>CM076583.1:381250057-381789434 GCA_034641835.2 Pinus albicaulis
TGTTCCGGTACTCTATATAAACTATTTTTTTTCTACTAAAAAAAAAAGGCTCTAATCAAATGAGATGGATGGGCGTATACGTTAATCTCTTTCGCATAGTTACAAGTTGCATGTAAAATTGTGAATTATATTATCTATGTTTAGAAAGAATAACCATTGAAGAATTGCTCATTCCCACACAAAACTTTATGGATAATAGGACCAAGAGGTAGATTCTATACCCTAGGTGGGATAAATGACGATACTGAGTGTCCGTGCCTTCATTTGTGCCTTTGTATGTATATCACCTTGTTTGTGAAGGAGAGTTAGTATATATTACATTAAATCGTGAGTGATTAACACATAAGCAAAAATGGTGGTGATATTAGATCCATCTCAAGCCATAATTTTGTACTTATAAATGCATAATAGGTTTTTGGTTAATATGTTTTTATGTTAATTCATACACATATTGTGGAAATTTTAAAGAAACATACACTATAAAATGCTATCCTTAAAGTAAGAATAATTCCCACAATTTATAGAAACAACTTTCTATAACAATAATCTACCTCCTTGAAGAAAATAATTATTCGAAGGCCTCACTTGCTTCATGTTTCGCAAGGAAGGTCATTTTTGACCTGTGTTAGTGTTGAAATTACATGAAAACAAATTTCTCTAAACATGGATTGAGATCCTTTTATTTAGCTTTTGGCTGTAAGAAGAAAACTGTTGACACCTAATCCTATGGATGGGTGTGCATATGTATTTTTGTATATTATTTATTATTAGGAAATAAGGAAGGCCAAGAGTCATTGGGAGATGAATCCCAATAGCCTCACCTCCCATCTATATAAGCATGTACATTCTTCAGCTAATACACATTCTGATTTGAGGAGTTACCTCCTGGTTTGACATGGTATCGGAGCCAGCCCCACAATTGGCATTTCTGCCCTGTGGTGTAACTCCCTCTCCTTTGCTCAGTCAATATTTTTTAATATTTTTTGCTGCTCATTAATTGCTAAGTATCGTTATTCCGCATTTTTTTCCCTATTTAGCACCGACATTTGCAGCTCCAGACTCTCCCGCAGCCTCCCGAAGACCCGTGAGGCTCACTAATCCGCAACTGTGTGCTCGCCATTCGCAATTCCGGCGATCTCGCAACTTTGTCTTCCGCATTCAATTTCAAAAATTTTTTATGTAACGCCCTTTTGGGCCCCCCTCATTCATCCCTTCGCTCCTCTCCATTCACTCACCTCCCTCTCCATTTATCCCCTGCGCCCCTCACACACTTCCCTTCCTCTCGTCTGCATTCTCCATTCCCCATTCCCTACATATCGACCTCCATTCAATTATAATATCATTTCATAATTTTCCGCGCCCTCCACCCGCTTAACGCCTCCATTCCGTACATACATTACAGCTCCTTCACTTACTCGTACGCGCTATCTCCATTTGTTTTCAACGCTGCCCTCGAACATATAAAGTTTAAACGCCGTCTCCGGTTGGATTACAATACCGTCGTCCATTTTAAAACACAAATCACGCCGTTTATAATACCACTCCTCCGCGCCGCTTATAATACCACAGTCCCACGCTCGTTTATAACATACACGTTTTACGCCGGCACGCACAGTCATCATGGCTTAATACGTTGGTTTAACATCTGTCATATATCGCCCCTTCCCCTATATATATACCCGCCCTCCATTACATTGGCACGTTGTATATATTACGTTTTTGTTCGTTCTTTTGTATTACGCCCTTTTCAATACACAATACCGCCTCCAACATACAATACCACCAAACATATTATACCGCTCCTCATAAGTTATAAAACACTGGTATCGCTGATTGCATTGTCATTACATGGTTGTATTATGATGCTGTCATGTAATACGTTGTCAAGTTTCATTGTCATTTCATATACATAACTAATGCGTTGTATATTTCCGCCCCATAGTCATATATTTTCGCCCCATGGTATGCATTGTCATGTAATGCGTTGTATATTTCCCATAGTCATATAATTCCCATCCCTCATCTTTTTTTTTCCATTCATAATTTCGTCCCCTCCCTTTCAAAATTCCGCCCTTTACAATACCATTCGCCCTTTTTTCACATACAATTTTTTTGCAAAAAAATACATATATATTTTTTTTACATTCGATTTATAGCAAAGAGTGTTTTTTTAAATTCGATCTTTCGACGAAGACTTTTTGAGCAAGAATTAGTTTCCAGCGAAGAGTTTTTAAACTTCGTAATATTTTTTCCAACAATATTTTTTGTCCCCTCTAATTGAGCAGATTTCAAGAATTGAAAGTTTGTATAGCAGAAATTTTTTCCTCTTCGCATTTTTTTTTCCAGCCAAAGTTTTGCGTTTTCTCTCCTCCTTCAAAAGAAGATGACAGGTCCCTTCATCTTCTAAAGAGGCTCACCTACTTGGCACGGAGAGAAAAGAGACATGCTTCAGGTCCATCCGCAGAAAGAGAAGGCGTAAGACGAAGAAGAAACTTCGCAGAGAAAGGGAGGGCAGACAATCTAAAGCTCGCAGACAGAAAAAATCAAGCAGCAGGTAGAAAACCGATGACAAAGACAAAGGTAAACCACTGAATCAGACTCATTCTCGTTCTAGCACATTGTAACAATGGAGTAACCGAAAACCTATTTGATGTTTCATTTACTTCATGGAGAGATGATTGGTTTCTAGATTCGGGAGCAACATGTCACATGACATTTAGAAAAGATTTTTTTGAAGAATTCATCGACAAAGTTGATGGAGCAAAGTATATTTTGCAGATAAATCCAAACTCAAGCCATCAGTGGCTTGGCACGCTAGGCTTAAACCGCCTCGGTCTTCCCGATCATATCCTACATGAGGTTCTATACCTCCTGGAGTTGAAGAGAAACTTGTCTGTCCCCCGGTTGAAATCCGGCGAAAGGACACTGCTTCACTTGTTTGATGGCAAGGCGAGGTCGAAAAGCATCGATCGCTCACTTGTCATGGAGGGAATAGAAGAAGGGAGACTTTTGAAGTTTCGAAAGGTTCATCTCGCTCATGCTCAAAACTTTGCATTCGGGCCTCACATCATGATGAAGGTACATTTCCATCAAGTCTTTTATGGCATGCTAGATTTGGACACTTAAACTATGACAGACCTTCTGTTTGTTGAAGAAAAATGGTGTTGATGGATTGCCTACAATTCCTAGAAAACCTAAGGAATGTGATGCTTGTATTCTAGGAAAGCATAGCAAACAAACTCATTTCATGATTCACACTCAAGAGCACATAGAAAACTTGAACTTGTTCATTCGTATTTATGTGGCCCTATGCCTATTGCTTCGCAAATGGAAACAAATACATGATGACATTTATTGATGACTACACCGTAATGTTGGATTTACTTATCGAAGAATAAGTCTCGATGCTTTTCAAACTTTCAAGAATTTTCATGCATGGATTGAAAATGATGCACAAACACATATTGGCTCTCTACGTGCGATAATGGAAAATAATACACTTCAAACGAATTTGAAAATTATCTTCGTCAACATGGAATCAAACATCAAACCACTGTGGCCATATAATCCACAAATGCAATCGTGTAGAGTGAAAGAATGAACAAAAAACCATTTTAAATATGGTCCGCTCCATGTTATTTTTCAAGAATGTAAAATTGATGTTTTTGGGGCTGATGCAATCTATGTGCTGTTTACATAAAGAATAGGTGTCCTTCAAGTTCAATTAGAAATAAAACTCCTTTTGAAATGTGGCATGGCCACATTCCTTCTAAAGCATTTCAGGGGTCTTTGGGTCCACCTGTTATGCCTTGATACCCAAGGGTCAAAGGAACAAACTTGGTGCTAGAAGCGAGAAAATGTATCTTCTTGGGGTATTCCAATACCTCCAAAGGATATCATCTCTATGATGAAGAAAATAAGAAGTTTGTGATAGCAAGAGATGTCATATTTCTTGAATCTTCCAAGAGTGACAAAGTTGTTGAGCGGCAACTTGATCGCTTGGACAGATTCATACATGCAAAGTCTTTCCAAGAGTTTGATAATGTGATTCCACACCTTGAAGGGGGGATTCCGATATTGAATCAAACTTGTGGAATCATATCCCGAAGCACTCTCTCCCGCATGAAGAAACAACCACTGGATGACACATTGAATGATGTGATTGATAGAAATTGGGAGATTGAATCTGAATCAATCCCAACTCGCTCAAGTGACCGACTGAGCCATCTCGTAAAGGTCCCCCCCCAAATGGGTCGACAAAGACACCTTTGGAGGGATGTTCATCCCGATGAGGTTGGAAAAACAGGAACAAGAAATTCCACTCAAGAAATCGAAGGTGATGTAGATAATTCGATTCCCCTCGTTGATAGTGGATATTGCTTATAACTCGTGAATTGAGTTTTGTCTACGACATCATGAACCAACTTCCTTCAAAGAAGCCGCTTCTCATGATGAATGGAAAGAAGCGATGCTGATGAGAATATGATACCTTGATAAAGAATGGCACTTGGAAGTCGAGTTGATCCGCCTTTTGGGGAACGAAACCAATTGGGTCAGTAAGTGGGTCTACAAGAACAAGTACAAAAGCAAGGCAACTCACTTGACAAGCACAAGGCCAAGCTTAGGAAAAAGGATTCGCACAAAAAGAAGGAATCGATTATGAAGAAACTTTTTTCTCCCACAAGAAATGGACCACCATCCGGACTCTCTTTGCCTTAGCAACTCGAATGGATGGAAAGTCCATCGGATGGATGTAAAAACAACCTTCTTGAATGGAGATCTAAAGGAGAAAGTTTATATGTCCTCAACTGTATGATTTTGTGATAAAGGGTCAAGAAAACAAAGTTTGCAAACTTGTAAAAATCCTTGTATGGCCCTCAAACACGCACCACGAGCTCGGTATGAGAAATTGACCAAGCATCTTCCGAAACTTGATTTCAAACATTTTGATCTTGATGATGCAACTTTGTTTGTTAAGAAAGTTGGAAAAGACTTGTATATCTTGTGGTATATGTAGATGATCTTTTGATAACGGGAAAAAAATGAGAGCTATATTGCATCCATGAAGAAAAAAGTTGAAGAAAGGTTTTGAAATGACCTGATTCGGGTCATGTCTCATTACTATTTGGGTATTGAAGTAATTCAACATCCTAAATTCATATTTCTTTCGAAAAGAAGTACATTGGAGATCTCTTTGAACAAATTTGGCATGGATGATTGTAAACCCTTAAGCACTCCAATGGAACAAAACTTTAAAGCTCACATCTATTGAAGGGAAGGAATTTGAGGATGCAACTAAGTATAGACGACTTTGTAGGAAGTCTTATCTATCCGACCACCACTGCAGTCTGATATTTCATTTGTCTGTTGGAATCCTCTCAAGGTTCATGCAAAAAACCTTGTGAAGGACATTGGTCTGCGTAAAAAAGAGTACTAAGGTACTTGAAGGGGACTCAGACTTTGGACTCAAATATACACGAGTAGGCGACTTCAACTTGACCGAATACTCAGATTCATACTTTGATGGCGACAAAGAAACATGGGTGTCTACTACAGGGTTACACCATGAGTCTTGGATCGAGGGAGTCGTCTCATGGAGATCACGCAAACGATCGGGGCCCAGCAGCATTCCACGACCGAGGCGAGAATATGTGGCAAAGAAATTTGAAGCAACAAAGGAAATTGTGTGGCTCCGGAAAATCTCGGAAGATTTGCGAGATGAAACAAATGTATTCCACTCCACTCATGATCGACAACACTTCTGCAATAAAGTTGGCCAAGAACCCAAAGTTTCATGATCGAACAAAGCACATCAATACAAAGTACCATCTCATTCGACATCATGTTTAGGCCAAAACCATCCATCTACATCATTGTTCCACAAATGAGCAAGCTGTCGACATCTTCACCAAAGCACTTGGAAGAGAAGAATTTGAAAAGTTCGGATCCGATGCTTGGACTCACCAACATCCCTTCGGATTAAAGGGGGGAATGTTGACACCTAATCCTATGGATGGGTGTGTATATGTATTTTTGTATATTATTTATTATTAGGAAATAAGGAAGGCCAAGAGTCATTGGGAGCTGAATCCCAATAGCCTCACCTCCCATCTATATAAGCATGTACATTCTTCAGCTAATACACATTCTAGTTTTGAGGAGTTACCTCCTGGTTTGACAAAAACCTTAGTTAGAATATGGATAGGAATGCATTTAATGAATTCCATTTTGTAAGAGATGTTATAAATCCATTTATGCCCATAGAGATTATAATAGAGATATGAGAGAAACGTCTTTTGTAAATTCATAACTTGAACAATAAGAGAACCGATACCATTGCTCCATGGATGTTTCCCTCTTGTGGGTTTTACCACGTAAATCTATGTGTTTATGTTTTGTCGATTTTTCCATTATTTTTCGTTAACTCGCATTTATATATTTCCACTATGTATTATTTATTTTGTGGTTTTAGAAATCCAATAATTGGTATCAGAGCACATTGGAGGCCATGAGAGGAAGAATTTGTAAGGGAAAAATTCAAAAGGGGAAAGTGTCAAAGACGAGCTGCATTTTTTAATCAAGGGCGAGTCTCATAGGGCCATGCTCATGTAGGTCCAAACTTCACGTGTGGACATTAATGCAGGGGCGATTTTCAAGGAGGATGCATCCACAGGTCATCGAATTCCACAGCAAGGTTGTGTCTAGCAAGGGAAGACACGCGCGATAGAGGAAAAAGCAACGATGGCGAAGACACAAAGTGCAAAGTTAGAGATCAAGACATTTGACGGGAGCAACAAGTTCGAGTTATGGAAGGTCAAGATGTGGGATATACTTTGTGTGCAGGGTATTTTGAAGGCACTCGTAGGAAAGGAAAAGAAACCCACGAGTATGGATGATGATGACTCGGACGGGATGGAAGCTTGAGCTCTCAATGTTATTCGTCTATGCTTGGTGGACGATGTATTATTTAACATTGTATTTGAAACAACAACAACAACAAGACTCTAGAAAAAACTAGAAAGATTGTACATGACTAAATCCTTGACGAACAAAATCCTCCTAAAGCATCAGTTGTATACCTTGCATATGAAGGAATGTATGAAAATTTCAAAATATTTAAATAATTTTAATACTCTTATTTGTAAATTGGACAGCACGGGTGATAAAATTTCGAATGAAGATATGATGATTACATTATTAAGTTCTCTGCCTGAATCTTGGGATCATTTCCTAACCTCTATTAGTTGCAATTCGAATGATACTATTAGTTTTGATGACATTGTTGGAGCTATGATTTCTGAGGAAACTCGAAAGAGATATTCTCTGGAAACTTTTACATCATAGGTTATGGTGGCCAGAGGCAGAACTACTGAGAGGGGATAGCATTCGGAGGGCCCAACTAGATCCAAGTTGAAGGGAAAAAAGAGAATGTTGAAGTGTTGGTTTTGTAAGAAATCATGACACCTCAAGAAATATTGTTGGAAACATAGAGGCATCTAAGGAGGAGGAATCTACAAAGGAGGCTAACATAACCAAGAAGGATTCAGGTATGGTTGATGAGCTATTATCTATGTATATTGTCTCATAATACCATTGTGATAGGTTAATTGATTCCGGGACACCCCATCACATGTGTCTACATAGGAATTGGTATTCTATGTATCAATCTATTGATGACAAGGTAGTTTATATGGTTAATGATGTGACATGTAAAATTGTTGGGATAGGGAGTATCAGAATTAAAATGTTTGATGGGACTGTTAGAACACTAACAAATGTGATACATGTGCCTGACCTTAGAAAGAATTTGATACCTTTGGGAGTTCTGGACTCTAGTGGATATAAGGGTTCAGTTCAAGGTGGAGCTTTGAGGATATCGAAAGGTATCTTAATTGTCATGAAAGCTAATAGAGTTAGGAACCTATATAAACTTGAAGGAAGGATATAAATTGATCAAGCAGGAATTGCACCAAAGGATGCAGCTGAATGCACTCGCTTATGGCATCAACGATTGGGTCATATCAACGAGAAAGGAATAAAGGTCCTTGGTGATTCTAAACTACTTCCTAGTTTAAAAATTGTAGATTTCATGTTCTGTGAGAATTTTGTTTATGGGAAACAAGCTAGACAAAAATTTAAACCTGGAAAACATACAAGTAAATGTATCCTTGACTATCTTCATTCAGACCTTTGGGGTCCATTTCTGAAACTCTTGTATGGAATATCGTCATATTTTTTTAGTTTTATAGATGATTACTGGAGAAAAGTATGGATCTATTTACAAAAGAGAAAAGTTGATGTATTTAACACTTTTAAATAGTTTAGAGCTTTGGTTGAAAAGAGCATAGGAAAGTCCATTAAATGGCTTAGAACAGATAATGGAGGATACTTTACTTGTAAGGAATTTGATAATTATTGCAAGAATGAAGGGAACGAAAGGCATAGAACCACTATTTACACCCCGCAACAGAATGGCATCACTAAATGCATGAATAAGACTCTTCTCGAGAGTGAAAGAAGCATGCTCAGTAATGAAAAGTTGCAGTAGGAATTTTGGGGAGAATATTTTCTTACAGCTTGTTACCTGGTTAATTGATCACCATCGACAACAATTGACTACAATATTTCAGATGCGGTATGGACAGGCTAACCATGTAGTTATTATAGTCTGAGATTTTTTGGTTGTGATGCCTATGAACTTATTCCGAAGAGTCAACGTTCCAAAATAGATCCTAAGTCATAGAAATTGGTCTTTGGTTGATATGGTGATGGTGTAAAGGGTTATACATTATGGAATCCTACTGCCCATATGATCATCACAAACAGAGATGTAATATTTGATGAAATTTCACTCATGAAATCAGATGAAAAGAATGCCATAAAACAGGTTAATGTACCACACTTATAACAAATTCAATTTGATATACATTCGTCCATGGGTGAAGATCATGAAGATGTCTGTGAGTAGGATATTCATGAGGAAATCACTTAGGAGGATGGGCAGACAGGAAGACCTCAGGAAATTGAGCTAATGCCACAACAAGCTCTAATAAGATCTACACGGATCAGATCAATTCCAAGAAGGCATGATGATTTTGTCACTTCTTTTGCTTTAATTTCTAATAAAGAATAACCAAGTTGTTATAAATAAGCGATAGAGGTTTTAGATAGTGACAAATGGAAATATGCCATGAAAGAGGAAATTGATGCTTTGATTAAGGACAAAACATGGTATTTGGTGGAACTTCCAAAGAAGAGGAAAAAAATTGGTTGTAAGTGGGTATACAAGTTGAAGAAAGGAGTTGATGATACTATTTCAAATTACAGGGCAAGGCTGGTTGCAAAAGGGTATTATTAGGAAGCAGGTATTGACTTTCATGATATTTTTTCACTAGTTGTAAAAATTGTTTCTATTCCTATGGTGTTAGCATGAGTTGCATTGCTTAATCTCGAATTAGAGTAGCTAGATGTTCAAACTGCATTTCTAGATGGAGATTTAGATGAGGAAATTTACATGAAACAACTGGAAGGGTTCGTTCAAAATCAGAACAAAAGGTTTGTTTGCAAACTTAAGAAATCATTGTATGGCTGGAAGCAATCTTCAAGGCAATGGTACAAGAAGTTTGATTCGTTCATGGTGAGCTATAATTTTACCATAAGTGAATATGATCATTGTGTTTACTTTAAAAGGTTGGATAATGGCATGTTCATTATATTGGTGTTATATTTTGTTGATATTCTTGTAGCAAGAAAAAGCATGGTTGAAATCAGTAGGTTAAAGGCTCAGTTTTTCTAGGGAATTAAATATGAAGGATCTAGGAGCAGCGAGATATACCCTGGGCATGGAGATACACACAGACAAGATGAAAGGCAAGCTGTCGTTATCACAAGAGAATTATGTGGGGAAAATACTTCAGAAATTTGGTATGGATAAGGTGAAACCAATTAATATCACTTTGGCTTCGCATTTTAAACTTTCTTCAAGTTTGTGTCCAAGTAATGATGAATAAAAGTAATATATGTCTTGTGTACCATATGCAAATGTAGTATGAAGTTTTATGTATGTGATGGTTAGTACCAGACCAAATATTTCACATGTAGTTGGTGTTGTGAGTAGATACATGGAAAATCCAGGTAAAGAACATTGGGTAGCAGTGAAATGGGTGCTTCGATATCTTAGAGGCACAACTAGTTATTGTATCACTTTTGATGAATGCAGTATAAGGTTTGCGGTTATGCTGATTCATATTTTGCAGGTGATTTGGACAAAAGGAGATCTACTTCAGGTTATGTGTTTACTCTTGCAGGTGGTCCTATTAGTTGGATTCCAAAGCCTCAAAGCGTTTTTGCTTGATCCACTACTGAGGCAGAGTGTGTATCTGCTTCACACACTTTCAAAGAGGAAGTATGGTTAAAAGGTTTACTGGGTGCGTTAACATAGTTTCAGAAAAGTGTAAAAGTTTTCTATGATAGTCAAAGTGTAATTTATTTCGCTAAGAATCCAGCTTACCACAGTAATTCAAAACATATTTGAGTTAAATACCTTTATGTAAGACATGTTATTGATGAAGGACATGTTATTATTGATAAGGCCCACACTCAAAAGAATTGTGTAGACATTTTCACAAAACGGGTTTTATTAGAGAAGTTGCGTTGGTGCTTGGCTTCTCTTGGCTTGCAAAAAAAATGATGAGCAAATGGGAAAGGTATCAGTTTAATTGTTTTCAAGGTGAAAATTGTTGAAATTAGATGAAAATGAATTTCTCTAAACATGGATTGAGATCCTATTATTTAGCTTTTGGTTCTAAGCAGACAACCTTAGTTAGAATATGGTTAGGAACACATTTAATGAATTCAGTTTTGTAAGAGATGTTATAAATCCATGCATGCCCATAGAGGCTATAAGAGAGATATGAGAGAAACATTGTTTGTAAATTCATAACTTGAACAATAGGAGAACCGATACCATTGTTCCGTGGATGTTTCCCTCTTGAGGGTTTTACCACGTAAATCTGTTTGTTTATGTTTTGTCTATTTTTCCATTGTTTTTCGTTAACTCGCATTTATATATTTCTGCTGTGTATTATTTATTTCGTGGTTCTAGCAATCCAACGGTTAGGTCCCGAATATCAAATCTCACCTTAAGATATATTGTACACAAACTTGATAAATGAATTTTCTACAATAAGAAGATCTCAACCATTAGTTTACAGATTATGTAATATAAATAAGCTTGAAATACATAAACAATAACTTGTTATACAAAAATAAGAAATTAGAGTGAATCACAATTTCCGAACTTAGGGCCAATACATTCAAAAACAAGTTAATATGGTGACCAACTAGATTCTAAAACACAAACTTCTAGCACTAGAAAACTTTCCATACTTTCCATAGAAGTTAGAACATAACATATATATTCCTATACCAAGTATACTCAAGCAACTACATAATGTCTCCAAAAGCATACCAGACATATAGAGATGATCCTCTTGATTTTGATACATCCCAACCAATAAGGGGATGTCCTTAGATGGTGTGTCCTAAACAAAAAAATCTAAATGGGTCCTAAACAAAAAAAATCTAAATGGGTCCTAAACCCTAATGCATCCCAAAAAAATATTAAATTATTAAAATGGTTGTTTCTTCCTTTATATTTAATTGTCTACATACGAATGTGGGCACTTGTGGGAAGCAATTTTCACATGACATGTGAGTTTCTATGCAAGACAAATTATTCTTAAATTCGAGAAAACAGTTAGATCAGAGATTAAAGTTTAATGATGTTCTAATTAGAAAGCTCCCACATTACCTTCCTAGACTACCTAGAAAAAAACAATGAATGTAAGAGCTTATTATCTAAAATCTAATATACATATTAGAGATGCAAAGATCTATTTATCAAAATAAATGCACTATTTAAATTTAAGACATATATATTTGAAGTATATTCTTGAGATGAAGAAATAGAAAAAGCTCGATTTAACCATACGTGTCTAGTATAGAATGTAAAAGTCTACCAGGAGAAGTATCCAATAAACTTGTAGATTTTGAATAAAATAAAACTACTATATATAACCACCTATAAGAGAATCTATCTCACTGTTGGACCCTACAGTGATATATAGACGGCATTGTTTCGAGATTGAGGGTAATACAAATTTACATGAAAGCAAAAGACCTCAATTGTATATAACAAAATTATTTTATGCCCAATAATTAGACCATATACAACCTCGAAAAATTCCAATTAATACGTAACTGTATTTTGTTACACCGAACGTCCTAATAATTATAACGATTTATTCAACTAATATTTTTGAAAATTAATGTATCTATTACTATTTTACAGATGCCAAAGATTCACAATCAGATATTTTAATTGAAGCAACTATTTTTCAATTCACAAAGATGTTAAGTGAAACAACTATTTTTCAATTCATTTGCAATTTCTTTACCATACTTTATGTGATTCAGATACAAATACTAAACACTGATATCCTATTTATTTCATATTCTAATCATTCAATAATCCATTTGTCTCACAAAGGATTATATCTTTTTCTTCCACATAGTTATGTCAACATTGTGTTGTTCCCAATAAGATTTAATATCAAGCAATTGTCATAAAACAAAACCATTCCTACAATCTCCACAAATTTCCATACAATAGAGTGCAAGAACAAAGAAGAGTGCAAGTAATAAGAGGTCAAAAAGGACAAGAACGAGGAAGATGGAAAGTACTAAAAGGTAAAAAAGGACTTCAATTCTTTGTAGATCATGAGAAGGCCAATTTACGATAAGGGCTAGTAATTTCCGTAACAATTGGACAACGATACAAATCCCTAACTCCCATTACTATTCCATAGAAATAAAGGAAGTAAAGTATCATATTCCCTAAATAATATTTGAGTTATTAGAATAATCAACTCAGTCGAATAGATTTCACCAAGTCATGCACCCACTCACTAGTTCAGTGGTCCATGAGTTCAGTCGTCCATCCATCATGTGTGGTTGATGCTATCTCACATTCCTCAAATTATACTACACTTATGAAACTAAAGAACACAGTCATTTCCTTTATAGAGAGGGGTAAGAGAAATATGCATTGTAGACAGGGTTGGGAGAACAAAGATAACTAGGAGCTACCCGTACTACAATCATCAAATTAAAGTACACAATAATTTCCATTATAGACAGGGGTAGGAGAAATAGATATTGTAGAAAGAACTGGGAGAACAAGGATAACTAGGAGTTACTAGTAATGAAATGGAAATGTAGAAGCCATTGCCAATTTCATCATTCTATTTCCAGATTTCAAACATGTAGCTGGAGAGCCCTCAAACCACCTGATTCCATGAGTTCTAGGCTAATATGTAGAATTGGTATGGAAACAAATCTTGGTATTCGTAATGAATATTTTGTACCCACTTCATGCAGCCTGCATGTTCTTCGACAAATGGGATAACAAAGTTGTAGGCTTGTTGACTTAATTATGAAACACACAAGAACTATTCGTAATAATAATATATTATATATAAAATGTATAAGAGATGATGATAAAATGTTATAATGAGGCCCTGCTTGTATACCTACGCAGGTGGTATTTCATGAATGGGCATGTCTTTTAGACATGCGCTTTAACTAACTTAATGACTATTTACATAATCCTTAATTGAATATTTAATAATTATATTTATTATATTCGTTACGAATTATATTCATAAAATTGCCCTTCTCTTCAGAAACATTGTCCTCAAAGTTTTATTGATACTAATTTTCTTTTCCTTAATTGCTTCCCAACTTTCTTCACTTTGTGTTGTCATCTTGAATGTATAATTCATCCTCATACTTCCTCATAATTAGGGCTTATCCCTCTTTCCTTAAAAGCTTTCTCCTCAAAGATATATTCCCTCATAATTCCTTCTTCTTGTGCTTATCCATATATATATATATATATATATATATATATATATATATATATATATATATATAATTCAATTAATTAAATAGTTTTAATTTATTAAATAATTTAATTAATTAGATAGTTTTAATTAATTTAATAAGGTCAATTTAAGATATATTAACCTTATAATATATAACAATTACTGTTATAAAATAAATCGTCGCACAAAAAGATGGGTCATGACGTATGGAAATGCCTAGCCGAAAGGAATTTACTTGTCAATCGGAACAAACAACACAGTTCACTTTTGAATGGAGATAGGAATAACAGTAGACGGCGGAATGGTCGAATGACATAAACATTGAACACATCGGAAGAGGATGTTTTGAGACAATGGAGAAGGGGTTTCCAACGATCATGTGACAGGGGCAATCGACAGAGTTGTCGAACAATTGTTGATAGGATTCAAGCTTATCAAGGCCCTTTTTTTTATGAAATGGATGCGTAATGGGAAATGGTGAGCCCATATCATGAGGGGTATGAAAAATGGGAAAATAATTGACGTTGTGGTCTTTCTTGTTGTGAATATTACAAGGGTGCAAGTGATCTGGATAGAGGTGTATTGTACCACTGCCTTTATCGAATTGAACTGCCTTGATGGGACTGAAAGGAGTGATGGGTCTGTCAATATTAGTCTTCTGTTGTCTAAGAGCCACAATGGTGCCAAGGTATAGAAGGCTATCTCTATGAATAAGCCAACAAACACAGCAATAGGAATCTTCGCACTGACCCAACTTAATCTTGGAGAAAGTGGAAGGCCTAACAGCAAGGAAGCAATGAGGCCTGAAATGCGCTGGACTCTAATATCATTCTGGGACTCCTGGCTCTCTAGATCTGAATTTTTCTCATGTATAAGATCATGAGCATGCTTCAGGCTCACAAAGAAAAGACCGTAGCAAAAAGGCAACCCAAATATGCCACACACAAATACAACGATTTCTATAGTTGATATATCCTAATTTCTTGACATGGTCCTTCTTGTATTGAGGCCAAATTTATTTTGTATCAAAATGGAAGTAGCATTGTGGTCTACAAAAATCATGGATGCAGGCAGTGATCCAGGAATGACTACCAGGAAAATTTCCCATAAGGGAACATTCTTCAGCTCCACTAAACTCCAAAGCTCATTCACTCCATCAGTTCAAAATCTAGTTCTAGGAAAATCCAGTCTTTGAACGTGTGGATGGTTCATTTTTTTCAAATACGTCACAGAAATTTGATTAGAAATATCTTGATCACGGGACACCTTTATGATTTTATAAGAGTCTACCTCTTCCTTTTCTTTTTTCTTCATTTCTTTTTCCTCTTGTTCTTTCTTTAGTCTCACCCTGAAATGCTCTGCAATATCTTCCTCATCGACATTGCATATGATCTCGTACTTGTCACCTTCTCTAATGTAGGCAAGCATGTAATCATTTGAATATTTTGTAAACTTAAATGGAGTATTATTCAACACATGATTTATCTATAGGAGCTCCTCTTTACCACCATATTGTTTTTCAGGGATCTCTTAACATCTTCCTTTGTAACGTGTTCATCATCAAACTTGTAACACTGATCTAAGAGAGTCGGCCTAATAAATGCATAATAATGCCCACCATGAACACCCCTGCTATGGACCCAAACACTGTGTAGAGTGTACAAATTACGCACACTCCTATTTGCCTCTAGAGAAAGATATTTTCCATTTTCTTTTGTTTCTATAGGTTCGGATTTCTTGGATTCTTGTAAGTTGTTGTCTAAATTACAAACTGTAAAAATTTCAAATTGCTTTTTTTTATTCACATCCTTTAAGGAGGCAAGGATGTCATTAATTTTACAGTCATTATCTTCAAAATTTTCCATATTCATATCAGTTTCTTCATCACAAGAATTTTTTTAATTTTTCTTCATAATTCCAATTAGATTCGGAATTTGAGTGGTTTTCTTCTTGTTTCTCGAAATATTCTTCCTTCACATCATTTTCATTTGAATATGAAATTTTCATAACTTGATCTTCTGCAGAATGTAGTGATTTTTCATGATTATCTTTTGAATTTTCTGAATCGACTGAATTGTTCTGTTGACTATGTTCAATATTCGAGAATATTTGTTTTTGCATCAGATTAATCTTTTCCAAAATGGCATTTATATTCTACATTACTTTGTTATGATTGTCTGTGGCCTCTCTATGATTTAGCCAAATTTGTATTTCTATCTGATCTATTGTGTCTTGAATTTTTTTAATGTTTTCAGAATTTCCTGTAACCTTATCTTCAAGATTGGTTAATCGTTTAGTGAATTTATTGGAATTATTATTGTCTTACTCTCAAGATATATCAAATTTTTGTTGAAATCGTCCATCGTAATTGATGAAGACATCGAGCGGTAGCAATTTCGAGGCATCTCATGCAATAGCTGAAGGTAGCCAACAGTGGCGTAGGTGCTTCTTTCCAGACGAGGAGATCGCTCCTTTGATACCAAATGGGATAAAAATTCTGTAGGCTTGTTGACTTAATTATGAAATACATAAGAGGTATTCGTAATAATAATATATTATATATAAAATGTATAAGAGATGATGATAAAATGTTACAATGAGGCCCTGCTTATATACCTATGCAGGTGGCCTTTCATGAATGGGCATGTCTTTTAGACATGCCCTTTCACTAACTTAATGACTACTTACATAATCCTTAATTGAATATTTAATAATTATATTTATTATATTCGTTATGAAATATATTCATAACAACAACAAAAAATATCTTCCCCATAAAATTGATTTTAAAAATATTTTGACAATACTTATAGAATCTAGTTTGCATCCCATTACAATTTTTCAAGCGAAACACGAACCAAAACCAGATTCTTCACAAGCATATTGAATAAGCTAGCTGAAATCTAAATTTTGGGAATATTAAACATTTTTATTGGGATAATTATTATTGTAGTGAATAAATACAATGGCAAAACTACTTATTGAAGATCGAAGTTGTCTACAGATGTAATAGAATAGCCCGAATGTAAACAAAAATTCAAAAAATCAGGTAGTTGGAGTGTTTGAATTGAATTTTTGATAGTGGAAATGGATTCAACACTATCAAAAACCCTTAGGGCACCCAAAATACTGAAGTTTAACAACTGTAAACAAGATTGTCATAAATCTTTGTAGGAATTTTTCAAAATCTAACCGAAATTTCTAGGTTATTCTGTGGGTTTTTTAGACTGCTGCTTGAAGATGTGATCACTTTTCCTAGGTTGAAAACACATTGATTTTGATTGGGCCAATTATTTATAAATATTCATTGCATTAGGGCTAATGCGCGAGACAATTTGATTATGTAGGGAGCAAGGGTGCAAGTGATATAGAGGAGTTGATCCTGTATCTATCTAGTGAGGCAGGGTTAGTGATGTAGCATATCTAGTATGAATCAAGGACAGAATTTGCTATTTAAAGATAATGGTGGGGCTAGTTAGTAGAGGTCACCAACACTTGCAAATATATTTGTATTATATTTTGAAAAATATTTATATTAATTTTTGAATAGATGTACATTAGGATTTATGTATATTTTCATCCCACAATTTTTTTTGTTTTTAGACTATATCTGGTCTATCCATATAATGTCCATATTTCAAAGAACATAACTTATGCAAGTTTGATTCCCTAATAGGAATGCCTCTCCAAGTAACGACAATCCTTGCACAACCAATAAAGTCCTGAACATCCTTGCATTCAAGTTTTATATATTTGCAGATGTAAGAAGGTGGAGTGAGCATAAGCATAAATAAGAAGAAGTGTACAGAAGAATAATATACTAAACTAGTAGCATAACTCGAAGGCCAAGTATGTAAAAACCCTAAGAAACCTAATTGATAACAAACCCAATTGATAACAAGCAATTGTGGCCATGTTCAACCGGCATCATGTCCTTAATCATCCATGAACCTATGCAAGAAGACATGGTGTTACCGAAAGGGTTCAGACATGGTGAAGTTACAATATGTTATTGAGGAGAACTCGTTAATGAGTGTTGAGAGAACTAACTTGTTACAAGAAAACGTAACAATTTCCATTAGTACCCTCACCATATGAAACCTAAGCTATTAAGTAAATTCTTGAGCTAAGAAGGCTTATCATAAAATTTACCTTGGGAATATTTAAGCATACATGACTAGAAATAACATGTTGAAAAGACATGGAATGTTAGAAAAATAACAATTAAATTGGAACTATAATTTTTTAACCCAAAAGCAAGGACCTTGTCTGATATGAATCCCTTTCTAATAAATTAAATTAACAGTAACACAAAGTAAAAGCTAAAATTTCAATAAGTAGAGGATAATAATACAATAACAAGGCAGTGTAATACTTGAGCCAACCATCTACATTCATGGCCTATCTCGACCTGAAACGACAAGGGTTTCTGCAACGATAAATTTCCTCAATAAAAAACCTCGTAAAGAAATTGAAATGAGAAACCTCATACTATTTTACCTAAAAAATATGACAGAAATTTATGCAAAGAAAACCCTATTGTAAACAAAATGTAAGGTTTCAATTTCTTATCATGCGTACCTATAACAAGAATGAATGGAAAGAGGAATTATATGGCATTCGATACATATTGGTTTCATGTTTGTAGGAATCTAATTACTTATATGATTTAATCCTTAAGCGGTTGTTGTATTAGATGAGTTTTTGATATAACCGCATTAAATAACATACTAATTAAGGGATAATTATATAGAGCTACTATCTCGTCAAGAAAAAGAGGCTTTGCAATTTACAAAGGGAATTATAAATTGTAGCTGATGGGATGTTTTCAAAAGCTCTTCAAAGGACCCAAGAAAAAAATATAACTAATAGCCAACGATTATTAAAAGGGATTCCTTAAAGATCCTGAAAACCCCGACTATAATGTAATTCAGTTATTGATTCTCAAACCTGAAGTAAAGTTAACACAATATATGAAAAAACCTCAACAATATTGGGGATGTTGAATGCAACAAACTTATTTAGCAAACAAGATTGTCATGGAAATGCTCTTGCAAAACCTGTAAACCTTTCCAAGGAAAACTTGAGCTAGATTTCTTTACACCATGTCTAATAATTAAAATAGGATATGCCTCGAAAAAATATATTAACCTTAAGAATGAGTGACCATAATAAGTTAGAAACTGGCAAGCCAATTTTTGACTTCAAATAATTTAAAAGTATCAAAATAATAATTTAGCATAAAATAGATAGTTGAGATAACATGATGATTTTAGGATGAAATGATGATTTCATCTTAAATAAATATCTTAAATTCCCATTTAGTGTTTTAGTGTCATATTGTCAAAACTAAATTAAAACTGATCACGCACATGAATACTATGTGAGAACCATTGAGTCTCTCCTCCTAAAGACGGGCTACTCTAGTTTAGCACAAAAAAGTAAAGATTCTAAAAAATGATGTACAAGGTTTTCAATTTATCATAAAAAAAAATATGCCTCACAAAACAACACTAAAACATAAAATACCATTTTTAAAAAATGAAAGGATTAAATTTGTTTGGCCCAACGAACTTCATACTTCTCCCTCGAGATATTTACAGGTAGGAATGAAAACTTGACCCAAATCGAGATTTTAGAATCCACATCTCACCTTTCATCAAATTAAATATGCCATGACTTCAATGAAAATAATGAAGAATTATAGAACTAGTTCCCACTAATGGTTTGGTGAGGTATCCCGTTTTGAACAAAAAGGAAAATCATGTCCAACTTTTTAACAAAACGTGAAAGGAAAATTCATAAAAAGTTATTAGAACTCACAGTCGATGAATAGAGGAGTTGAAAATCCTTCAGAAATATGATTCCTCACAAATTCCATAATCAGTTCCTTGCTTAAATGCCCGGAAGCCTGCTTTACCCATAGGTATTCCATTACAATTATTTCATTTTTACAATATTTTTATTTTACCACCTTTTGAACCATCTTCCTCCTCTTTTCCTCCTAAGAATCCAATCCCCTTGGATTTCCCACTTTCCTCTATCCAAACACTCAAAACATAGCCTTCTATTAAGCAAACTTTGCCCCTTCAACAAATCACACACATCTTGAAAAGCGTTATTCACAACATATATCAAACTACAGATCAGAAATGGCTATTCCTTTATTAGTTCAATCTCTAGAAGAAAAATGACAAAATGAAGAAAAGGACCTTATTAATTCCAATGATATAGAAGCTTAAATCCATATCATGTTCACATTTAATAGCTCTAATAGGTAATGGGGCCAAATTTGATGTGAATTCGATATACTATTTTTCTATCTTCTATATTCCCTCCTCCATACAACTATTTAGTGTTTGCATATTTATTGAATCTCCATAAAGGTGTTAAATAGATCCCTCTCAAGGCCCTCGGGCCTAGAGAATAATTCGTCAAGCAACACAATTGCTCAGCCTTGCAGGATTATGTTTTCATGATAGAAACTTGTAGTTTCCCCATATTGTGTAGGCACATCAACACAATCCTGCATTTTTATTTAGATTTTATGCATGATTCAATCATCACCTCAATGGAGAAAGCCTTTGCATCAATTGCTATATCAAGGGTTTTGGAATATTTGTGTGATGAGTTATGTGATATTACAGTTGGATTCAAGCTTTTGGGTAGGTCCATGTTGGCTTCCCTGGGTATGAAGTTTGTGAAGGAGGAAATATACAAGCTAGAGGTCATCTACATTTCTTATAAAATGGATACCTAATGTTAGTTTTAGGATCTTTCAGCTACAAAAAAGATATGGAATTTGCTTTAAATTTAGGGTTTGTGATGCCAAATCTTACCTAACCTACTACAAGATTAATGGCTAACATGAAAAAAAAACATTAACTCACTTACACCTTCAATCTATTTCACATTTGCAACATATTCAACAAATTTCTAACATATATTTTTATTTTCTTCCTTCTGAAAAATTACAGAAACTGAGTACATACATTCATATAATCACATCTCTAATTCCTCCTGTATCATTACTAAAATTACTAAAATTTAGACAAGCTGGAATTTTCCTAAAAGGAATCCAAACTCCTCGTTTTTCTCCAAAAAGTCTTAAATTTCTTCATATTTGTTTCCTTCTACAAACATAATCTATTTTTAACTTCATAATAAACTACTTACATCTCTATCCACAAAAGAGGATAATATTTTTTTAATTTTCCTAACATTATTCCTATACAAATTTTCTGAACTTTAAACTAAAACAAAACTAATTTACTAATAAAATAAAGGAATCCAATTCCTTCTACATTTAAATTGTTACTTCTCCATTTTCAAATGTAAGATCCTCTTACATCAGAAACCTGGGGAAAGAAATTATCCACGATCTCTTGAAAACTTGTGCAATGCCTGGATAAATTTTCAACAACCATGCAAGTAGCATCCTCCAATGGCTAAATTATCCACTTTTCCAAATACTGAAAGTACTCTTTTCCTCTATTTTTTTTCACCACTTTTCAATATAATAGACCTTCAATTTCCTTTGGAGTTGCTTTTAGCAGCTGCTGCTTCCATTCTATAATCTGATCTACTTCACTTGAAGACTCATGATCTGAAACTTCTCATGTTCCCTGAAAGGAATAAAAATCAAAAACATTGAAAATTGGGGAAATACCAACATTGCTTGGAAACTCCACTTCATTAGAATTTGAGGAATATTTCTTTAAAATTTTGCGAGGTCTGATCTTTTTGAGTTTCAACTTGTTGTAATTTCCTTTAGGAAATATTTCTTTCCTCAAATGTACCATGACTAAATCACCGGTATGAAAGTTTTGTTTCCTTCTCTTTGAATAAACCCTTTGTTTGTATATGTTGTATCTTTCCTGCAACTATTGCTTAACTCTTTCTTGTAGTTCTTGCATGCTCAATGCAAATTCTTCACCTTCTAGACTTCTTATATCTTGTTTTTATGAATTTATCAATTCATATACTCTGCTTGGATGCATTCCATACAAGATTTTGAAGGGACTCGTACATGTACTTCTATTGGGTGTATCGTTGTATGCAAATTCAGCCTGAGCACGAACTTGATCCCATTGCTCCTGTTCACACCTTTTGTTTGCCCATAAGTTTTTGGGTGATAGGTTGAGATGAAATTAAGGTTAGTACCCAGCTTCTTCCATATTTTTCTCCAAAAATTACCGACAAAACTCGTGTCTTTGTTAAGTACAATACTTATAGGCAATCCATGCAACCTTACCACCTCTTTAAACAATAAATTGGCAACATTAGTGCCATCACTGATTTTTCTACAATATATAAAATGTTCCATTTCAGAGAATTTATCAAGCAAAACATATATAGAGTCATTACCTCTTTGAGTCCTTGGCAATCCCAAGATAAATTCCATGCTCACTAAATCACATGGCCTAGTAGGAATCGTTAATGGCTGATATAAACCTGTATTTTGACTTCTTCCCTTCGCATGCTGGAAGATCCTACATTTTTCAATAAACCTTTTCAAATCAGCTTGAATGCATGGCCAGAAATAAAAAAACATTGAATTGAGAACAAGTTTTATCTTATCCAAAATTTCGTAATAATCCTCTGCTATGCTTTTCCTCGATAATATTTTCTCTCATATAACATTTGTGTATGCACAATCTCCTATCTTTAATTAACAATCATTTGTGAAGCAAAAATCTCAACCATTGAGTTTTATCACAAATAAATATATATTTACAAACACCATTTGCATCTTTAAAATTGACATGTTCCTTATAGATCTCTTTCATTTCATCGAATCCTAAAGTGACGATTTGAAGGTCATGTAAAATAAAATCTATTTTACTTATGCATAAACAACCTTGTTTAATTTACCACTTGTATTCTTGATGGAAAATTTGTAATTTTGCAAGAAATCCACCCATTTAGCATGCCTCTTATTAAATTTGGCCTGTTTGTTCATAAAATATAGAGCATGTTTATCAATATAAAGAATAAAATATTTGGGCATAATATAATGGCTCCACTTTTTTAGAGCTTGAAATATAGAATAGAACTCTTTATCATACAAGGAATATTTTTTCTTTGCTTCATTTAATGTTTCACTTAAATATGCAATTTCCCTTCCTTCTTGACTTGGGATGGATATAATAGTAGCTCCACTTGCATGTGCCTCAACTTGAAAACATTTGTTAAAATTTGGTAAGGCTAATACAGGTTGGTTTTTCAATTACCATTTGCTTCAATATTTGAAAATTTATATCAACTGCTACAGTCCATTTAAATGGCCGCTTTTTCTCCTCGATTGTGTCAATAATGGGTGCACACAAGCTACTAAAATTATTTATAAACTTTTGGTAGAAATTTTCCAGATCATGAAATATTCTTACCTCAAACACATTCCTTGGAATAGGCCATTTAATGATTGCCTTCACTTTATCTATATCCATATTCAATCTTTCTTCCGAAATCACAAATCCCAGGCACACCAACTCATTCTTCACATTATAGGAAATTTTAGGCTTAAAAGTGCCCATGATAATTTCACGTAATTTCGATGTCATAATATTCTAACCAATCGAAATCCTTTAAATTTAAAAAGAGGTACATGTAAATATTTTGGATGGAAAAGAAGAAAAGGTATTATTTTTAATTGTATTTTTGGCTTATCTCCTTATATGTTTACCGAAGATTAACGTGTAGATACTCATTGGATGTGGAATTAAATTCCACATCCAACGAGTACCCATTATGCATACTTTTGAGAATACCCACTTTGGTTAAAAAATTAAGATGCATTAGAAAAACGTGTTCAAAAATATTTTTTAATGTATCTTCATATTTTATCAATGTGGGTCTTCTCAAAAGTATGCATAATGGGTACTCCTTTGATGTGGAATTTAAATATGCATCCAACGAGTGCCTACACATGAAATTTGAGTAAACCTATAAGGATATAAGGCAACAACACAATTAAAAAGGTAGTTTTCTTATTTTCCCTCCAAAATTCTTAACTTTTATTTTTTATTTTGAATATTACTTTATTATTTTTCCTTACGAGGCCACTATTAGGCTGAAATTTCCTTTATATGAAGGTACATTTATTTAAATTTATCAGCAACTTCTCTTGATGCAAGGTACTCAAAACTAATTTGAGATGCTTGAGATTATTTTCTTTTGTTTGGATAAACACTAAAATATCATCTAGATACACAATAACAAATTTACCTGTAAATTGTTTCAACACTTCATTCATTAATCTCATAAATGCGCTAGGTGCATTGGTAAGGACAAAAGGCATTAGCAACCACTCATACAAACATTTTTTGTTTTGAAAGTTGTTTTCCATTCATCCACTATCTAATTATAATCTAGTGATAACCACTCTTGAGATCAGTTTTACAAAAATACTTACCACCACTCAAACAATCAATCAAATCTTCAATATGGGAACTTGGAAATATATACCTGATTGTAATTTTAGTGATGGTAATTGAATCAGTACACATTCTCCATCCACCATCTTTCTTTGGGTTGAGCGTGGTGGGAACAACACATGGACTCAAGCTCTCCTTTATTAATCCTTTTTCTAGCAAGTACTGCACTTGTTTCTTTATCTCTAGATTTTATTAATATGTCGCTTTATTCAAAAGACTTACCTGAAGTATTATATCTATATTATGAATAATTAGTTGAAAAGGACGCAAATTATTTGGAAACTCATCAACAATTATATTTGCAAACTCGTCCAACATAACTTTGACTTCCTTGGGTAAATAATTTAAACTTGTGCTAGTAAGAATTACCTTGGGCTTACCGATGAAAGCAAAATGAATTTAATTTTTTTTTTTTTAATTCTTACAGCAGTTCCTTCCTATCCATAACTAGCACACTAGTTCCATATTCCTCTTTCGAACCATTGTCCTCTAAACGAAATAGTAGATGCTTTTGGCCATTTGTCTCAAGAGTTTATGTGTTCCACCTACCATCATGAAGGGTTTTCTTGTCATGCTACCATGGTATTCCCAACAACACATGACACACATCCATTGGCATTATATCACATAATACCTCATCCTTTTAATTACCTATCTATAAATCCACTTTACAATTCTCATTCACCAATATTTGATGGCCTTTTTGCAGCCAAGATACCTTGTAAGATGTGGGATGCGTTACTCTCTACAACCTCAACTTCTCTACCATTTTTTTGGAGACTAATTTATCTGTGCTACCATTATCAATCACCACTTTGCAACACTTGCCTCTTGACTTTCTTGTGGTTCTAAATAATATTTTTCTTTTTGTTGGTTCCTTAACTTCATTTTTAGACTCAATCAAGATAATTATCATCAATAATGATTCTCCTACCTCTGGTATTTCTTCATGGACAACCTCAACTACATTTTATACTCGCGATTATGCCATATCTGCTCCTCTTTTGTTTTTAGGATTATTTTTTGGACAATCCCATGACATATGTCCCAGTTTCCCACATTTTTAACATTGAACTTGGTTTCCTCTTCGTCGACAATGTCCTCTTGAGAAAGGCTTTCTTCCTATCGATTCACATCCTCTTGATGGTTTACTACTTGAACTACCCTCGCCTTCCTTCAAAGAGTGATTTTTTTGATGGTTTTTCCTCATCCCCTTCAAGGACTCCTCCCTCTATTCCTTTTGATTATCTTTCTAGCTAATTTTTCCTTTTCTTTCAAGGCAAATTGGTAAGCCTCTTCTACAGTTCTAGGTGAAAATAAAATAAACTTGTCTTTCATCTTGAACCGCAGCCAATTCATTTATCTAGAAACCTTCTCAGGTGTTTTCTTCGATGTACCCTACTCTAGTATTCATCTTGTAAAATTCTTCAGTATACTCTTTAACAATCAATGACCTTTGTTTCAAATTTTTCTTTTTCTTGAATAAATGAAACCGATAACCTTTCTACAAAAAATTACCTTTCAGCTTTGCCACCATTTTTCTCCAGCATTTGATCTTGGATTTTTCCTTTCTTCTCCTCTCTTTTTGAACTCAATCCCACCAAAGATCTATGTGTACATTCAATCCAGTCACATCAAAATTCACATCTTTGTATTTAGCTACCTCCTCGTACTAAAACTTCTTATCTAAAGCATTGATCCAATTCATTAATTCTTCAGGTTCCAAGCTACAACTGTAGGTAGGTATCTTTGTTTTAGGCCTTGAAATAGCGCCTAGAATTGACCTCATCAATTTAATTTCTGCAGGCTCTCTCACATGTCCCCCATATTCCGCTTGAGACTCTTCCTCACATTCATTGATGTCTCCACTCTTTGGATCTCTTTGCGTATTCATCTCTAAGGCTTCTAGCATTTGTTGGATATGTCTCATGTCCTCCCTATCTAGAGAATCAGTTTCTTGTCTTCCCCTTCGACCTCTTCTTCCCCATCGAGTATGAAATGTCATTTCACACTTATTTTTTCTCTATGTTGTAACTAGTATACCAAAATTGATGCTAGATTTTACGTGACCTAGAACAATATTAATGGCTGACGTGCAGAAAAAATATTAACTCATTTACAAGTACAATCTACTTCCCATTTACAACATCTTCAACAAATGTTTATCATATATTTTTATTTTCTTCCTTCTGAAGAAATCCAGAAAGTGATTACATACATTCATATAATCACATCTCTAATTCCTCCTCTATCATTTCTAAAATTACTAAAATTCATATGAGTTGGATTTTTCTAAAATGGAATCCAAAATATTTGTTTTTCTCCAAAGAGCCTTAGAATTCTTCATATTTTTTCCCCTCTACAAATATAATCTATTTTTTCAAACTTAATAAAAAAACTACTTACATCTCTATCCACAAAAGCGGATAATATTTTTTTATTTTTCCTAACATCATTCATATCCGAAATTTTTGATCTTTAAACTAAAACAAAACTAATTTACTAATAAAATAAAGGAATCTAATTCCTTCTACATTTCAATTGTACAAAAAATAGTTTATGAGGAGTAGAAAAACACTACCTGGAAAAACGGCAAAATTATAATTTATTCTAGAAACTAAAACCTCTTTTCATACCTTCAGTAATCCAAATAATAACTCCTCAAATATCCTTTTTAATGAACAATATCAATCGAAATCACTTATATTTTAGCTCAACACTAGGAAAAAATAATAAATCCTCTTCAACCCTAACCACCTTAATAGAAAATATATACATGATACATAAAAACAGAAGGGTTCATAAGCCACTAACTTAGCATTTTTAAAATAATACTAAACATATAATCATCCTCCTTTGTGAGATTACTAGAGGCGGCCATTCCTAAACCATTTCCTCTCAAAAAATAGTTTCCAGATATTTCCACCTCACAGCACAAACTTCTAAGGTTCCAAGAACTTTCTCCCACCAATGGTTTTTCAATGCGACGTATTCTAATTCCATTCCACCCTAAATTTCATCATTTTTCCTCAAGCACATAAATTAGGGTCAAATGGAAAAACCCTAGCCCAAAGTGTCACAATGGGAAAAACAACATTAAAGCTAGCCTTAGCATGATCAGAAATGAAAAATTGTCCAACATAATCCTACTCAGGTCAATTCTAGAAACAACTCTATTTTATCTTATCACTATCACATATCCTATGAATATATTTTGGGCGCATTTGAGACGTGAAACATGACTTCAAAACCCCAAACCTGATGTTTCAATTATAAATTATGGGTTTTAAATATATTTTATGGTTAACATAAGAGATGACTCACTTCTAAAAATGCATCTTGAACCCCAAAAATTTGTGCATTTTTCATGAGTAACTCATCTCATTGTTGAATGTTTGGCTATGCAGGTTAAATATTACATATGATTTATGCAAGATGATAGACTGCGAAAATTCCACCTTTTTCTCCAGCAAATCACCCCATTGTTGAATGTTTGCCTTCATCACGCTAAATATTATAGATTATTTATGTAATATTTGGAAAAGATGTATGTACATCATCCGAAAATGTAGGCAAGTTTCCTTCCGAAAAAAAAAATTTGTCGTCATAAATATCGAGGACATTCTCAAACTACCTTCCTTTCTGCTATTTTTATTATTATTATAGAGAAACCCTTGAAGACTATTATGTCAACAAAGAGGAAAAAGTAATAAAAATAAATATTAATTAACTTATAAGTAAGAAGTAAAAAGGGCAGGTTAAGATGAAACTGTTATTTTGTCTCAAACTAATGTCTCAAAACACCTTCTCATGCATTAGTGTATTGATGAAATAATTGAGAATAGTAGATGTGTTGTAGTTCTTTTGTGATAAATTTATTCATAGGGGGGAAATGTAATGTGTGACAGCCTAAATTGCTATGATTTTTTTATAATTGTTGGTATTAGGGAAGGAAATTTATTGATTCAATGACTTCTATATGCCATAAAATATGTGTAAGTAAATTTTGTTTTGTATTAAAAAATAAACCCTAGAAAAAAAAATGTTTGAAGATATTATCGAGGATAAAATATTCATTTCATATGGATAATTTATTCTTCAAAATAAAAGTTTCCTATAAAGTTTTCATGCTTATAGTAATGGATTTGAACAAGTTTTAAGTACTAATATATTCGATGATAAATCTGAATTATTCCTTTGAGTTCCAAATGCACCTATAGGTAAAACATAGAAGAAATCATCAAATTTACTAAAAAATTGTCTACAAGATATCCAATGATAAGGAATGTATATATTTATGGCTTAGAATGATAGAAGTTTTGATTACATTCATGGTACCATCATTTCATCTCTTAACACACCGTCTAGCTACACTTGGTATTTTTATTTTCACACAAAAAACATGAATCTCATCATCTAAATTTGTGAGCTACACTCATGTGATTTTTATTCGTCAAATGTAAGGAACAATCAATGAAATACAATTTTAATTCCATGTTATTTGAAAACAAAATTTCCATTTCCATGTGCATATACCACTTACCTCTTTCCTACTCATTCATATGATCCCTAACTCCATATGTAATATCCCATCATTTGGAGAATGGCCATACTCTTGATTTCCTTGTCATCATCAACTGTGAGAGTAAGTATGATCACATATAAACTGGACATTATGATATGTTAAATATTAAATTAACATAAACTAATTATCTTTCTAGGCAGAGTGAGTTTAGAAAAACATGCATTCAATATGAAATTCAAATCTTATCCACGTGTATAACAAGAAAATAATATAATATTTAATGCATTGATAAACATATGATAAATCAAACCTTTAAAGTTCAATACACATGATGAAACATCAAATGGAGGAAAATGAATGTAATTATTCAAGATGATAAATGACCCAAATATTTTTGTGGATATGTCACTAGATAGTTTTTTACAAAATTTATAAAAATATACTAAAATTCTTGTCTCTATTCTATGAGAGTTAATTTTCCTTACATTTATTGATCTGTTAGGATGCTAATTTCCTTACTTATACATACGATATATAAAATTTTGAAAATAGGTAACAATGTAAAAATAGACACAATAATCATATTAAACGTCAAATATTGCCTAGGACAACTATTGAGGAGAAAACCGAACTTGAAGGTGAGGTTGTTGTGTTCCCTCATTATATGAATGGAAATGATACAAATACAAAGGAATGAGCTGTAAGATTCCAAACAATAAAAATTTGGATAGATCTAAAACATATTAGTGTTCTCATTTAATACAGTCTTTAATCAAGAACCAGAACACAAGAAATGGATCCATTTCATTTATATTATTATTTACTGAAAGTAAAATACATGCCAAGACCATAAAATCCTGAAAATGGCATGCACAACTACGTGGCAATGAAAAATATAAGAAACTAAATCCCACTTGTGAATCTTGGATTGATCTACCAGATAAACATCACTGCGGGGTTTTCATCCTAGGATCAAAAAAAGAACTAGCTAGGCCAGGTTCTCAACTGAAACACAATAAGATAGATAATCTAGAATGCTCTGAATTCCTAGATTCTCTTCCCTTTTATAGGCTTGATGGGTCAATACCAACAAGAAATACCATGGGTCAATACCATGGGTTAATACCAACAAGAAATACCATGGGTCAATATAATGGGAAAATACCACGGTAAGTACCATGGACCGCTTCTATCCAATTTGACTGGACCAAGAAAGGGAATATTACAAATCCTCCTGCCCAAAGATTTCTTGTCCTCAAGCGATCCACTTTTATCCACAATAGAAGCATTTGTACATTGATACCAGGATCCCATACAATCCGATGTGCTCTCCATGTTGAATGGTCCTGAATGGATCCTTCGATACCTAGATCCCAAACAATCCTTTGACCAATCCTTTTCTCAATTGATTTTCCTGGATCCTAATACCACCTAAATCCTATGTAGGTTTTAACCCTGAATAGAAATTATCTATACACGAATCTTACAACAGAAAATAAACAATAGCGAGAGCATAAAACATAAAACAGATAAACACAGAGATTTTCCCCTGGATCCCAAATTGGGACGACTAGCTTGATTTTTCATTATATTCCTTTTAGTGTTACAACACATATATATACATGTCGAAGCATACATAAACCCAAATCCATTAACCATGGATTAGAAAATAACTGTAGTTCCCTTGACCGGATCTACAAAATACCAAGGGCCGAAAACCATCGTACCCCAAAACCATGTGTAGAATCATGCAAAAAACATGGGTGGGTATGCCTATGATTGGGTCCACACACCAAAAAAATTTTGACCGGGGCGCTGCCCTGGACCCCAACAATGGGGGCTGCCTCTCCCCTTGTGACCCCCCTGCTGTGCCCGGCGCAATGTACAATGTGTGGGGCTAGTCGTGGAAAGAATATAACACTTACCCAACATTCTCCCAATTGTTGTTTTCTTTCCACGAGGGGTCACAGGAGAGCTTAGTCATTGGTCCAATTCTTCAACACCCATTGTTTCTCTACACCAAGAGAACTTTTGAGTGCTCACAGACTTTGTCAATGCATCTGCAACATTATTCAAAGTGTCCACCTTTACGAGCCACACCCTTTTAGCCTCAACCATATCTCTAACAAAGTGATATTGAACATCAATGTGCTTTGTCTTTGAATGGTAAGCAGGGTTCTTAGCCAAGAAAATTTCACTTTGGCTATCACAGTCTATCCTTATAGCTTGCTATACCAACCCCATACTTGAACACAATCTTTGCAACCAAAATGCTTCCTTGCTTGCATGAGTGGATGCTATGTATTCTACCTCTGTAGTTGAAAGAGCCACTACCGACTGTCTTTTACTCATCCAATTGATTGCGCCTCCAAATAGGCTAAACACATACCCACTTGTAGATATTATTTGGTCTAGATCTCCAGCCCAGTCTGCATCAACAAAACCACGAATGTCCAACATTATTTCCAATCGTGGTCTTCCCTGGTAGCACAAGCCATAATCACTAGTGCCACGTAAATACTTGAAAACCCGCTTCATTGCTGTTCAATGCTCCTTCCCTGGGTTTGACATAAACCTGCTCAATACTCCCACTGCATGTGTAATGTCTAGTCTAGTACATACCATTGCATACATCGAGCTACCCACTGCACTTGCATATGGAACACGGGACATATCCTCCTCTTCTTCTTGTGTCTTGGGACACTGTTCAACAGATAGCTTTACACCTACAGGAATAGGAACATTCACTGGTTTACTATTCTGCATATTGAACCTCTACAATATAGTCTCGAAATACTTACTCTGGTTTAAAAAGAGCTTCCTCTTTGCCCGATATCTCTTAATTTCCATGCCCAAAATATAGTTTGCAGCACCAATATCCTTCATGTCGAATTTGGAGAACAGTTGGGTCTTCAAATCTTGGATAATTTCTTTGCCATTTCCAATCAACAACATATCATCCACATACAAGACCAAATAAATAACACGGTCCCCAATTAATTTAAAATAAACACAGTGATCCTCCTTGCTTCTGGTGAAGCCAAGTCCCCGTATATAGGTATCAAATTTTAAATACCACATCCTTGGTGACTATTTTAACCCATACAGAGAATTCTTCAACCTGCACACCAGTTCTTTCTTACCCTTCACCATAAAGCCTTCAGGTTGCTTCATGTAGATCTCCTCTTCTAGATCCCCATGAAGAAATGTTGTCTTCACATCCATCTGTTCTATCTCAAAATCAAATGCAGCAACAACAAATAAAATTAATCTAATAGAAGTAACTTTGGCAACAGGAGAAAAAACATCACCAAAATCAATTCCCGACACCTAGGAATAACCTTTTGCTACCAACCGAGCTTTTTATTTCTCCACCTTGCCTTCTACATTCATCTTCTTTTTAAACACCCATTTTCTCCTGATGGGATTCCTTCCAGCCGACAACTCCACCAGATCCCATGCCTCATTTTTGTGCAAGGATGCCATTTCATCAACCATGGCCTCCTTCTAGATTTTTCCATCCTCTGAATCTACTGCCTCCCTGACAGTTCTGGGATCATCATCAGTTATAGTTAAGGCAAAACCTGAACAAAAAGCAGATGGAATATACCTTTCTGGTTGCCTTCTTTCTCGATTTGATCTTCTCAGGAGTTTATGGCTCTTCCTCTTCTGAGTCTTCTTCTATTTTAGAGTCTGATTCATCCTCCTTTAGCGCAAACTATATCTTCTTAGGTTCCTTTGGTAAGACTTCATGTGTAACAAAATATTTCACCTCTCTAAACACCACATCTCATTTGTACACAACATTCCTTGTTTCTGGGTTCCAAAGCTTGTAACCCTTTAAACCATCCTTATACCCAATAAAGATGCACCTTTCAGATTTATTATCCAACTTGGTATTTTTCTCCTTTGGAACATGTAGATATGCATCAAATCCAAATACCCTTAGATGTGACAGAGAGGGTTTCTTACCAGTCAATACCTCATGTGGAGTCTTATCCTCCAATGCTGATGAAGGTGATCTGTTAACTAAGTAACCTGCAGTCTCCACTGCCTCCGCCCAAAATTCTTGTCCTAACCCGGTACCACTGAGCATGCTTCTTGCCTTTTCCATCATCATTCTGTTCATTCTTTCTACAACTCTATTTTGCTGAGGTGTGTATGGAGTAGTCTTCTACCGTGCTATACCACACTTCCTACATAACTCTTCAAATTCCTTCTTGTAGAACTCCCCACCATTATCTGTCCTCAGCTCCTTTATCTTCTTCTCTGTCTAGTTTTCCACCAGAGTCTTAAATTCTTTAAATTTGTCAAAGACTTCAGATTTCTTCCTCAAGAAATATATCCATGTATTCCTTGAGAAGTCATCTATGAATGAAACATAGTACACATAATTTCCCAGTGATGGAACTGACACAGGTCCAAACACATCACTATGCATAAGTTCTAATATCTTATTCGCCCTCTTAGCACCAGAAGAAAAACTCACCAGATTCTGCTTCCCATATACACAATGTTCATAGAAATCGAAATCCAGAGAGAAATTAGACATACCTTCTACCATAACATTTCTATGCAGTATATGAAGGCCCTTCTCTCCAATATGTCCAAGCCTTTGATTCCATAGCATGATCTTTTCTCCAGAGATAGCTAGGCTTTCCGCTCCAATTTCAGGAAACATAGAACTGTGCACCCATCAATAAAAGTGCTACCTTGTAGCTTGTACAGAGTTCTAGTCTGAACTCCCCGCATTAATACCAGTGCTCCCCAAACCATATTGCAGGCATCTTTCTCGAACACTGTTTTTACACCTGCATCATCCATCTTTCTTATAGAAATCAAATTTTTGCCCAATGCAGGAATATGCGGAACACCAGGAAGTGTTCTAATCCTTCCACCTTGCAGCTTCAGCTTGAACTTTCCACGTCCGATGATTCTAGCCTTCCTATCATGCCCTATGAAGACATCACCACCATCATATTTCTCATACACGCAGAACCACTCCAAATGGGAAGTGAAGTGAAAGGATGCACCTGAGTCAATCAACCATGACTCATGATCTACATGTGTATTTAAAGAAGAAGACAAATACACATCCCCACCTTCATTTAAGGTGGTTTTTGCCTCTGCAGAGGAGCATCATCAGATCCCTTTCCTTTCTCAGGAGCTTTAGATCTACAGACCTTTTGGTAGTGCCCTTCCTTTTCGCATTTCCATCATACCTTTACAAACTTTCCAGGAGATTTAGATCTCCCTCTCTCCCACTCGAAACCTTATTCTTGTCTCTGTTTTGGGACCTTCCTCGTATAGATAAGGCTTCTCCATTCTGGCCCTCCATATTTCTCCATCTCATTTCCTCTGACAACAAGGCTAAGACAATGTCATCAAAATTCAAGGTAGTTGTATTGCTACCTATTGCAATAATCAGACTGTCCCACAAATCTGGTAGAGAAAAAAACAAACTGATGCGCTTATCTTCATCTGATATTTTGATATCAATAGATGACAGCTAACTTACCACAGTATTGAAGGCGTTCATATGCTCTGTCATTGAGTCTCCATCCTTCATCCTCAGGTTATACAACTTTTTCCGCAGGAACAAATTATTCCCCAGAGACTTAGATTGGTACAAAGTCCCAATTTTTTCCCACAAATTCTTCGCCGTAGCTTCCCCAGATACATTCAACAATACTAAATCTATGACACACAACCGTATTGTGCTCTTAGCCTTCCGATCCAGTTTCTTCTGGTATTCATCTGACATTGCGGTTGGTTTAGTACTCGGATCTACCGCGATCCATTGATCTTTATCCACCAACAGATCCTCCATCTTGAGCTTCCATAACTCAAAACTATAACCATTAAATTTCTCGATCTCTATCTTTCTACCACTCGCCATGTTATTTCACCACAAGAATCGATCCCGCAAATCTCCCACTGAATAGGGTCTACCTCAGGCCCGAGAAAAAAACCTTCAGCAGAAAAGGCATCCCCTTGAATCCAAAACAACTCCGATACCAAATGTAGGTTTTAACCCTAAACAAAAATTATCTACACATAAATCGTATAACAGAAAATAAACAATTACAAGAGCATAAAACATAAAACAGATAAACACAGAGATTTTCCCCTGGATCCAAAATTGGGACGACCAGCTTGATTTTTCATTATATTCCTTTTATTGTTACAACACATATATATACATGCTGAAGCATACATAAACCCCAATCCATTAACCCTGGATTAGAACATAACCGTATTTCCCTTGACCGGATCTACAAAATACCAGGGGTCGAAAACCATCGTACCCCAAAGCCATGTGCAAAATCATGCACAAAACATGGGTGGGTCTGCCTATGAGTGGGTCCGCACACCAAACAAATTTTCGTCGGGGCGCTGCCCCGGACCCCAACAGTGGGGGCTACCTCCCGCTTTGTGACCGCCCTACTGCGCCCGATGCAACGTACAATGTGTGGGGCTAGTCGTGGAAAGAATATAACACATACCCAACATCCTGGGACCTATGGGTTATGGTACCATTTCAACTCTCCATCGTTGCCTACACCAAATGGTCCAAGCTGTAATTTTCCCTTGGCTATGGGTATCCTCCAAATAACCAACCCATCAATAGAATACCAACTCATAACCTCTCACCAATCCATACTTGGGAAAGAATGAATATCTGAAATTCTATTATGTTGATGTTGTTTGATGCTCGATTCATGCTGCTCTACTTGGTTACCCAACATGATGTATTTGGAGAACTTTGCCTTGCTCTTCCCAATGTATAAAGGTGGGTTGTTGGTGTTGCATGCTTTATCTATGTATTCTTGTAGAGGGCTACTCTGGAACTCCCAAATATACTCCTCTTGCTGCCTTGTGAGGGATTTGAGTCGTTCCTCAACACTACACAACTTGGTCGTTGATTCGTCACATACCCCTATGAGTTACTCAATTTTTTGGTTCTCCTGTAAGACAGTGTCTCAGACTATCCAGACTCTTTGCTTCAACAACATAATATCTGTCTTGAAATGCTTGATCCTTTCTCGAAAGACTTCTACTGGAAATTCTAGTGCCGTGTTGACTGTCTCTGTATCTGTTTGCAGCCGATGCCCAACGACCACATCTTCAACTTGAGCCTTTGACCAACTCCCTCGGAATGGTCCATTTTTCACATTATGTTTTTCATGTTGCTCCTCGTGATCATACTCATCATGCTGGTTCACTATGGCTAGATCCTCACTCAAATCTCCCAAGTCTCCTTCACCTGTGGAGACCATCTGTTCATCCATTTCAACTGTCTAACATAGATGCATTGGTGGAATTTTATCTATACTTGATTGTTCATATTCTTCATGAATATTCCCCCGGGGATCTACAAACTCCACTGTATAGGAATCAACCTCATCAATGACATTAGGTAGAATTTCCTCATGCACTTCCAAATGTTTGTCGTCCTGCAAGCCTCCCTGAATAATGTCACGATGTTGCTCGCCATCCTGAAGATCAATAGAACCATCTACAAAATATTCCCCACGATTTGAAGTAATCGCCTCTTGTTCTGACTTTTTTGCCTTCTTCTTATCACCTAGATAGGAATGGTTAAGGGCTCAAGGTCCCTTGCAGATAAAGCATAGTCCACTCCTCCTTATTTAATTCTTGCTGCTGATTTTTTTCTTGCTTTGATTATCATTTTGGTCTATGGAGACATGGCTACTTAAAGGACCATATAACCTGACTAGTACATCAAGGATTTTCTAGTTGTTTTTCAAAATTTCTTCAAGACGGTCCATCTTCTTCGATACCCAAACAGGAATATATTAACTTTTTATAGGAAGATTTTGTCAATCATGCCTTCAAATATTTTCACAAATTTAACCCACAAACTTATAAATGATTTTCCCTTCACTTATGTCTCCCAATAAAAATAATTTACTAAAAAAAATGAAAATCCAACTTGGGTGATAAATATCACCAAAGTGAGAAATGCTGGCTAGGGTGAGAAATAAATTTCACCAAAGTTCCTTGCATAAAACTCTCAGGCTGGCAGGATGCACAGCTCTGATACCACTCTAAGATTCCAAACAATAAAAATTTTGATAGATCTAAAACATATTAGTGTTCTCATTTAATACAGTCTTTCATCAAGAACCAGAACACAAGAAATGCAGCCATTTTATTTATATTATTATTCACTGAAATTAAAATACATGCCCAGAACATAAAATCCTTAATATGCACAGATGCTTGACAATGACAAATATAAGAAACTGAAGCCCACTTGTGAATCCTGGATGGATCCACCACATAAACATCACCGTGGGGTTTTCGTCGTGGGATCAATAATAGAACTGGCTAGGCCAGGTTCTCAACTCAAACACAGTAAGATAGATAATCTAGAATGCTCTAAATGCCTATATTCTCTCCCCTTTTATAGGCTTGATGGGTCAATACCAACAAGAAATACCATGGCTCAATACCATGGATCAATACCAACAAGAAATACCATGGGTCAATGCAAGAAATACCATGGGTCAATACCATGGGTCAATACCATGGGAAAATACCACGGTAAGTACCATGGACCGATTCTATCAACTTTGACTAGATCAAGAAAGGGAATATTACATGAGAGTTGTGGCCCATACACTACTATGGAACAAAAACCCCTTCTATTCTCTCTTATCTCTATCCACTCTTAACTACTCTTCTCTACTATGTAACAAAATGAACTTGAATAAAATGGAACCCATTTTCCTCCTAATGGCATGGTCTTAACATAGCTCAATAGCCAACTACAGGTTAATTTTCATCTATTCAATCATCGGCATGTGTTGCAATATAGCCCTTATAGGGTGTTCGTTATGGAGCACACATGGATAACGTGCTTTCCATAATTAAAATGGACTAACATTTCATCCTCTTAAATTATGGTGGTCAAATATGATTGGTCAACTTTCAAGAGACATAACTTTTACATTTGAGCTATGATTGAAAGAATTTTTTAGTAATTGTAACCTTCTAGTAATTATTCTTACAATATTTTGGTTTATATTACTATGGTCCTTATTTATTAATGAGGGAGATATTTAAGTAATAATATTAGCCTATGCGCTTATTTCTCAAAGAGGTTATGACCCTATCTTGTCCTTCCCCTTAAAGAATAGTGATGTCCTCAAGGCTTGAGATCTAGAAATTGCTATATAATTGTAGCAAGCTCCAATGTGGCATCCTTTGGCTCAATATCCTTGAATTGGGTTAAAGCTTTGTTTATTTTGCATTGATAAAGATGATGCTTACGATATTGAAGGATATATTCTAGCTATGACCAAATGGAAGCCTGTTTATTCAACCTTAGTGAACCAGTTTGAACATGGAAAGTAGACCCAATCATATTTATAAGCAGCATACATGAAAAAGAAGATGGATTTTATAGTGGCTAGGAACTGTTAATTTGGAAACCAAGTGCCCATTGAAATAGAGGAATTTATAGGGTCAACAAATTTTAGAGATATCTTCTACGAGTGGTCTAGCTACATGTTTGATTTTATGGTTGGATATTAAAAAACACTTGATCTCATTTAGGAAAATGGCATTCAAAATGAATATGATCAACTTGTTGCTTCATTACATTCTAATTCATAAACATGTTATGTTTCAATGTGTGTATAATGTAAGGAAAAACTACAATTTTTTTTTCAACCCCCTATGCCTTGGAGACACCACGTAATTATGATAATGCCAATGGTCATAATTTACTATACATTTCCTAAAAGGGAATCATGCGAGTAGAACCATGATAAGATTTACTATAGCACCATTGAAATAGGGATAACCACTAATAAATTTAAAATTTTCATTTAGATGCATGATATTATAAATAGGCCTACAAGGAAACGTTGACATCTTCTAGCGATACCATTGTTTTTTTGGATGGAAGGTAGTACTTTAGATCAAGAACAAGTTTTATGAACATTTATCGCAGGAAATGAGAAATTGATTTGTGAAAATTGATTGTGGCATACCATGTGATTTGAAGATATAATGTATGAAAAGTTGAACCATAGTGGAAGCTTAAATATGTCTTAGAGAGAATATAAATGAGAATATTTGGAATATTGATCAGCAACCATCATGATGGTGGATTTATTTCTAGATTAATTTAAGTTGACAATGAAATTATAGAGATGCTTATCTATATAGTAGGAGAAATAAGAAAAGGTTGCTTAGAAATATTATCATTGGTAAAAGCTATATATATTAAATAACTAGTAAATGCCAATAGATATCAAAACACTTACCTCATTATATATGTCACGTTACCAAGATTAAAAGAAACATAAAACTAAATAAATTATAACTTTTTTTAATTATAATTATATCAATTTAAAAAAAATGAGTATATGAAAAATATATCTATATATATATATATATATATATATATATATATATATATTCTTAACAATAATGATTCACTCCCACTTTATTATACCATGGATCAATAACATTATCCGTGACTCATATTCAAATAACAATCTTTCAAATTAATCAATTTAATTGATAAAAAAGCATGACTATTATTCAAATTAAATATAAAATTTGATTTGAAATTTGCTCGCCCATTCCATTTTCCGACGAAGCAGCATGGCCGCCAGACGACTCAAATATTTTTGTTGGAAACCAATCATCCAAGCCGCCTCGCGTCCGCCTCCGGAGAACTGTTCCATTTCAGCAAATTGTAAAGGCTGAGGGAGTAACAGAAGATTTTAATCAGCTCAGTCGTTCCTACGAAGGGGACAGCAGGGAGAGAGACACGTAGGGATGGGCTGATCTCCACCTTGAGGGATTTAAATAGAGAAGGCCCGTAGATTCATGTGCATGTACCACGGGATTTAAAAAGAGTCATATGCATGCTTACCACTTGCTTACCTTAGGTCATTGGTCACGCCATCTCTACATAAAGTTCGTGCACAAGGGTCAGTGTTTTGGGGAATCCATTGAGAAGTCCACATCAGAGTCAGGCATAGTAGTTGACTGTTAGACTCTAGTTCCATGTGGCTTGATTTATTTTCTTATATCAATCGGAATATCATAGTACACCAATCCAAGAAATTCGTTTGGATGGCAGATTTCGTGCTGTAATCTTATAGCTTTTAAAAAAAAATTAGAAGGGTGGAGCATTTGAAATTTATTTTTAAATGTATTTAACATTTTAGGGGCAAGTTTGAGAGCTGTAATCTAGATTTTTGAAATTTTCCAGATTTTATCATAATATTGTCAGAATTTCTATTATTTTCCAAGTTAATCTATAGGTTCAAACAGTTTATACATATACATACACATATACGTATACATATACATATACATATACATATATTTTATGTAGATAGTACATTACTTTTTGTTTTCATTTACATATTAATTTTAAGTGTTGTCAAACTATTTTATGCTTTGGAGTTTTTGATAAAAATTTAGTAAAATAATTTTTGGTTAGTTCATATTTTTTGTTATTTAAAATATATGTTTCAATCCATAAATAGGTTAAGTATCCTAAAAAAAACTATGTGATAATTACAATTGTTCAGAGATCACATATCAAACTTGTTATTCCAACAACTTTCTATGGGGTTCTAACCAAAATTCACCATAAAATATCCCCAAGAAACCACAAAATGTATAACAGTTAGATTCTGACTTTTTTTTATGGTCATAAATGAAAAAAAGGGTATATTAATCAAATATAATTATGAAATTACAATCCAAATTATTATGCTGATCAACTTCCAATATTTTAATTTAATTGTAAATAATTATTGGTGCATATTCCAGATTTAGCCCAGAATTTTCTGTTTTAATTTAAGTATCAATAATTATTAGAGAATATAGATTTAACATTTATGGAGTTTTCTAGAACATTCTTAGTAGTATGCACAAATTAAATGTTGAAATTTACATACAAAGTAATTATTTTCTTATTTCTATTTTAGTTAAATTGATTAATTAAAAAAAGATTATATGAAGTAATTTATGGTTTTTTTGTGCATATGGTATTCACGAACTATGATATTGACCAATAAGATTGAAATAAAACACATTAAATAAAGTGAAAATAAATATCTAGAATTAAGAATCGTGTTCTATGTTTTTTAAAATGTATATATATTATATTTACTGGTTCTTTAATTTAAATGATTATGCTAATTAAAAAATAAATAATAGCATATAATATATTGACATGAGAGTTAAAAGAAATTATATTTTCTTGGCATATTATTAAATTATCAAATAAGTAAATATATTAAAATTTAAAATAGATAAATATTAAAAAAAAAACGAATAACACAGCAATGCTATTTTTGACTGGATGATCCATAACTTTTGACATCAACAATTTTGGTGGCTGCACTAGCTAAAATGGTTTTCTTATTATCATCACTGAACAGTGAAAACAACTGAATGCGTAAATTTTACTCAAAATGTGAGGAGCGTGGTTTTGCTTATGTTCTGGGTCAGGGACGCAGTTGTTTGCATTTTTTGTTATAACAAGTTCGACCACCTAATTAGCTTGTGGTTGGTTGGGTCGGCAATGAATGAGAGGACCATGACACTCTTCTTTAAATATGTCTTCACCTTTGACATTTTTCTTTTCAAGGGAAACTTGGCATGTTAACTCGTGCTTTTGTAGATTTATATCATCCGAAAAATCGTTAAAGTGGTCCAAGTTAGGCTAGGAAATATTTGTTAATTTGTGAGGTGTGAGATTCAAGCGTGTAACTTGACATAATGTAAAGTATATAGGAAGTGTAAGATTTGTATTAAAGATGGTAATTTATATTTCCCAAATAATTAGTTCTATAGAGAAATTTCTTTTCAAATGGATGAAGTGGTATTTTTTTTTATGAGCATTAGGTTGTATTATTTGGATTTTTCTAATAAATAAACAAATTTAGAGGAAACGATGATAGAGGTAAATCATAAAGTTGTTAAAGTTTCAGGAGTAAATTGATATTTTAAAATTCCAAAAGTATGGAATAAACCTTGCTAATTTGATGGAATAAAGAGGAAGTTGTCTACCCAGTGGAATAGCTTTGGCAGGGTTTTGTTGGAATTTGGTAAAAAAAAAATGAAAAATTAGGTAATTGGAGTATTTGAATTGCAATTTTGATAGTGGAAATGGATTCACCACTATCAAAAACCCTTACGACACCCAAAATACTGAAATACTGATGTTTAACAACTGTAAACAAGATTCTCATAAATCTTTGCCCGATTTTTTCAAAATCTTTGCAGAATTATAGGCTATTCTATTGCTTTTTTATATTACAGCAATAAATATGATTGGTTTCTTTATGTATGTATTTGTTAAAATGTTTTCACTTTCACTTTTAAAAATAATAAATATAATGATTAAAGTACAATAAAATTATATATAATGTATATATTAATTTTTATATAATTTTTTTAATGATGTGAGTTAATTATAAAATATATAGTTTAACTAATAAATAAATATGAAAAATAAAAATTGTTCATTACTATATTGTCTTTTGAATGAGTTGCATGCCAATAAATATAATAATTGCAAATGGTAAGTCATACTATTGAAGTAATACTCATGCCAATAATATAATAATTGCAAATGATAAGTCATACTATTGAAGTAATATTATAAGAAAGATAAAATTAGTGATTTACAATCATTAGTATTCGAATTCTATTGAAGTAATACTCATGCCAATAAATATAATAATTGTGAATGGTAAGTCACACTATTGAAGTAATATTATAAGAAGATAAAATTTGTGATTTACAATTATTAGTATTGGCATTCTCTTGATTCAAAATTCAAAATAGAATAATGATAATTACATTTAAACATAAATAAATTTTATTATTGAAATTAATTTATATAACTCTAAGTGAACCATATACTGATTAAACATACATGTTATGAGGTAAAGTATATGTAAAAGTGATTAAGTTAATAGTGGGATCATGTGTACCATGCTTAAATGAGCATGTACAAAGTGAACCATATATGATTAAACATACATGTTATGAGGTAAAGTATATGTAAAAGAGATTAAGTTAATAGTGGGATCATCTGCAGAATACAATGCTTAAATGGGCATGTACAAAAGACAGTAGATTGTGTGGTTAGGATAATTAATGTATTAGGTGCTATGAAAATAATTTTTTGATATATATATATATATATATATATATATATATATATATATATATATATAAAATAATAATTTTAGTATTTATTATATAATATTAATATTTTATAATAATGATAATAATTTATTTGTAAGATTACATAAAGTTAGATATTAATTTGGTGTATAACATCACATTTTTTTTTTATGAGATAAGGTATATATTTAACCACAATGATTTCAGTGTTAAAGTTTATGGAGTCTAGTATATTGGTGGGATGAGAGCGTGTTTGGCACAATGTGATGTTATCTTCAATTTTAAAAGGTAGACATATTTGGGCTCTTGTGATAAAACTCAAGAGTAGGCTCCTCAAGAAAAAAATAAAATCTATATAAAAGTTTAGATTCTTTACATTCCTTTGAATAGACTAGTAAACAATGAACTAAAATTACCAAATAAAATATCACAAACAAAATGTATTTTTCGTAATAATATTTATTGTAATCAATATTGATCAACTACTTAGTAGGATGCATATTAAAGAAACAATGAATTATAAACCAATGTATTCCTTTGTCTTTATGTGGAAAATGTTGTTGCATATATCAATCTAATTTGGTTTCAAATGAAAAAAATGGTTTGAAGTAAGAAATTTATAACATTTTTAAGTTTTTATCATCACTCCTAATATTACAAATTAGTTAACATGTAACCAAGCATTTCCATATAAAATTTGTGTATGTGAAAGTATGTAGGCATGCACATTTCATGGAGTATTTGATTACATGTGAGACAAATCCATCAAGAGAAGGTTAAAAACAAAAATGATAAAACAAATAATTTAGGGAAATAATGTAACATACAAAATTAAATTTAGTGACTCTATATGAGAGGCATAGAACTTTTCTTAACACTAAATCACATGCATTTTATAGCTCAATAAAATATAACTTTATTAAAATAAAGTGAATGAAAAGTTAATGTTATGTTAATATAGTAAAATGTTTTGATTCAATTATACAAGTTTTTCTAATGAAAGGGTCCAATTATATCTTCCTTGATTGACATGGTGAGTTAGCTAGTTGGTATGAGGTAGACGATTTATTCAGTAAATATGTTAGTTAATACTTAATATGTTGTATTAGTTCATTATGTTTTAAATGGGAAGTAACTAGTATATAGATGCATGATGCAATTATTATTTTGTATAGACTAACTAATCCTTGCTAAATTTCCCTAGCTATAATGTGTTTGAGAACCAATTTGTCATGAAAAAAAGAAAGATATAGAGAGTAGAGAGGATAATCAACCAATATGAAAGTCATAGATTTTTTCTTAGCGCTCATGTCGTTGAGAAGTATTACATGTATTTTATAGCTCAATATTGACACACTTGTAAGATATATAAGGTAACAAAATTTCAATAAATAAAGAGAATCAAAAGTTAATGTTATATTACTATAGGAAATTTTTTTTGAGTCAATTATATAAGTTTTTTTAATGAAAGGGTTCAATTATATCTTCCTCCATTGACATGGTGAATGATCCACACTTATGAAGGAATGCAATCAAATATACAAATACACATAAATGCAAAGATGCAGTAGAAATAAAACTTCATTTCATTAGTATGAAATAATTGAAATATTCTTACATACAGAATTGAATTCAACTAGCTAGGGTGCTGGTAGCTTATCTCTAAGAGGAGAAGTGCTGGCTACGGGCCTCTAAACTGTGTTACAATGAAGCTAAAGGGCATTTTTATTATTGAAAAACATAGGAAAAACACAAACAACAAATCCCTAACCCAACGAGATGAAACACCAAGACTTTATGGGCCTTGTTTAGGTTAGTTGGGCAACCAACTTCCTGGGGTCGTAAGTTGGTCATACTATTTCTGTTTGGTGCATAGGATATATCATCGGAAATATATCTCAGAGTACTACAGGTTTTAATATAGGCCCTTTCCTGCAGTTATATTCCTACTGAAGACCTCAAAAAACATCATTTTCGAGGGTCAAAACTGTTTCAGATGTTTAGGAATCGAAAAACTGCTAAATATCCTAAATGATGTTATAAAAAAAGGAAATTGATGAAACTGACTGGAACTCTAGGTGGAATAGGTGGGTGGCCACCAATATCCACTTGGATCATTCCTCATTGCTTAGGAAGAAATGTTTCCCATTATATGCAAAGCCTTGATGAGGTGAGGAAATTTATGTTGACCTATTCCCTGGTGAACCACTTTCCCTCGTGAAGTAGTTGGCCTACTTTGACAAGTCGATATAGTTGGATCCTTTGCTGGTAGGTGTTCCTGATCTATTTATCCATGATTCGATCATTTTTGTACTCTTCCATGTAGTCTGGGTTTAACTCTATTGGTGTGAGTTGTTCTGCTACGTCAGATGTGTCCCGTAGAGGTAGAAAGAAGGGCCGAAGGCCGTCGACACTGAATGATAGGTGCATACCAAGGAATGGTGAAATACTGAGCTCAAAGGAACTATCCACTACAACCTTAGTGATGGTGTATGGCCCATAGAAGCTCCAGAAAATCTTGCAGTGAGGTCTAGCGAGTTGCTCCTTCTACAAATGTAGCCACACTTTGTCACCCACCTAAAATTTGTGTGGCACTCAATTTTGATCATGTGTTGATTTTAATTAGCATTGGATTTGATCAATATGTCATGAACCTCTTAGCAGATGTGTTGAATGTGCTTAATGGATCTTTTCACCTTATCCGCTTCAGACTGGACATGAGCCAAATCTGCCTTAGTAGCCGAAAATGGCATGGCTATGCCAATGGGACATAATGGCTAGAATCTCAAGCCCACATGAAAGGGGTTGTGGTCAGTTGAGCCATGGACAACCCAATTGTAGTTGTGATGTACATAGGGGAGGCTATCATCCCATATGCGTGGATGATTTGAGCGGTACATGCGCATAATTTGTACAATCATCCTATTGACGACATCTACATGTCCATCGATTTAGTGATGGAAAGTTGCTGACTCAGTGAGCTTGATGTCTATCATTCCCTAAAGGCTAGATCGAAATGTACTAAGAAACTTGTTGTCCTAAATTGAGATCCCAAAGTGTACCCACACTCGTTCATAGAAGAGTTTAACAGTGGATTCTATTACTATATTCATTTTGCAGGTTGCCATAATGGACATCTTCGAGAATTTGTCGATGACCAAAAAAACACATTCGTTGCCATGGTCATTAGAAGGAAGGACCAAGATGTAGTCCATGTATATGGATTCCATAAGTGAACTAGCAGCATGAAACAAAGTACATAGGCCTTGCTTCTCGATGGTCAGTTTGAAAATGGCACAGGAAGTCCGAGATCCAATGTAATTCCTAACATCTTGTCGAAGCTTCAACCAATAGAAATAATTTTGCAGTACAACCGCTATTTTATCGACCGTGAAATGCCCAACGACTCAACTGTAGTGCACTTCCCAAACCATCTTGGCATACTCACTTAAAGGAACACAAAGGTATCCCAGGTGACATAGCAATGCACCTTGAAGGCGAAAATTTGGAGCTTTCTTACCCTCCAAGAGTGCCTTGTATATGTGACCTAATTCAAGATCACTTTTATAGAGAAGTGGAAAATCAGAATTCTCGTGCCTACAAGAGTTGAGCACGGTGGTTAGCGCCACGATCGATGTTCAGATGAGGCAATCTGCAACATTATTGGTGTTTCGCTCCTTGTACTTGATGTTCAAATGAAACGGTTGTAGGTGTGTGGGCCACCTCGGATGGTGATAATTTTGCAACTTCCCATGTGTTTGTATGAGCTACAAGGGTTCGTGGTCTCTGTGGATGACCTTTTTCTTCCCCAAAATGTAATTCATCCATTTTCAAGAAGCATGCATTATGGAATACATCTCTTTTTCATGGGTGAGATACATCTCGACTGTGTCAGAAAGTGTCTCACGGTTATATTCCAAAAGATGCCCCTATTGAGTAAGAACTTCCCCAATAGCATAGTAAGAGGCATATGTCTCAATGTTGAATGGTTGTTGCAAATATGGTAAGGTGAGCACTAGTGTAGAACAAAGATGATGTTTCAACTCTATGAAAGTCTTCTGTTGAGATTCTGACCAAAATAATTTTGCTTTTGCTCCTCCCTTGGTGACTTAACTAAAGTCCCAAGTGATATGAGAGAATCCAAACATGAACCTACATAGAAATTGGAAAGACCCAGAAAGCAGCTGAGCTCTATTAGAGTGGTTACGGTTGGGTAATCTCGAATCACTTGGATTTTGGCTGCATCCACATGCACCCCCCGCTCATTAGTAATGTATCCCAGATACCAAACCTAGGTCATGCCAAAAGTGCACTTCTAAAAATTGGCACACAGCTTGTGTTTTTAGAGTGTTTAGAGGACCTATCAAGTGTGTTGGAGGTTTTATTCTCAAGTCTAGATGAAGATCATGATGTTATCTACTCACACCATGACAAATGAGTTAGTGAATGGTTGCAAAATATCATACATCAAACTCATGAAGGTTGCGGGAGTATTCGTCAACCCAAAAGGCATCACCAACCATTTGAAAAGGCCCTCCTTATATTTGAAGGAAGTGTTCCACACATCAAAGGTTCGATTGGTACCTAGTGATACCCAAACTTCAAGTAGGCCTTGCTGAGATATTTTCCCCCTTGAGTTGCTCCAGAAGGTCATCAATCTCTAGGATTAGGTACCTATTATGGATAGTGATATTATTCAGCACCTGATAGTTAATACAGAGTCTCCAAATACCATCCTTCCTCTGCACCAACATGATTGGACTCCCATAGGGTGATGAACTTGACCAGATGTGACCTTTCTTCAACAACTCCTAAATTTGCATCTTGATTTAGTTGTTCTCAATAATAGAGTGTTGATAGATTGGTCCATTGGAAAGAGATGCACCTGGGTTAATTTAGATGGAGTGTTTGACCCGATAGTGTAGAAGCACCCCTACGGGTGAGGTGAAGATGTCCCCATACTCCTCCATGACCTTTTCCATCCATTATTTCAGGTGGAGGAGCCCTATGTGGAGGTCGTGGGTAGAGTCTTATTCCTTCCCTAAGGGTAAATAATCAGGAAAAAAAATTTCCCCATTATGGAAATGAGCTTACTACATTGTTTTGCAACAACAAAAGAGATGGTGGTAGGCGATGCTACCTTTCGTCTCATGTGTAATTATTTCCGAAAGTAACAATAATAGAGCTAGGTCTGGACTCATACAAATAATGTCACTTCCAAAAGTATGGTTGGCATAATAATACATCACAAGCATCAAGAGGATTAATGTCACTTAATAGCTCATCCATGATGGGCTTGGTGTTGTAGGGAAGGCGGCACTACTGGCTGATGAAGATATCCCTTCCTTGGTGAAGTCACCCGATGGTGTACGATTGTGGGTATGTTGTGGTCCACAAGACCAACCGCTTCAAGACCTATGCTAGAATGAGGTTCTCTTGGCTCCCCTTTTCAACAATGAATTGTAACGGGAAACCCTTTACCCACACCTGGAAATGGAAGATGTGCTCCCCATCCTCTAGAGCTTTTGGCTCCTCATTCTGGATCTTGGTGGTGCCAAGGATGGCGTTGGGCTCTGCATCGATAATATGCTTCCCTTTATAATTCCCCTTGTTAGGTTTATATTCACAGTCAGACCATGCATTTGATTGAGACGCCTTCATCTCGACCACTAGTGACTTCTTGGCCCAACACTCACTTGTGTTGTGAGTGGATCTCTTATAGATTTCATACCACTTTTCCATGTCCTTCTTTAGCTTCATGGTGTTTCTTGTTTCCTCTGGCTTTAATGATTTTTCCTAGGATGCACTGTCTTGGATTTGTCATTTATTTTGCAGTTTAAGGGCACATTTTTCTTTCTTGTGATTCATAGATACAAAGTCTTGCTTCTTCTATTTGAATTTCTACTTAATCATGGCAACATACCGGTATGAACGTGAATTCCTCTTGAATTTATATATGTAGACAACTATGGTACTTCAACAATAAATATTTCTCTAAATATTTGATACCCAATTTTGTGGATAGGGTATGGAACATATTTGTGAGCTCATGCACATCTTCATCCCTTTTCTACCGCAACATACTCCATTGTATGTACTTTTCCTCATAGCTTCCCATGGGATAATATTGTTCCTTGATATTGTTTCAGAAAGAATCCCAAGTGGGAGCAACCAATAACGAAGAGGCTCCCCTCTCATTGTTTTCTCACAGTAGGTTTCCCACTAGTCCTGGACATCGAGGGTGGATTTGAAGAGTGCAAAAGTTATCTTTTCTCGGTTGGAAAATTCATGAACCGATAATTATCTTTCTAATATATTAAACCATATATATATGATGGTTGCAACTATTTGGCCCTCAAATATGGGAATGTCAAATTTTACTTCTACTGGATGCATATGCATGTAAGGTGGGTATTTGCTAAATAATTTTAAAAAATTTATCCATCATCATGTTCCTTTGTTTCTCGAGGTCCTCCTCAAGTAATATTTTGATAGGATATATGCTCCCTCATATTTCTTTTATTCACACATTGGTGACAATCTGGGTTTGCGACGATGATATTGAGAATGTTCCACCAGATCGCGCCCTAACTCCTTATATCTTGACCTCATTGGCAAAATGCAATGAAGGATCAAGAAGGAGAAGACATCTCTAATACTAGTGATCCAAAATTATGAAGGAACATAATAAAATATTGAAATACACATAAACGCAGAGATGGAGTAGAAATAAAACTTCATTTCATTAATATCAAATAACTAAAATATGCTTACAAACATAATGGAAATAAATTAACTAGGGCGTTGGTAGCTTATCTCTATGAAGACATTTGTTGCATGTAAGCATTTGATCTATGTTATAATGAAGCTCAAGGGCCTTTATATAATTGAAAAATATAGCGAAAATGTAAAAAACCAAAATTCTAATCCCAGGAGATGAAACACAAAGATTTTTTGGGACCCGTTGGGATTAGTTGGGCAGCTAACTTCCCAGGATCATAACTCGGCCATATTATACCCATTTGGCGTGTATGATATATATGTAGGTTTAACCTTGTACAAAAATTATCTGCAAATGAATCTTAAAAACATAAAATAAACGATAACAAGAGCATAAAACATAAAACAAATGTACACAGAGATTTTCCCCTCGATCCCAAATCGGGATGACTAACTTGATTTTCATTATATTCCTTTTACTGTTACAACAAATATATATACATGCCGAAGAATACATAAACCCCAATCCATTAACTTTGGATTAGAAAATACCTATAGTTCCCTTGACCGGATCTAAAAAGTACTAGGGGCCGAAAATCATCATGCCTCAAAACCATGTGCAAACCCATGTACAAAACCATGGGTAGGTCCACCCATCGTAAAATACGGTCCAAAAAAATTTTCTCGGGCTGCTGCCCCAGGCCCCGAACATGGGGGGCTACCACCCCCCCTACGACCCCCCTGTTATGCCCAACGTAATGTACAGGGGGGCTATCACTCCCCCTGTCACCCCCCCCGTGTGTGGCTAGTCGTGGAAATAATATAACACATACCCAACATTCTCCCACTTGATGTTTTATTTCCGCAGAAGGCCAACCGACAGTTGAGTCATTAACCCATCTTTGCAACACCCATTTTTTTCTCTACACTAAGAGAACTTCTGAGTGCTCACAGAATTATTTAATGTGTCTACAACATTCTTCAAAGTGTCCACCTTTACCAGCAACACCCTTTTAGCCTCAAACATATCTCTCACAAAGTGATATTGAACATCAATGTGCTTTGTCTTTGAATGATAATCCGGGTTCTTAGCCAAGGAAATTCCACTTTGTCTATCACAGTCTATCCTTATAGCTTGTTGCACTAACCCCATACTTGAACAAAATCTTTGCAACCAAACTGCTTCCTTTTTGCATGAGTGGCTGGCATGTATTCTACCTGTGTAGTTGAAAGAGCCACTACAGATTGTATTTTACTCATCCAACTGACTGCACCTCCAAATAGGCTCAACACATACCCACTTTTAGATCTTCTTTGGTCCAGATCTCCAGCCTATTCTACATCAACAAAAACACGAATGTCGAACACTCTTTCCAATCCTTGTCTTCCCTGTTATCACAAGCCATAATAACTAGTGCCATGCAAATATCTGAAAACCCACTTCACTGCTGTCCAACGCTCCTTCCATAGGTTTCACATAAACCTGCTCAATACTCCCACTGCATGTGAAATGTATGGTCTAGTACAGACCATTTCATACATCAGGCTACCAATGAAACTTGCATATGGAACAGGGGACATATCCACCTCTTCTTCTTATGTCTTGGGACATTGTTCAGTAGATAGATTTGTACCTATAGGAATCAGAACATTCACCAGTTTACTATCTTGCATATTGAACCTCTACAATATAGTCTCGACATACTTCCTCTAGTTTAACCAAAGCTTTCTCTTTGCCCGATCTCTCTTAATTTCAATGCCCAAAATATAGTTAAGATCCTTCATGTTGAATTTGTAGAACAGTTGTGTATTCAAATCTTCCATAATTTCTTTGCCATTTCCAATCAACAGCATATCATCGACATACAAGACCAAATAAATAACATGGTCACCAATTAATTTAAAATAAACACAGTGATCCTCCTTGCTTATGATAAAGCCAAGTCCCCGTATATAGGTATCAAATTTTTGATACCACATCCTTGGTGACTGCTTTAACCCATAGAGAGAATTATTTAACCTCCATACTAGTTCTTTCTTCCCCTTCACCATAAAGCCTTTAGGTTGTTTCATGTTGATCTCCTCTTCCAAATCCCCATGAGGAAATGCTATCTTCACATCCATCTATTCTATCTCAAAATTAAATGTAGCAGCAACAGATAAAAGTAATCTAATAGAAGTAACTTTGGAAACAGGAGAAAAAATATCACCAAAATAAATTCCCGACATCTGGGAATTACCTTTTTCAACCAACCGAGCTTTGTATTTCTCCACCTTTCCTTATACATTCATATTCTTCTTAAACACCCATTTTCTCTCGATGGGCTTCCTTCCAGCTAGCAACTCCACCAGATCCCATGCGTCATTTTTATGCAACGATGCCATTTCATCAACCATGGCCTCCTTCCAGAGTTTTCCATCCTCTGAATCTACGGCCTCCTTGATGGTTCTGGGATCATCATCAGTTATAGTTAAAGCAAAATTTGAACAAAAAGAAGATGGTATTTACCTTTCTGGTTGTCTTCTTTCCTAGACTGATCTTCTCACAGCTGGAGTTTGGGGCTCTTCCTCTTCTGAGCCTTCTTCTGTTGTCGAGTCTGATTCATCCTCTTTCAGCTCAAACACTATGTTTTCAGGTTCCTTTGGTAGGAATTCATGTTTGACAACATATTTCACGTCTCTAAACAACACATCTCACTATACATAACCTTCTTTGTTTCCAGGCTCCAAATCTTGTAACTCTTTAAACCATCCTTATACCCAATAAAGATGCACCTTTCAGATTTATTGTCCAACTTGCTACTTTTCTCCTTTTGAAAATGTACATATGCATCACATCCAAATACCCTCAGATATGAAATAGAGGATTTATTACCAGTCAATATCTCATTTGGAGTCTTATCCTCCAATGGTTATGAAGGTGTTTTGTTAACTAAGTAACATGCAGTCTCCACTGCCTCTACCCAAAATTCTTGTCCTAACCCAGTACCACTGAGCATGCTTCTTTCTTTTTTCATCAATGTTATATTCATTCTTTCTGCAACACCCTTTTGCTGAGGTGTGTATGGAGTAGTATTACACCGTGATATACCACACTTCTTACAAAAATCTTCAAATTCATTCTTTCAGAACTCCCCACCATTATTTTTCCTTGGCACATTTATCTTCTTCTCTGTTTGGCTTTCCACCAGAGCCTTGAATTATTTAAATATGTCAAAGACTTAAGATTTCTTCCTCAAGAAAGATATCAATGTATTTCTTCAAAATTCATCTATGAATGAAACATAGTACACAGAATTACCCACTGATGAAACTGACACAGGTCCAAACACATCACTGTGCACAAGCTCTAATATCTTTTTCGCCCTCTTAGCACCAGAAGGAAAACTCACCCGATTCTGCTTCCCATATACACAATGTTCATAGAAATCGAAATCCAGAGAGCTATTAGACATACCTTCTACCATACCATTTCCATGTAGTATTCGAAAGCCTTTCTCTCCAATATGTTGAATCCTTTGATGCCATAGCATGGTCTTTTCTCCAGAGACCGCTAGGCTTTCCATTCCACTTTCGGGAACCACATAATTGTTGCATCCATCAATAACAGTGCTACCCTGAATCTTGTACAGAGTTCTAATCATAACTCCCCGCATTAATACCAGTGCTCCCAAGAATGTGCAGAACACCAAGAAGTGTTCTAATCCTTCCACATTATAGCTTCAGCTTGAATTTTCCATGTCCGACGATTCTGGCCTTCTTATCATCACCTAAGAAAACATAACTGCCATCATATTTCTCATACTTGCAGAACCATTCCCTATGAGGAGTGAAGTGAAAGGATGCACCTGAGTCAATCAACCATGACTCATGATCTACATGTTTATTTGAAGAAGAAGCCAAATACACATCCCCATTCGAGGTGGTTTTTGTCTCTACATAAGCAGCATCATCAGATCCCTTTCTTTTCTCAAGAGCTTTATATATGCAGGCCTTTTTGTAGTGCCCTTCCTTTCTAATTTTTTAGCACACCTTTACAAAATTTCTAGGAGATTTAGATCTCCCTCTAGATTTAGATCACCCACTCGAAACCTTATTCTTGTTTCTGTTCTGGGACCTTACTCATACAGATAAGGAATCCCCTTTCTGACCCTCCATATTTCTTCGTCTCATTTCCTCCAACAATAAGGCTGAGATAATGTCATCAAAATTCAAGGTAGTTGTATTGCTACCTATTGCGATAACCAGATCTTCCTACGAATCTAGTAGAGAACACAACAAACTGATGCGCTTATCTTCATTTGAGATTTTAATATCAACATATGGTAGATGGCTTACCACAATATTGAAGGTGTCTAGATGCTCTGTCACCGAGTCTCCATCCTTCATCCTCAGGTTATACAACTTTTTCGATAGGAATAATTTATTCAACAAAGACTTAGATTGGTACAAAGTCACCATCTTTCCCAAAAGGTCTTTGTCATAGCTTCCGCATATACATTCAACGATACTGAATCTGAGACACACAACCGTATTATGCTCTTTGCCTTTCGATCCAACTTCTTCAAGTATTCATCTGACATTTTCATTGATTTAGTACCTGGATCTACCGCGATCCACTGATGCTTATCCACCAGCAAATCCTCCATCTTGACCTTCCAAAACTCAAAACTTTGACAATTAAATTTCTCGATCTCTATCTTCCCATCACTCACCATCTTCTTTCACTGCAAGAATCGATCCCGCAGATCTCCCATTGAACAGGGTCTACTAGAGGCCCAAGCAAAAAACCCCTCAGCAACAAAGGCGTCCCCTTGAAGCTGAAATAGCTCTGATACCAAATGTAGGTTTAACCCTGTACATAAATTATCTGCAAATGAATCTTAAAAATAGAAAATAGACAATAGCGAGAGCATAAAACATAAAACAAATATACACAGAGATTTTCCCCTGCATCCCAAATTGGGACAACCAACTTGATTTTCATTATATTCCTTTTAGTGTTACAACACATATATATACATTCCAAAGCATTCATAAACCCCAATCCATTAACCCTAGATTAGAACATAACCGTAGTTCCCTTGGTTGGATCTACAAAATACCATGGGCTGAAAGCCATCATGCCCCAAAACCATATGCAAACCCATGCACAAAACCATGGGCGGGTCTGCCCATCGTAAAATAAGATCCAAAAAAAATTTCTCGGGCCACTACCCTAGACCCTGAATAGGGGGGGTTTCCGCCTCCCCCCGTGACCCCCTTGCTGCGCCCAACACAACGTACAGGGGGTGTTTTCGCCCCTCCTGTGACCACCCTACATGTGACTAGTCGTGGAAAGAATATAGCACATACCCAACAATATCATCAAAAATATCTCTTCGCGTACTACAAGCGTTTCTATAAGCACTTTCCTATGGATGTGGGCCTACTGTAGACCTCAAAAAAAACATCATTTAGTGGGTCGAAACTAATTCAGAAGTTGAGGACCCAAAACATTGCTAAAAATAGTAAATTATGCTATTAAAAAAGGAAACTGATGAAAATGACTGGAAGTCTAGGTAGAATAGGTGGGTGGCCACCAATATCCACCTAGATCGGAAAATTATATAGCTATGACAAGGAAGACCATTTGTTCACTAAAGTTGTTATTTTATTTTGAGTATGTTGTATTAGTTCATTATGTTTTCAATGGAATGAAATTTTTATATATATGCATGATGTAATTAATGATTTTGTGTACAACCTAACTAATCCTTTGTAGCTTTCACTAACTATAAATAAGTTTGAGAAGCACTTTGACGTGACAACAAAGAAATATATAGAGGGTAGAATGAATAATCCACCAATTACCATCAATGTCAAATCTCAAGGCACATTCTAGGGGTAGGAGATAACCTATAAATCATAAAAAGAGAACTTGTTTCACATAAAAGTTATAGACAAAGAGAAAAGGAGACATGTATATAGTAGGGATAAAATTTAATTTTTTATTAGAAAACAATATGTATTCATATAAGAACAAATGATAATCTAGAAGTTGGAAAGAGTTTCATATGGTTATTAAAAAACAAATATGTTAGCTTAGAATATAAATAATAAGTGAATATTCCACAACTCATGAAATCCTACTAGATTCGTAGAGAAATAAATAAACTAGTGAGTATAGTGTAAATCCATAGATTGTTTGTAAAATTAGAAAAAAAAAACGAGAAGACTATCTCTATATTCAACATATGGCCACAAACTACAATGTGAAATTAGGTATGCTTGGTAAGTGTAAAAGGGTATTCATTTTAGGAATTATGAATATCTCTTGGTATTCTACATACTTCATTCTTAGGCTTCTTATACTATTGGGACAACGTAGCCTACAACCTTTCTTCCTCATCCAAAATAAAATGATATGGACATATTGATAATTAAAGTAAACTATTAATAATAAATTATTTTTCACCCATTGACATTTCCACTCAATTTATCACCTATTACGAAAATTGAAGATGACGCTGCATAATACGATCTTTGAATTCCACATTGTAAGTCTCCTTATCTCTTGGTTTAGAGCCTATCTATTTGTATAGATCATATTTTTTCTTAGTTTTCCTATGTGAACTTGCTATCACCATGACCATATATATGTTCCTTTTCCTTATTCCAAATATGCATTATTGCTTATTCTCCCTTTATTTTCATGTCTTCAAATAAGTTGTATGTTTGTGTTAGTAGTGGATTTCTGAGAAAATGTGCCAAAAATATGATTTTAATGTTGGTGCCTAAATACTCTAACAACCAAAGAAACATGTAAAATAAACTCCAAAATCTTGCAATACTCAACAGCTATGTTCAGAATTACACACAATGTTAGTGTAAAACATTCAAAAATCCTATAAAATATGAAAATAAATGCTAAGCATTATAGAAATAGAGCCCAATAGAAAGAAAAAGTTTTCATTTTTATAATAAAACAATAACACCTCTGTAGAATTCTTTACTAAAGTGTGTCCACAAAGTTCTCCTTCATTGGAGGATTCCTTTATGTCCCTATGCTACAAATAGTTGCTTCTTTCTCCTCTATTTGCAAGTGGGAAAGGTGAGAAAATGATAGTAGTCAAAATTAAGATCTCAAATGTTGCAAGGTGAAAGTGATGACGATGATAGTCACTATATGTAAATGGTTATGGAAAAAAATATCTATCTATAATAAAATGTTATATTAGACTAGATCTAGAAAAATAATAAAATATTTGATTGACAATATCAAGGTATAACCATTATGAGTATATTATTATTTTTGGGAGAGGAAAAAATTAGAAAAATGGTGAATAATTTTATTTAGTTAAGTAAATAAATAAATAATTATCAATTGAGTTAACTAAGTAAAATGTGGCCAATAATTAATAAATGAAAAAATATTGATTAATTATTCTAGATGATATGGTCAGAATAAGTTGGAAACAATTATTAAATAATTATTTCGTGGGATAAAAGTGAAATTGTTAAGGAATAATAAATAATTAATTATTTGTTTAATTTTTCTAGGGTGATATGATGAAAACTAGTTATAAATGATTACTAAATAATTATTTAATAATTATTTCAAGGGAGAAAATTGAAATGTTTAAGGAATAACACAAAAATAATGATTTATTTAATTATTCCTATAGAGATGGTAAAAGTGGATGAAACTAAAATTAACTATTTTCACATAAATGGTTAAATATATGAAAATAACGTGAAATTAATTAAATATTTTTTTGGGTTATTTTAATGTGGGTAAAGTAAATGGAGATAATTCAGGAAAAATGGTTCACTTTAAATTATTTCTTATCATGAAAGTGGATTTTAAAGTATAAAACCCATAATAGTTGGTGTATTTCGATCATCCTAGTGGAAAATGACTTGGCGGTCACTTTGTGGGTGGTAACAAATTGGCCCCCAATGTAGGAGCACATCGTGTGACCGAAACACGTTGTAGTTTCCATTCAATAGAAATTGAACAAGGAGCGAATGGAGAGAAAGAGAGAGAGAGATTGAGATATTGCAACAAATGGAAGAACCGTGTATGGAGAAGGAAAGACCTAATTTTCAAAGAAATGTCTTTATATGGTGTGTACATAATATCATTAAGGCAAGGGGGGCTTACCCATACCTACCAAGACAAGTTAGTGCAAAATATAATGTTGTGCCCAACAATGTCGTTTCGAAGTATGATACATAGAGGATAGCATGTTGACATCAATGGGTTGTATAATTATGAAATGATATAAAGAGTACCATATACATGTGCTTGGAATGAAAAGAATAGATGTGGTACAATAAATGCTTCTAAATTGAGTACATAAAAAAAATTACCCCATGCAAATGATAGGGGGAGATCACAACCAAATAATCCCTACTACATACGAAAGGGCTTTGAAGATCTACAAAAACAAATTTGATGAAGGGGCTCATGTAGTGGCCTTTGCAATAAACGAAACTTGAGGCAGTGAAATCTATGGAATTACATTTGAGGCAAGATGATGAGCTTCTTATGTCGAAGAATGTGGGGTGATACCTGAAGGGCCACCACCTCACAAGATTTAGGAACATCACACAGACACACCTAGTAAAGTTGGGACAATCTACTCAAGCACTAGACCATCAATTGTATGATTCTTGAACGTGCAATAATGAGCTGGAGGTGATCATGTGAGAAGAAAACATGTAAAATGGAAATTATGGTTCCATTTCTTGATCATAAGCACCTAATAATGAAGAAATCAGATCCAAAGTATATTTCCCTGTATGCCACTCTCCTTGAATAATATGCTGAGGTTGACAAGGGACAACCAACTAGAGCTACAGAAATAATGATTCGTTAACAAGGTTATGAGGACTAGAAGTTTGACTCATAGAGACTAACACCATGGAGTATAATAAATAATGATAGGATCAACGGGCTTACAACATTCCTTGTCAAATTATAACATGCTAGATTCACTTAGAAGAGATTGATATCATTCAAGAGCAGATGTTCAATTACAAAGATGAAGGATTTTTAAGGATAGGTCAAGACATCTAGAAGTCAAATATTAATAATACAGGATGATTACGACACATGAAGAAGATGAAATTTTGTAACAAGACTTAATGGGGTTATGAGAAAATTGCATGGAATATAAGGATGACTCATCTACGACGAAACTGGATACATGGTCTTGATTTCCGCTTCTCGAACTAGTACCCTGGATGTAGTTTCTACCAACTGCATTTTCCATTTTAAATGGGATTCACAACATTTTAATTTAATTGAACTTGTGGATTTTCCTTGAATATATAATTTCATTGCATAACTTCTACAGATATTTTTTGTCTTACCAGCTTGTATTCTATGTACCTGGTTTGACTTCGATTTGAACATACCGTCCATGTATTGCCATTCCCTTTATTTTCAATGAGTTACAGAGTTGGGGTTTCCAATAGACATAAATTTCTCTGGACGAAAATTATATTTATTCTTCTTTGTTATTGAGTTCCTTATCATAATTGTTGTTTTCTTTAGTAATTTACTATATTTCCCTTCTTTGGGATTTAACACGACCCTCATCGTTTTCATGGAATTATTAAATGAACATTTTCCTAATGTCAAATCAATTTTCGATTTAACTCAGAAACCCTCATTCAATCATATTTAATTTCAGGTTATTATATCTCTTCACTATCATTCATATAGTTCTGTTTTTTATAAAGTTGACATTCCTAGTGATTTGGAATTTGGTACTAGTTAATTTTATATAGAAGTATAATCAAAATATTAAAGAATTGCATTCTGTGTGAATTTGTCAACATTAATTTGACATTTCTATGGAGAGTAATTTGTACTCAATTTAGGATTTTATTAATTTACTCAAATTAATAAAATGATTAATTGTACATGAACAATTTAATCACTTACTTACAGTATCTCAAATTTTTAATATGTACTATGTCGATGAGACCAAAGGTACTCAATTTTCCTCTCGTCCCATTAATTTCTAGTTACACTTTTATTTAATTTAATGCTCAAACTTAAGCATTTTTCTCATTTTTTTTGAAAATGCAACAAGATGATGGCGCTTAGTGAAATGAATTCGCCTTGACTAAGTGGGCCCGCAGACTATTTTTGGCGCAAAGTCTATTTTTAGACTATGTCTATTTTTAGACATATGGATCATGGTCTATGAGTTGCAGGATGCTATTTATGGATGATTGGTCGAGTTGGTAAAAAATAGATGGACCTCTATTTTTAGACATTGGGCAGTTTCTATTTTTAGACTGTCGAGCTAAAAATAGAACAGTCAAATATTATTAACCCTTAATAATATTTAGACTATAAACATTATCTTATCCTCTTGGAGCACTTCAGTTTGATGCTTGGATGTGGCACATGCAGCTGAAAGAAGGAAATACGCTTTTCCCAAGGGTTAGTTGAGCTATTGCATGGTTAACGTCAGTGGACCCATGGGCAGAATGGTGTGGAGGGGATGAGATAAAGTTGTGGAGTTGGGGTTTCACTTTGTCTTAGCGAACGAGTTGTATTTTAGCCTAATTCACAAACAAGCACCAGTGATGAGTGGTAATTAATTAATAATGACCACTAATTGCTGAAAATTCTGTAACCACCTAAGCAAAGAACACATCAAGAATCGGGTACAAGGGCCTGAAGGAGACCGTTGTTAGAGGTGGGTGAAAGGGTGAGTCTACGGCCGCTGTGACTATTAATAAAGAGAACAGATTTGCACACACATTGATGGAGATTGCCAATGAGGATTGCACAGTTTGAGCTAGTGGGATTCAAACTTGGATCTCATCATTACTCATCCTGGATTGCACAGTAGAGGCAGGCAAACTTGTGGAGGAGATTTGAACCTGTGACTTGCTCACTTTCCGTACTAGTTTGTGTGTAGCATGTGAGATAGTGTTGAGAGCTGTGAGAGCTTTGTGCTATGTATTGTTACATGTTCTCTATCATTATAGTATACAGATATTTGGGGGTTTTTATCTATTGCTTTCCCCATTACATACTGTGTTGATATGTGTGCTTGATTATGTTTTGATGTGCGCATGCGACTAGTTCTATTTCTGCATATTGATGATCAATTGTAGAAGAGGTTATGTATTATGCATGAAGCTTAAATAATGTATAATTAGGATAATCTCGGTGAATAATTCATCTATTATTCAAATTTCTACATGGTATCAGAGCGAGATTGATCATCGGATCTATTACAGTGATTACAATTATTTCGGTAGACAGAGTCTGTAACGGGCCAGGTAGCCTCTGGATCCATCCTTTCTTTGAAAGGTGATATATCCAGTAAATTCCCCTACATTCGATCTCTGTGCTAGAAATAATTTGTTCTCACAGATCGGAAGCGGTTGAGTTTTGACCTGGTGGAATTCAAATTTGCAGCAGAATTTGGAATTCGAATTTGTAGCAGTTTTCTTGGTGTCGAAGTCAAAATGTCTTTCAACGGATTGCGACTGGAGTATGCCCTTGAGGGAAGTTTGAATTATGTTGCATGGAAGGACAGAATGGAGGCGGTATTAGATGATAACGGGCTGAAGGAGTTCATAGAGGATGAGGTCCCAAAGCCTACTAATGCTGCTCAAGTTGAGGCTTGGAAAAAGAAGATGTAAAAATGTTGAAGGATTCTGTTGGAGGGCGTGAGGGATAACATTGTATCCAGCATGCATGGAAAAGCTTCTCCATACTTGATGTGGAAAGAGTTGACAGATTTATTCCAAAGCAAGAGTGACCAGAGGAAGTTGGCGCTCAAGGATAAACTCAGACACATAAATATGGAGAAAGGCGACAGTATGCCAAAGTACCTCACAAAGTTCATCCAATGCAGGTATGAGCTCGGAAGTGTTGGGGTGACTATCGATGATGAGGAATTGGTGAGCTTGGCTCTCCTAGGTCTGCCGAAGAGTTGGCATGCCTATCAAGATTCTGTCAATGGTCGGGAGAAATTGCCAGGATGGGAGCGAATTTGGTCGGATCTTGTGCAAGAGGAGATTAGGCGGAATACTAGGGATGGATCTTCATCAAAGGCATCTGATGAAGAAAATTGCGCTTTGGCTTCCAAAGAAAATAAGGGGAAGAGCAAGAAAGCTTCTCATTCCGGTGCGAAAGGCAAGAAGCAGGACATGTCCAAGGTGAAGTGTTTTCACTGTCACCAGCACGGACATTATGCCACAAATTGTCTGCAGAAGAAGAAAAATAAGCATGCTGCTGGATCTGCAGTGGGAGAGGCCTTAGCCTCCCAGTTTGAGCTGGATTTTTTGCTGATCACATGCTTGGTCTCATGTGTGATGGGATCAGTATGGTTCATGGACAGTGGTGCGTCTTTTCACATGACTGGAGATCGAGATCTGTTTACAGATCTGGATGAGAAAGATCTTGGAGTGCACATCAAGATGGGCGATGATGGTAGATACAGTGCGACCAGTATCGGTACCATTTCCTTTGAGAGGGAGTCTCGTAAACCCTTCGTATTGAAGGAAGTGATGCATGTTCCAGGATAGAAGAAGAATCTGATCTTTGTGGCGATGTTGGAAGACAAAGGGTATGATGTTGTCTTCAGCGAGGGAAAGGATTTCCTGCGCAGTAAGACAACTGGAGAGACCCGAAAGATAGGGGTGCGAGTCAATAACCTTTATCAGTTGCAATTAGATGGCTACGCAGCAATGGCATGCAAGGCGGAAGGAGTGGTGAGCCGGGATGATGGCGAGTTGTGGCACCGGAGATTGGGCCACCTTCACCATGGAGCTTTGAAGATACTGCAGCAGATTTCTGCTGGGATTCCTAAGGGCACTCTTGCACAGTCAGATCAGTGCAAGGGGTGTACCTTGGGAAAATTTGTGAAAGCCACCTTTCACGAGAAGGATAGTCGTGCCACGACGATCCTTGAAAGAATTCACACAGACGTGTGTGGACCTTTCTCAGTAGCTTCGACAGCAAAGCACAAGTACTATGTGATCTTTGTTGATGATTTCTCTCAGAAGTGTTGGATCTTCTTCATGCAGAAGAAGAGCGAGACATACTCAAAGTTCTGTGAGTTCAAGGCGCTGGTTGAGAAGGAATCGGGGAAGCATGTGAAGGCTCTTAGGAGCGACAATGGTGGTGAATTCATCTCTGTTGAATTCAAGGACTTTTGCAGCGCAGAAGGGATTCGGAGAGAGCTCATCGCACCCCATAACCCACAGCAGAACGGGGTTGCTGAGCGGAAGAACAGAACGATCGTGGGTGCTGCACGGGCGATGTTGCATGATCAGGGCCTACCCCTTCACTTGTGGGCGAAGGCATGCAATACTGCAGTATATGTGCAGAACCGTTGTCCTCACAAGATACTTGGCATGAGTACACCGGAGGAGGCGTTTTCTGGTAAGAGACCTGATATTTCCCATTTGAGGATTTTTGGTTCACCTGTCTACTTGCATGTGACGAAGGATGCCAGGAAGAAGTTGGATCCGACCGTAGAGGTTGGGATATTTTTTGGGTACACTGATACACCCCACAACTATCGTGTGTATTTGCCAGACAGTCGCAAGATTGTTGTGCGACGGGATATCAAATTTCAGGAGGAGAAAGCCATGCAGTGTTTGCTTGAGAGGGAGTCACACTTGCATGCAGATGAGGAGCTATCAGTTCCTAAGGATGAGCTTTAGGATGTGGATCAGCCACAAGAGGAATTTCATGGAGTGGAAGAGACCACTCATGCAGCACCAACCATTAGAGGGTGCAAGTGCACTACAGAAGCTGAGCGACTGGCTCAAGATATTAGAGAAGGTTGTAGGAACACCTACAGTACATCGCAGACAGAGACAGTCACCGGACCGGTACACTGGATACATGGCTCTTGCGAGAAAATGTGTCGTGACAGAGCCATCCTCTTTCGAGGAAGCTGTGGAGGACCCCGCATGGGTAGATGCCATGGTGGAAGAGTATGATTCTATTGTCAGAAACAATGCATGGGAGATTGTCCCGCGACCGGAGGGGAAATCAGTGGTGGGTTCGCGATGGATCTACAAAGTGAAGCAGGCGGCTGACGGGATTGTGGAGAAGTACAAGGCAAGATTTGTTGCCCGTGGCTTCTCACAGATCGAGGGGATCGATTATGAGGAGACCTTTGCACCTGTCGCAAGGTACTCTTCCATACGGATGATCCTAGCTCTCTCAGCGCAAATGGGGTGGCACATCGATCAGATGGATGTCAAGACTGTGTTCCTCAACGGAGTCATTGAGGAGGAGGTGTACATAGAGCAACCCGAAGGTTTCGAGATCTTCAGCAGTGAGTCGCATGTGTGCAGACTCAAGAGAGCACTGTATGGGTTGAAACAAGCAGCTCGTGCTTGGTACACACGGATAGACAGTTATTTCACCAGACTTGGATTCTCCAAGAGTGAGGCGGATCCTAACCTGTACCAGATTATGGTGGAGGGGAAGTTTCTGATCATTGTACTGTATGTAGATGATCTGGTTTTGACGGGTGATGAGCTATTGATACTTTCATGCAAGGAGGATCTTGCTAGAGAGTTTGAGATGAAGGACTTGGGCCTCCTTCATTATTTCCTGGGATTGGAAATTTGGTAGCGCAGTGGAGGACTGTTTGTTTCTCAGGGTATGTATGCCCGGGAAATACTGGAGAAGGTCAACATGCATGGCTGTAAGCCTGTTGATACTCCTCTTCTTGGAGGTTGGAGGAAGGAGGATGCTACTTTAGCGGAGGTAGTGGATGCCACTGTTTATCGACAGTTGGTGGGGTCGCTTATGTATCTGGTCAATACACGACCCGATATATGCTATGCTGTTAACCAGCTTTCGCAAGCTATGGTTAAGCCTACCAAGCTCTTATGGAAGGCAGGCAAGCATGTATTGCGTTATCTTAGAGGCACATCGGGATATGGCTTGTGGTACAGATAGGAGGATGAGGTGAAGCTATGTGGCTTCACGGATGCAGATTGGGCAGGGAGCCCAACGGACAGAAAGAGCACATCTGGAGGGATCTTCAGTATCGGGTCGACAGCAGTTTCTTGGTACAGCAGGAAGCAGAGATCTGTGGCACTCAGTTCAGCAGAGGCCGAGTATATGGCAGCAAGCTTGGCTGCATGCGAGGCTATATGGATGAGGAAGATTCTGGTCGGATTGTTCGGGTCACACTTGGAGCCTACTGTGATTTATTGTGATAACCAGAGTTGCATTAAACTCTCGGCTAATCCAGTATTTCATGATAGATCCAAACACATCGACATCAGGTACCATCATATCAGAGATTGTGTTCAGCGGAGAGTCATGTTACTTTCATATGTTCCCACGGAGGATCAGGATGCTGACATCTTGACGAAGGCGCTCACCAGGAGCAAGTTCGAATTCCACAGAGGCAGGATAGGGGTTGCAGATAATCCATATCTTGTTGAGAGGGAGTGTTGAAAATTCAACAAGATGATGGAGCTTAGTGAAATGAAGTCGCCTTCACTAAGTGGGCCCGCAGGCTATTTTTGGCGCAAAGTCTATTTTTTAGACTATGTCTATTTTTAGACATATGGATCATGGTCTATGAGTTGCAGGATGCTATTTATGGATGATTGGTCGAGTTGGTAAAAATAGATGGACCTCTATTTTTAGACATTGGGCGGTTTCTATTTTTAGACTGCCGGGCTAAAAATAGAACAGTCAAATATTATTAATCCTTAATAATATTTAGACTATAAACATTATCTTATCCTCTTGGAGCACTTCAGTTTGATGCTTGGATGTGGCACATGTAGCTGACAAAAGGAAATACGCTTTTCCTAAGGGTTAGTTGAGCTATTGCATGGTTGACTTCAATTAGAACTCATGTGGCAGAGTTTGGTGGAGTTGATGAGACAGTTGGTGGAGTTGTGTTCGATTTAACTTAGTTGAACTAGTTGTATTTAGTCTAACTGAAAAATACACTAGTGATGAGTGGTGTGAATTAATTATTAATTAATTCACTAATTATTAACTCATAAATCAACTAAAGAACACATCGGTTAACTGCAATGCATGGACAGTTCAGTGGAGACCAGTGTTAGAGGTGGGTGAAAGGGTGAGTCTACTATCGGTTGTGACTATTGGCTGTGCATGAGATTTGCACACACATTGATGGAGATTGCCAATGAGGATTGCGCAGTTGGAGCTAGTGGGATTCGAACTTGGATCTCATCATTACTCATCTTGGATTGCGCAGTAGAGGCAGGCAGACTTGTGGAGGAGATTTGAACCTGTGACTTGTTCACTTTCTATACTAGTTTGTGTGTAGCATGTGAGATAGTGCTGAGAGCTGTGAGAGCTTTGTGCTATGTATTGTTACATGTTCTCTATCATTATAATATACAGATAGTTGGGGGTTTTTAGCTATTTCTTTCCCCATTACATACTGTGTTGATATGTGTGCTTGATTATGTTTTAATGTGCGCATGCGATTGCTTCTATTTCCGCATATTGATGATCAATTGTAGAAGAGGTTATGTATTATGCATGAAGCTTAAATAATCAGGATAATCTCGGTGAATAATTCAGCTATTATTCAAATTTCTACAATTTTTACGTGCAGGTTTACTGTCACTTTTTAACATACAAAAGTAAGTTAATTTTTCCAAATTTTATTACCCTTGTCAACTATTTATATATTACTTGATTTACTTCAATTTATGGATATCTATATTAATACAAAATCATATGTATAAATTGTTATGCGCAGGTACTCCACTTCCCTTAGTGCACAATTTCTCAGTTTAATTAATCATTCTCTCAATTTGGGAAACCCACTCTGACATTCCTTGACAGTAGGATTTTATTTCTTCTATACAGATTGGTCCATATGGATTTGAAGAATTCATCCTCCTTACTTTTAAACTATATTCAGTTTTATAATTCTATTGTAATTATTTAGTTAAGACAATTGACTCTGTCCATAATTTATGATAGATTGTAAATGTAATTTATATCTAGAATAATATCATAGTTAAATTATTGTTGTTATGATACACAATAGTCATTATCAATATTTTGAATTATATTTCTTTAGTGCATGTATATATATTAGTCTCGTACTATCTTTTAGTACTTTATGTTGTATGCCAATTTTACACTTCTGTTTTAATGAAAGATTTTAGGTCTATAAATAAATATTCTAGTTAAGGTACAACAAAATATCTACTTAAATTTTGAGTACTCATGTTTACTAGGATAAAGGTAATTTTCTCTTTATGTACATATTTTCCTATTTAATGTTTTATTTTGCAAGTTGTTAAATACACTAATTTTCCTTCTTTCCACATGTATTTATATATGTTTTCTGTATATACAGTTTTGATGTTTACAACCTAATGTCATATTTACACATGATTATTAGGTTTTATACATTCTGAGTGTTGGTTTATTAATTTATAATTGTCTATGTAACCATATAGATCGACTATATCTACTATAGGTGTTTTCTGTTAAAGACATCAGCCTTTCTAATTCAACTTTCTACAGAATTTAATAATTCATAAAACTAACTTTCTTACACAATTCAGTGTATTTTTATTGAATCATAATTCAATACAGAAAGATACATTCTACCTTTATTTACCACTGCAATTCATAACACCGAATTAAATTACTTGTGCATACCAATTTTGGTAAGATTATTTGCCACCCAACCTTGAGCTTTCTCTCCACAGTTCCCCTCAAGTAGAGACCAATTCCTCCAAGGTGTAAAAAACCTCTTGTCTACCCAGGAATTCCTTATTTAGGCTTGGTATCCCTTCATCATTTTTCCATAACTGCATCAAGTTAATTAGGTTGTTGTTTTCCTTTTTGCCTAGGCTTTCCTTTTATTTTTTTCACAAAAGTACTTTAAAACTAGTTTGTTCCTCTTTCTAGCTTTATTTCACCTCTTCTCAATAACTTTCCCGTTTACTAAGGTATATATTAGATTTTTATCTCCAATCTAATATTTTTAATTTATTTTATTTTCTCCAAGTATTTTTGGAGAATCTGGGAAAGTCTTTTGAATCTTATCTATCCTAGTGGATTTGAAATCCTCGTCTCCATTTATCTTCTTGTCTTTGCACAATAATTCAAATTCCACATTTATCAAAATTAAAATAAAATATGTCCACAAAATTTGTTTTCCTTTAGGTCCACTCAACTTGTAGGATTGTTCAGTTGTCTAATAAAAGAAGTAAAAATAGGGATATTAAAATCCCTGAGTCAGTCCTTGGAAAACATTTTTTCAGAACTTGATCTAATGGTTTCATGTCGTAGAATTTCCTGTGATGGATCAGTTTCTATTGACATCATCTCATTATCTAGAAATTTGATATAGAAACCTGTCAGTATCTTGGGATATGCATGCCCTAATGGTAGGTTTCTCGCCTTCAATGATAGATTTTCATCATTAACCTTTGATCGAATGATTGTATGGGTGTTCGACTGCAAATAATTCATTCACACTTCATAGATTGTATTGAAGTACTTTGAGGACCATTGTCATTATTGGTGGTTTCTCTCATACTTGTTAAATGTTCTCATCATTGACCGATAATCAAGTGGTTTATACCATGTTCAAATCTAACATAATCAATTGCATGGATAGATTCCTACTAGTTCGAGAACCGAAAATCAAGACCCTGGATCTAGTTTGCACCGTCTAGTTTCCACCATCTAGGATTTAATAATACTTGGAAACGTTTACAAAAGAGATGCATGAGGAAGCTACTGTGAAGAATAATGAATCAGTAGTGAAATATATTCCGAATGAAAACCTTAACTATAAAATTATATATATGAGAATGAAATACAAGAGTACTTATCTAAATAAATTCAGAAAGAAAAATAATTGAGATTTAAATATTCAAAGTAATCATTCAAGAAATTACAAAATGAACCAAATAAAAGAATGAGAATGTTATATAAACTCTATAGTCATTAAAAGGGTCGGAATATGAAAGAAATAATCATAGACGAAAGTTTCAACGAGGGTAAAATCCTCACCTATCCTTGTTGGAGAAGGAATTTACCTCACAAACTCTTAGTCTCGAAACTTAGTTATAGATGAAAGCTACCACTTGGATACATGTGAACACATGTCATAATAAGTCTTTAAGTCTCTAGCACAAAAAAGTTTCTAACATCTAGTATAACGTAACGACAATACAAATTTGCATATGTACAAATTAAAACTTTGAATATAGAAGATGTGCAGATCCAAGACTTGAAACTTTTAAAACTTTGGATATCCAAAGTGAAACTAATTCAGAACTTTGGATACTAAAAGTGAAACACGTATCTCAACTTGGATATTTTTCCTTACCTTCCGGATTTGGCTTTAAACATTGTTTATTTTATTTTACCAAGAAAATTAATACCTTAAAGCCCACGAAGCTTGCAATAACGCTTCAAACTTGGTTGGCCAATGACCTTAAATTTAAATATTTTTAAATAATTTTAAATATAAATATTTTATAAAAACTTTGGTTAAATGAATTACATTGAAAATAGTCAACACAATGTAACACAAGGTCAAAGCTCTTGCTAAAGCTATAGTCCCTACACTACGGAAGGCAGGGACTAATAACACTAATAACAGCCTAATATAAAACGTCCATGTAATTTAAAGCATTTGCTTCAATTTTGTTTCAATGAAAAAAAATTGAAGGAAAGAGGTAAGAACACAGCGAAGAGATAGAATCAAATATTTTTGCTCAGAAGATTCCTCGATCTCACGAACAAAGTGATCAGATTACAATCATGGTCCAACAATATTATAATTGAACTTTCTACTTAAAAAAAAGTTGAAAATGAAAAAACTATTAAATCAAACACTAAAACTGGATAAAAGAAATCGGAACACTACCTAGCCGGTGACGGCCAAAACTCTGTATCAAACCCTAAAAAGACAATACCCTAGACCTGAACACTACTCACGAAACACATGCTTGAAAAGGTCGAAACAAAATGGGTAAATAACGAAATGAAAAAAACTATTAAATCAAACATTAAAACTGGATAAAGGAAATCGGAACACTACCTAGCTGGTGACGGCCAAAACTCTGTATCAAACCCTAAAAAGACAATACCCTAGACCTGAACACTACTCAGGAAACACAGGCTTGAAAGGTCGAAACAAAATGGGTAAATAACGACCAAATTATCAGTGAATGCTTGTTGTAGTATTATCGAAAATATTACCTGTGTAATCTATGAAATCAAAGAGAATCATTATTTCCGCCGACTCAGAGATTCAGATAAAGAAAAAGACGAGGAATGCTTCAAAGTTTATGTCCGCTGGCGATAAAATCTATAAAAAAAAAATTAATCCAAAGAAATTTCCTCAAGCCATTGGATTGACAGTTTGAAGTTGCTCCAGTACATTAAGAGACAAATAAGTCTATACTATCGAAAATGGTAATATACGGGAAAAAAGTATCAGCGATACTCTAAGTTTTTATTACCAAAACATGTTTTTCTTTTATTGCCACCAGATTACGCAGATAAAATGATTGTCAGCCTTCCCTTTTCAACTCGAGCTTCGCCCTCAGAATTTATAATGTTATTCCTAGATCTATAGTGCTTGATGTTATACCTAGACCTGAAAAGAAGCACGAGCATTTGAATTTGAGTTGCAGTCAGCGAGAGCCTGGAGGGCCTGGACCTGCATCTTCAGCGCTACAATGTAGTCCTTGGCCTCCTTTAACAAAACGGACGTCTCTAGTCTTCCGCCTCCCGGGACGAGGGACCTTAGGGTTTGCATACGAGAAGCCATGGTGCTTCCTGCTACTTCCTTGGATTTATGACCCGTCCTCGACCCCTTTGTGAGCAGCCGCCTGCCAAACTTCTTGGAAACATCGCCTGTTTTGCACGGCCACCTTTTCTCAGAAGCGGATCTCCTTATTCGGTTGGATCTGACAGCAACGAGGGATTGGCGGCGGATTTTCTTGTGCCTGAAAATGTTTTTGGCTAGGATAGCCCGGCTCCACGTGCTTCGACCCTTCACCGTCATTGCGAGTGATAGAGCTGCAGCCAATTTCACGGCTTTACCACGGACGGGGACGCTGCTCGCCGATTCCATTTTCTGACGGCGCAGCATGGCCGCCAGACTACTCAAATATTTTCGTTGGAAACCAACCATCCAAGCCGCCTCGCTTCCGCCTCCGGAGAACTGTTCCATTTCAGCAAACTGTAAAGGCTGAGGGAGTAGCAGAAGATTTTAATCAGCTCAGACGTTCCTACGAAGGGGACAGCGGAGAGAGACACGTAGGGATGGGCTGATCTCCACCTTGAGGGATTTAAATAGAGAAGGCCCGTAGATTCATGTGCATGTACCACGGGATTTAAAAAGAGTCATATGCATGCTTACCACTTGCTTACCTTAGGTCATTGGGCACGCCATCTCTACATAAAATTCGTGCACAAGGGTCAGTGTTTTGGGGAATCCATTGAGAAGTCCACATCAGAGTCAGGCCTGTAGTTGACTTTTAGACTCTAGTTCCATGTGACTTGATTTATTTTCTTATATGAATTGGAATATCATATTGCACCAATGCAAGAAATTCGTTTCGATGGCAGATTTCGTGCTGTAATCTTATAGCTTTTAAAAAAAAATTAGGAGGATGGAGCATTTGAAATTTATTTTTAAATGGATTTAACATTGGTAGGGGCAACTAAAATTTTTATGTTTGAATGCTGTAATTTAGCTTTTTAAAAATTTCCACATATTTATCATAATATTGTCAGAATTTCTATTATTTTTCAAGCTAATTTATGGGTTCAAACAATATATATATATATAGTACATTACTTTTTGTTTTAATTTAAATATTAATTTTAAGTGTTATCTAACTATTTTATGCTTTGGAGTTTTTCATAAAAATTTAGTAAAATAACTTTTGGTTAGTTCATATTTTTTGTTATTTAAAATATATGTTTCAATCCATAAATAGGTTAAGTATCCTAAAAAACTCGGGGATAATTACGATTGTGCAGAGATCACATATCAGACTTGTTATTCCAACAACTTTCTATGGGGTTCTAACCAAAATTCACCATAAAATATCCCCAAGAAACCACAAAATGTATAAGAGTTAGATTCTAACTTTATTTTATGGTCATAAATGAAAAAATTGGTATATTAATCAAATATAATTATGAAATTACAATCCAAATTATTATGCTAATCAACTTCCAATATTTTGATTTAATTATAAAAAATCATTGGTGCATATTCCAGATTTTTAGCCCAGAATTGTTTTGTTTTAATTTAAGTATCAATAATTATAACATTTATGGAGTTTTCTAGAATATTCTTAGTAGTATGCAGAAATTAAATGTTGAAATTTACATACAAAGTAATTATTTTCTTATTTCTATTTTAGTTAAATTGATTAATTAAAAAAAGGTTATATGAAGTAATTTATGGTTTTTTGGGCATATGGTATTCACAAACTATGATATTGAACAATAAAATTGAAATATAACACATTAAATAAAATGAGGATAAATATCTATAATTAAGAATCTTGTTCACGTGTTTTTTGAAATATATTTAATGGCTCTTTAATTTAAATGATTATGCTAATTAAAAAATAAATAATAACATATAATATATTGACATGAAAGTTATTTTATTAAATTATCAAATAAATAAATTTATTAAAATTTAAAATAAATAAATATTAAAAAAATCGAATAGCACAGCAATGCTATTTGAGACTTGATGATCCATAACTTTCGACATCAACAATTTTGGTGGCTCTACTAGCTAAAATGGTTTTCTTATCATCATCACGTAACAGTGAAAACCACTGAATGCGTAAATTTTACTCAAAATGTGAGGAACATGGTTTTGCTTATGTTTGGGTCGGGGACGCAATCGTTTGCATTTTTTGTTATAACAAGTTGGACCACCTAATTAGCTTAATTAGGTTGGTTGGGTTGGTAATGAATGAGAGGACCCTGACACTCTTTTTTAAATATGCCTTCACCTTTGACATTTTTCTTTTCAAGGGAAACATGGCATGTTAACTCGTGCTTTTGTAGATTTATATCATCCGAAAAATCGTTAAAGTGGTCCAAGTTAGGCTAGGAAATATTTGTTAATTTGCAAAAGGAAGCTTGTTTGAGGTGTGAGATTCAAGCGTGTAACTTAACATAATATAAATTATATAGGAAGTGTAAGATTTGTATTAATGATGGTAATTTATATTTCCCAAGTAATTAGTTCTATACAGAAATTTCTTTTCAAATGGATGAAGCGGTATTTTTTACGAGTATTTGATATTTCTAATAAATAAACAAATTTAGAGGAAACGATGATAGAGGTAAATCATAAAGTTGTTAAAGTTTCACGAATAAATTAATATTTCAAAATTCTAAAGGTATGGAATAAATCTTGTTAATTTGATGGAATAAATACAGAGTTGTCTATCTAGTATATGGAATAGCTTGGATGGCAGGTTTTTGTTGGAATTTGGTAAAAAAATATTCAAAAAATTGAATTGCAATTTTGATAGTGGAAATGGATTCATCACTATCAAAAACCCTTAGAGCATCCAAAATACTAATGTTTAACCACTTTAAACAAGATATAAAATCTTTGCGACGATTTTTTAAAATCTTTGTCGAATTCTGAGCTAATATGTTGCTTTTTTAGACTACATCAATAAATATGATTGATTGTGTTGAGTATGTATTTGTTAAAATGTGTTCACTTTCACCTTTAAAAATAATAAATTTAATGATTAAAATACAATTTTATATAATGTATATATTATTTTTTATTTAATTTTTTTAATGATGTAAATTAATTATAAAATATGTAATTTAATTAATAAATAAATATGAAAAATAAAAATTGATGATTACCATATTACCTTTCAGAATAAGTTGCATGCCAATAAATATAATAATTGCAAATGGTGAGTCATGCTATTGAAGTAATATTATAAGAAAGATAAAATTAGTGATTTACAATTATTAGTATTGGCATTCTATTGAAGTAATGCTCATGGCAATAAATATAATAATTTCAAATAGTAAGTTATACTATTGAAGTAATATTATAAGAAGGATAAAATTAGTGATTTACAATTATTAGTATTCGCATTCTCTTCATTCAAAATTCAAAATAAAATAATGATAACTATATTTAAACATAAATAAATTTTATTACTGAAATTAATTTATATAACTCTAAGTGAACCATATACTGATTAAACATACATGTTATGAGGTAAAATATAGGTAACAGTGATTAAGTTAATAGTGAGATTATGGGTACAATGCCTAAATGAGCTTGTACAAAGTGAACCATATACTGAGTAAACATACATGTTATGAGGTAAAGTATATGTAAAAGAGATTAATTTGGTAGTGGGACCATGTGGACAATGCTTAAATGGGCATGTACAAAAGACAGTAGATTGTGCGGTTAGGATAATTAATGTATTAGGTGCTGTGAATTTATTTTTTTTGGAAAAATAATTATTTATTTATTTTTATTTTATTTTATTTATTTTTTATTTTATTTTATTTTTATTTTTTTGTTTTTATAATATTTTTAGTATTTATTATGTAATATTAATATTTTATAATAATAATAATAATTTATTTGTAAGATTACATGAAGTTAGATATTAGTTTGGTGTATAACATCATATTTTTTTTATGGGATAAGGTATATATTTAACCACAATGATTTTAGTGCTAAAGTTTATGGAGTGTAGTATTCTGGTGGGATTGGGATGAGAATGTGTTTGGCACAATATGATGTTATCTTCAATTTTAAAAGGGAGACATATTTGGGCTCTTGTGATAAAATTTAAGAATAGGCTTTTCAAGAAAAACTAAAATCTATATAAAGGTGTAGATTCTTTACATTCCCTTGAATAGGCTAGTAACCTCCTTACAATGAATTAAAATTACCAAATAAAATATCAGAAATAAAATGTATTTTTCATAATAATATTTATTGTAATCGATATTGATCAACTACTTAGTAAGATGCATATAAAAGAAACAAAGAATTATAAACAAAATTATTTCTTTATGTGGAAAATGTGGTTGCATATATCAATCTAATTTAGTTTCAAATGGAAAAAATGGTTTGAAGTAAGAAATTTATAGCATTTTTAAGTTTTTATCATCACTCTTGATATTTTACATTAGTTAATGTGTAACCATGCATTTCCATATAAAATTTGCATATACTCTCGTGCAAGTAGGTGGACATGCATGTGAGACAAATCCATATAGAGAAGGTTAAATAAAAAAATGATTAAACACATAATTTAGGGAAATAATGTAACATACAAAATTAAATTTAGTGATTCTATATGAGAGGCATAGAACTTTTCTTAAAACTATTATATCTCAATAAAATATGACTTTATTAAACTAAAGTGAATGAAAAGTTAATGTTATGTTAATATAGTAAAAATTTTTGAGTCACTAATGAAAGGGTCCAATTATATCTTTATTTATTGACATGGTGAGTTATCTATTTGGTATGAGGTAGACAATTTATTCATTAAGGATGTTAGTTAATGCTCAATATGTTGTGTTAGTTCATTATGTTTTAAATGGAATGTAACTAGTGTATAGATGCATGATGCAATTATTATTTTGTATAGACCAACTAATCTTTGCTAATTTTCCCTAGCTATAATGTGTTTGAGAACCAATTTGTCATGAAAAAAAAGAAAGATATAGAGAGTAGAGAGTATAATCAACCAATATGAAAGTCATAGAGTTTTTATTGACACTAATGTCATTGAGAATGATCACATCTATTTTATAGCTCAATATTGACACACTTGTAAGATACATAAGGTAAAAAAAATTAAATAAATAAAGAGAATCAAAAGTTAATATTATATTACTATAGGAAATTTTTTTGAGTCACTTATATAAGTTTGTTTAATGAAAGGGTTCAATTATATCTTCCTCCATTGACCTGGTGAATGATCTAGACTTATGAAGGAATGAAATCAAATACACAAATACACATAAATGCAGAGATGCGGTAGAAATAAAACTTCATTTCATTAATATGGAATAATTGAAATATGCTTACATATAGAATGGAATTAAACTAGCTAGGGCACTGGTAGCTTATCTCTAAGAGGATATGTGCTTGTTACGGGCCTCTGAACTGTGTTACAATGAAGCTAAAGGGCATTTTTATTATTGAAAAACATAGGAAAAACACAAACAACCAAAACCCTAACCCAACGAGATGAAACACTAAGACTTTATGGGCCCTATTTAGGTTATTTGGGCAACCAAATTCCTGGGGTTGTAACTTGGTCATATTATTTCCATTTGGTGCATACCATATACCATCTAAAATATCTCTCAGAGTACTACAGGTTTTAATATAGGCCCTTGCATGCAGTTATAGTCCTACCGTAGACCTCAAAAAACATCATTTCAGGGGTCAAAATTGTTTCGGATGTTTAGGAATCGAAAAACTGCTAAAAATACTAAATGATGTTATAAAAAAAGGAAACCAATGAAACTGACTGGAACTCTAGGTGGAATAGGTGGGTGGCCACCAATATCCACTTGGATCATTTCTCCTCGCTTAGGAAGAAATGTTTCCCATTATATGCAGAGCCTCGATGAGGTGAGGAAATTTATGTTGACCTATTCCCTGGTGAACCACATTCCCTCGTGAAGTAGTTGGCCTACTTTGACAAGTCGATATAGTTGGATCCTCTGCTGGTGGTCGTTCTTGATCTGTTTTTTAGTGATTCAATCATTTGTGGACTCTTCCATGTTGTATAGTTTTAACTCTATTGCTGTGAGTTGCTCTGCTATGTCAGATGTGTCCCATAGAGGTGGAAAGAAGTGCCCAAGGCCGTCGGCATTGAATGCTAGGTGCATACCAAGGAATGGTGGAATACTGAGCTCAAAGGAAATTTCCCCTACAACCTTAGTGATGGTGTATGGCCCATAGTGGTGCAAGAAAATCTTGCGGTGAGGTCTAGCGAGTCGCTCCTACAAATGTAGCCACACTTTTTCACCCACCTAAATTTGTGTGGCACTCGATTTTGGTCATGTCATTGATTGTAATTAGCATTGGATTTTATCAATATGTCATGAACCTCTTGGCGGATGTGTTGAATGTGCTTAAAGAATTTTTTCACCTTATCCGCTTCAGACTGGACATGAGCCAAATCTGCCTTAGTAGCAGAAAATGGCATGGCTATGTCAATGGGACATAATGGCTGGAATCGCAAGCCCACATGAAAGGGGTTGCGGTCAGTTGAGCCATGGACAACCCAATTGTAGTTGTGTTTTACATAGTGGTGGCTATCATCCCATATGCATGGATGATTTGAGTGGTACATGCGCATAATTTGTACGATCATCCTATTGACGACATTTCCACATCCATCAGTTTAGGGATGGAAAGTTGCTGACTCGGTGAGCTTGATGTCTAGCATTCACTAGAGGCTAGATTGAAATGTACTGAGAAACTTGTTGTCATAATTTGATATGATAGACTGTGAGATGTCAAAGTGTAACTACACTCGTTCATTGAAGGGTTTAACAATGGCTTCTATTATGATATTCATTTTGCAGGTCACCATAATGGACATCTTCGAGAATTTGTCGATGACCACAAAAACACAATCATTTCCATGGTTATTAGAATGAAGGCCCGAGATTTAGTCCATGCATATGGATTCCATAAGTGGACTAGCAGTACGAAACAGAGTACATAGGCCTTGCTTCTCGATGGTCAATTTGAAAATGGCATAGGAAGTGTGGGATCCAATGTACTTCCTAACATCTTGTCAAAGCTTTAGCCAATAAAAATACTTTTGTAGTACAACCACTATTTTCTCGACCGTGAAACACCCAGCGACTCAACTGTAGTGCGCTTCCCAAACCATCTTGGCATACTCACTTAAAGGAACATAAAGGTATCCCACATGACAAAGTAGTGCATTCTGAAGGTGAAAATTTGGAACTTGCTTACCCTCCAAGAGTGTCTTGTATATGTGGCCTAATTTAAGATCACTTTTGTAGAGAAGTGGAAAATCAGAATTATCCTACCGACAAGAGTTGAGCACAGTGGTTAGCACCACGATCGATGGTTAGCTGAGGTAGTCTACAACGTTATTGGTGTTTCCCTCGTAATTGACGTTCAAATGAAATGGTTGTAGGTGTGTGGACCACTTCGGATGGTGATCATTTTGCAACTTCCCATGTGTTCGTATGAGCTACAAGGGTTCATGGTCTGCGTGGATGACCTTTTTCTTCCCCAAAATGTAATGCATCCATTTTAGGGAAGCATGCATGATGGAATACATCTCTTTTTCATAAGTGAGATACATCTCGACTGCGTCGGAAAGTGTCTCACTATGATATTCCATAGGATGCCCATATTGACTAAGAAATTTCCCAATATCATAGTAAGAGGCATCTGTCTCAATCTTGAACGGTTGTTGAAAATCTGGTAAGGTGAGCACTAGTGCAGAACAAAGGAGATGTTTCAACTATATGAAAGTCTTCTGTTGAGATTCTGACCAAAATAAATTTTCTTTCCCTCCTCCCTTGGTGAATTAAACAAAGGACCAAGCGATATGAGAGAGTCCAAACATGAACCTACATAGAAATTGGAAAGACCCAGAAAGCAGTTGAGCTATGTTAGAGTGGTTGGGGTTGGGTAATCCCGAATCACTTGGATTTTGGCTTGATCCACATGCACCCCCCGCTCATTAGTAATGTATCCCAGATACTAAACCTGGGTCATGCCAAAAGTGCACTTCTCTAAATTGGAACACAATTTGTGTTTTCAAAGTGTTTAGATGACCTCTCAAGTGTTGTCGAGGTTCTATTCACAAGTCTGGTCGAAGATCCCGATGTTATCTAAGCACACCACGGAAAATGAGTTAGTGAATGGCTGCAAGATATCATACATCAACCTCAAGAAGGTTGTGGGAGTATTCATTAACCAAAAAGGCATCACCAACCATTCGAAAAGGCCCTCCTTATCTTTGAAGGAAGTGTCCCACACATGAAAGGTTCGATTGGTACCTAGTGATACCCAAACTTCAAGTAGATCTTGTTGAGATATTCCCCCCCTTGAGTTGGTCCAGAAGGTCATCAATCTCTGGGATTGGGTACCTATTCTAGACAATGATCTTGTTCAGCACCCGATAGTCAATACAGAGTCTCCAAATACCATCCTTCCTCTGCACCAACATGACCTACCTCCCACAGGGTGATGAAATCAACTAGGTGTGACCTTTATTCAGCAACTCCTGAATCTTCTTCTTGATTTCGTTGTTCTCAATAACAGAGTGTTGATAGATTCGTCCATTGGGAAGAGACGCACCTAGGTTAATTTTGATGGAGTGTTTGACCTGATAGTGCAGAAGCACCCCTACGGATGAGGTGAAGATGTCCCCATACTCCTCCACGACATTTTCCATCCATTGTTGTCGGGTGGAGGATCCGTATGTGGAGGTTGTGGCTAGAGTCTTATTATTTCCTTAAGGGTAAATCATCAGGAAAAAAATTTCCCCACTTTGGAAATGAGCTTACTACATTGTTTTGCAGTAACAAAAGAGATGGCGGTAGGCGATGCTACCTTTAGTCTCATGTATAAATTATTTCCCAAAGTAACAATAACAGAGCGAGGCCTGGACTCATACAACTAATGTCGCTTCCACAAGTATGGTTGGCATAATAATACAACACAAACATCAAGAGGATTAATGTCACATAATACCTCATCCATGAAGGGCTTGGTGTTGTAGGGAAGGCGGTACTACTGGCTGATTAAGAGATTCCTTCCTTGGTGAAGTCACCCGATGGTGTATGGTTGTGGGTGTGTTGTGGTTGACAAGGCCAACTGCTCCAAGAACTATGCTAAAATGAGGTTCTTTTGGCTCCCCTTTCAACAATGAACTGTAATGGGAAACCCTTTACCCACACCTGGGAATGGAAGATGTGCTCCCCATCCTCTGGAGCTTTTGGCTCCTCATTCTAAATATTGGTGGTGCCAACGATGGCGTTGGGCTCTGCATCGACAATATGCTTCCCTTTATTATTCCCCTTGTTAGGTATATATTAATAGTTAGACCATGCATTTGATTAAGAAGCTTTCATCTCCACCACTAGTGACTTATTGGCCCGACACTCACTTGTGTTGTGAGTGGATCTCTTACGGAATTCAGACCACTTTTCTGTGTCCTTCTTTAGCTTCGTGGTGTTTCTTGTTTCTTGTGGCATTAAATTTTTTTCCTAGGATGCACTGTCTTGGATTTGTCATTTATTTCGCAGTTTAGGGGCACATTTTTCTTGCTTGTGATTCTAATATGATGATGCCAATATATCGTTTATAGTTGTGGTTCAACTTTACTGCTTGTTGGTGGTGATATGAGTTAATCTGTTGACATGGATATTACACTTAACAACTGAAAGATCCTTGTTACTGATGTGAACAATGAATGAAACCAAAGCTTAGAAATTATTGTGAGATTAGACAATATATTTCAATATAAGAGACCAAATGAATTTACTTCTTGTACAATGTACATTCAAAATGAACCCTTGAGACTATATACATTCCATGTACTGGTAAGTCTCACTTATGAACTATGAAATTTTATTTATGACATAAGGGGGTATGTATGTCAATGGTCAACCTCTCTTTAATGGTGAAATAGCAGAAAATCATTTTTGTTGACGTATGATTTAGATGAATAAATAAAAAAATCTTGAGCTTCAAATGTAATATTAACACAACTAGTCCTTCATACTTCAGATACTTTAACTTTTTTATCATGATGATCTTCAAAAAGAAATCTTCAAGTTTTTTAATTGAAATCTCAACAAACAGACTTCACACAGTTTTATGAATGATCTTAAGAAAGAGGCCTTGAAGATATATCTGTACTGACTTGAGGAAGGCATGCAGTTATATCTAGAAATAGATATTGCTTCAATGCTCAATATACTAATTTAAGTGTAAACAAGATAATCATCATTTTGCACTTTCATTGACATTTTTATGCTTTAATAATGCATATAATTTTTGATATACTACCTTGACGTACTTCTACCATAATACTTTGATTCTGAGGACCTGTATCATACCACTCCTTCACTGATAACACTTGGTATTCTGCTGATAGGTGAGCTGCTTGATCCAAATTCCAATTGATACTAATTTGATAAACTATGTAACAATTTCACTTCAGCTTGCACATGCATCCATAGTTAAGACAACCTTCATTGTTTTTACTATTGAGCTCTCCATTGTTCTTAATAGCAATCATCAATATACTAAATCTAATCTTAGAATCATTAACCTTTTGCTTATTTTTTCTTTCCGATTTAAGAGAATGTCATTGCATATTCCTTTCTAGGACTGCATGAGAATCATTATTGCTCTATATACAATTCAATTGTTCTAACATAATGATCTTTGGGAAGGCATCTTCAATTTCTTTACTTGGAATCTACAAGGGAAGACCACTCATAGTTTTATCACTCATTTAACAACTTTCCTCCAAGGGGACCTTCTATATATGAAAGATGGAATGACATAATGATGATAAAAATTTCTCTTATTCATCCTTCTTAAATTTGTCTCATTGCTAACTCTTGTACTGTGATACACAATGTGATCATCCTCTATGGATATTTCCAGTTATATAGCTCAAAGCATAATTTTTTTCATTTTAATCATTCATCACTTCGTGTGTTGTCGTCTTCTTAGCTTACATGTTCATGGTTGATCTTCCCTCTACCACCATGGCTGCTTGTTGCCTTCTATCCTTCCATCAACCTGTTTGCTATTGAATACTTCAAGCATTATTCTTCCTCTATAATTCACTATTAGAGGAATTTTCCTTTCCCTTTCTCAACTTTTAGCTATTCTTATTCCATGGAGATCTTCTTAGACTACTTTTATGGGAACTAATTATGAACTTCTCTCCCCCTGGGATGTTGCTTCTTATTTATTCTGGCTGCATATTTGCATTGCTAACTAGAGAGGTTCCGCCTGAGACTATGATGGATTAATTATGCTATTGAATTAATGGGCTCCCCCTTTCTCTTTTCCTTTCATACTTCATTGGGGTTCTTCATAATGTTTGCACTTCTTTTTTATTCATAGTTTTGTCTGATTTGATTGGATTCCATCATCTTTCTAGAGTTATTTAATGTATATGGCAGCTTACAGTATTTTGCTTTGTGACCAACCTATTGGAATACATAACATATTATTTTACAAAGGTATGTTTTATCTGATGTATAGTATTTTGTGCTCCCTTTTGAACATAATTTACATTCAAAAAGTTTATGTCCAAAATCATTACATGCATAACAGTAGCCATGGAAATGATTTGTGTACCTGGTGATAGATTGTTTTCTCCATTTGTTTTCTTGAGGTAGTATTTTCATTGGTTGCATCTTTAGTTGGTTGGACTGCATTTTCTTTGTCTTACAGTACACCACAGTATGTTCAAGTTTGTGGCAGTCAAAACAAGTGATGCTTATCACAAAAGGAATGAACCTCCTTTGACATCTTCCAAATTTGTTAAATTCATCCTTAGGAGCGTATGAGCCTTTAGCAGTTGACTGTTTCTTCCTCTCATTATCTATCCTTTCATGTTGCTACTTATTTCGATTTCTTTCTTTACAAATCATGTTCTTGTTGACTTCTACTTCTATAGGAATCTTTTGAGCTGCTTCCATTACAGATTTAAAAAAAATGATATTATTTTTATCTTCTACCTTTGACTTACTAGTCTCTTCCTCATAGCCTATCCATGTCTTTATGAGAGGACATATTTGAACATTTAGTATTTTGTCAAAATTTTCAGAGATTTTCATTCGTGGAGTGTTCATAGATAACTCCCTTTGGGAATTTCCTAGTTTCTTTTTCAGGCATACTACTTCTTCTTTCAATTTCTCTTGCTCCTGATGTTTATCGTTAATTTTCTTAAGAAGAATTTCTTCCACCTTCCTAGCTTCTTCAAGTTCTACTTTCAACCGAATGAGGTTTTTCAAATCAGGTTCTTCCTTTACACAGTTTAGGAGAATGTCTTTATTTTTTCTGCACTTAAGTCTAAGTCTGTCTATTTCCTCCAGGGAACTCCTTAACTCCCCCTCAAGATCTACCTCACGTTCTTCCTCATCTTCTAGAAGGAGTCCTTCAGGGTCTTCCTTGGCAATTAACAAAAATTCAGAGGCTCCTTATTCACTTGAGGATTCATCTGAGCTTTCAAATGCACTACTATCTTGCTAAGAATAAAATGATTTTCTATTGACTCTCTTCCCTTTCTTCCATTTATTTATTATTTTTTATCTGTCTCTTGTGTATGGTTCTTTTTTTTTCTTATATGCACAGTGCCCCACTTTTCCACAATTAAAGTACTTAAATGGAAGTTTACCTTTGTATTTTCCCGTGCCTTTATCAAATCTTTTGAAAAATTTGGCCTCTTCCTCATCTGAGCATGAACAGGTATCTTCCTTCTCTTTCATACAATTGCCTACCTTAAATGCTACCTCCCCCACATTTGACTTCCCTTGTGGAAGTCTCATCTCATAAGCTATTACATTTGCAAGCTATTGGTTCCTGGTCAAGGTTTCCCAACTTTTTGTTTCTACTGTGGCTGAAACCTTAGGGTTAAACCTGGATGGTAAAGATCTCAATATATTTTTCACAATTACACATTCCTTAATGGCTTCTCCTAGAGATTCCATGTTATTCACAATTTTTGTAACCTTTAAGAAGAAACTAGCAATATCTTCATCTTCATTCATTTTTACATTTTCAAACTGAGCTCTATCGGTTTGCAACTTGGCCATATTCACCTTTTTATCTCCCTCATGGATACTTTCTAATGTATCCTAGATTTCTTTGGTAGTCACACCGTGCATTACCTTGATAAATTCAGACTCACACGGACCGCTCAAAAGTGCATTCATGGCTTTTGCATTGGCTATGAAATTTTGTTTGGTATCTTTTTTTGTGTCAGTATCCTTTGGAACATATCCTTCTTCCATAGCAACCCAAAATTCTATTCCTAGAGACATTATGTATGTCCCAATTCTTATTTTCTAGAAAGCATAGTTTGTGCCAGTAAAAAATGGGGCTTTATTTGTTGAGAATCCTTATAGGCTAGCAATCTTGGGGACCTAGGATCTCCTTCTAGTTGTTAAACTAATATAGAAGGAACTGGCTCTGATACCAGTTGATGAACTCTTAGCTAAAATTAGAGGGGGAGAGGGGTGAATCAGTTTAGTACATTCATGGACATTTAAAAAAAATTTCATTCAAATCAATTACACCTTCATCTCATAAGCATCTTAATACATACTGAATCAACAAACTAAATGGGTGTAGAGAAAGTAATTAAGAAGATTAAAACATCACATCAACATGTAATCATAAATCAAATGGACATCAGATATAAGTGGAAACCTGTAAGGGAGAAAACCACATCTTATTATTGTTTGGATGCAAAGGAAAGCTCCAAATCCATCACACCACCGATTTTTTGTAGGCTTGAACATACAAGAGTCTACCACCTGAAATTTTGCAAGCTACAAATTGCAAGGAAGCTCCAAATCCCATTTATTTTCTGAAGGCTACAACCCACAAGAGGCTCCTACCTCAACCAGCTCCAACTGGAAATCTATCAAGCTATAACTTGAAATGGAACCACCAAATCCCATGTATTTTTCTGCAAGCTACAACCCACAGGAGGCTCTTACCTCAACTAGCTCCAACTGGACATCTATCAAGCTACAAATTGAAACAAAAGGACCAACTCCCATGTATTTTTCTGCAGGCTACAACACACAGGAGGCTTCTACCTTAACGAGCTCCAACTAGATATATATCAAGATAGAACTTGAAACGGAAGCACCAACTCTAATGTATTTTTCTGTAGGCTACAACTAATAGGAGGCTCCTACCTCAATCAGCTACAACTGGACATCTATCAAGCTACAACTTGATATGGAAGCACCAACTCCCTCGCACTACAATAAAATCATATGCTGATTTAACTGGATATCAACTATGTTTTACGCCTTCACTGTTGCCATTTTAGCCTTCATATCTACTTCATATAAACCCTTGATATGCACAACATATCTATCAGTCCTCTCTTATTCTTTCACTCTCCAACCGTCTGCAGCTTTCTTATATCCTTCTACTCTCTTCCATTCTACAGCTTTCTATCAATCCTCAACTCTCTTCAATTGTTCTACACACACACACACACTCTCACTCTCCTTCTTTTCAGAAAGTTCTGCACATGTATATTAGCTGTTTTATACAGATAAATTCATGGTTTTTTTCATTCTACAGGGAATATGAAGTGAACAGGAACGACTCTTGTCTTTCACTCACTCATTTTCTCACTCAGCATATTCCTAATGTTACAACAATATAAATACAATCATTATAGCATCAAATTGGATTTTTTCTTTGCCTAGAGTCATGACAGACAAACAATATAAAAATAAATAATACATTTTTAGTTACAATCAATTATTTACGCAACCCATTAGTTTCTTCGCTTTGTTGTGCATTTGTCCTCTTCTGCTTGTTGTCTTTGTGTCTTTTCTACTTCTGTCGTTATATTCCATCCTTGTTGCATAACTACCCCTTTTAGCCTGACTCTTCTTCCGTGTTCCATCGCTTCGTTAGCTTTACTACTGTAACATTATTCTTCCCGAGATTTTGGTCGTTTGATTTGCGTTTATATCATTTCTTTGTGACCTGTGGGATATGGCCCACATACAACTCCCTTCATACATGCGACGGATTAAAAATCCAAGATTTAATCAAAATACATACGTTTATCAATCAACAACGCATATATATATATATATATATATATATATATATATATATATATATATATATATATATATATATATATATATATATATCTCTGTGTGTGTGTGTGTGTGTGTGTGTGTGTGTGTGTGTGTAACATACATACAATTAGCAATCAACAATGTAAATTTTATAATATGGTGCATATAACATACACGGAACAAGGGCTATTGGGTCCCATAGTGCTTGATCAATCATATTTCATCGCAAATGCTTGCTTGTAGGTTTCCCAGTCTACAATTAGCGATAAACCTTAAACCATGCAATCTGCAATCTACACTCAAGTGCGGTGCTGCCACATGGACTTCCTTCATCACATCACGTCTCTTGATCCTTACCACATCACAACCAAAAGGAAATACCTTACGAGCTCTTCGAATTTAAACCCTATGTCTTGCAGAATGGGATGTTGCACAAGGTGGACACGTGTCCTTCCATTTCACATCACAAAAAAATTGACTTAACTTGCGGTCTCCTTCCTGCTATCCCTTAAGCACTGCGATGTGCAGTCTCACGATTCGTCATCCACCGTTGATTTTTCCCCAGATCCAATGGTCCTCATATGATCGCACTTCAAAATTTATAAGATCTATTTTGTGGTTATACTCTATTTCTTGCGATCTGCGATGTTGCATCATGCCAACATGTGTCTTCTCAATTTCACATCGCAAATAATTTAACTTACGATGCAATGCCTTGATGTTGAACTCTTAAATGTTGCGATTTGCGAAATCACTCCTGATGCTGTTTGATCTTCATCGTCCATCTCTCGCCTTCACTTTTGTGATCTAATCCTGACCTTCCATTCGCCTCCCTTTGAATTCTTCAAATAATTCTCTGCCTTAGTCGATTTTTTGTTTGTTTACACTGTCTCGCTGTGTAACTCCTGTATTTGCACATTGTTCCTCTTGTGCTTGTCTTTGTTAATGAATGTCATCCTGAGTTATCACACTCGAAATATACTGATTAAAACCCTCTCTTTCTCTCAGCTTTTGCCTCTCTCTCTTGGCTTAATCCTCTTTGTCTAAGATCTTTGGTCCTCATTCTGTCTAGAAAATTTGAATGCCTTCATATGTCTCTGCCTCTTTTCTATCTTTGCTCCATTTGTTGCCTCCGTTGTCTTGGTTGATTCTCTAATGTGTTTGCATCACCTACGGTAATCGATGCATCTCTATTATTTCCACTTATTTTCTGCGTTTGCTTCCTTGCTACCTTCTTAGCTGCATTCGCTGCCTCTGCTGCATTTTCTGCCTCACTACATTCGCTGCCTCTCTGCTTTTGGTGCTTCTCTTTCTTTGTAGTATCTCTGTTGCATTCACTACCTCTCTGCATTTTCTCCTTCTCTATCTTTGCTATATCTTTGCTTCCTTTTGTAATCGTTACATCTCTGTTATTTTTGTATTTGCTGCCTTGCTTCATTTGCTGCCGTCTTAGCTACATTCGCTGCCTCTGCTACATTTTTTGCCTCTCTACATTCACTACCTCTATTCTTTTGTTGCTTGGCTGTCTTTTTTGTATCTCTACTGCATTCGATGCCTCTCTAAATTGCCTAATTTGCTCCTTTTCCTTATAAACTCTACTTCTCTGCTCCTTTTCCATTAAAGATAATTCTAGTGTAACTCCTTTCTAATCCTTTGCCATCCATGACAATATTTTGAACACATTGAAATAAGTATAACCACCAAAAAAACTTAAAATTTTCATTTAGATTCATGATATTATGAATAGGACTATAAGGGCACGTTGTCATCTTCTTTCGATACCATTATTCTCTGGGATGGAAGGTTGTAGTAAGGTGTAATTGGGTACTCTAGATCCAAACCAAATTTTATGAACATTTATTGGGGAAATGAGAAATTCATTTGTGAAAAATGGTTGTGGCATACCATGTGATTTGAAGATATAACGTATGAATAATTGAACCATAGTAGTATCTTTAAATGCATCTCAAAGAGCATATAAATGAGGATATTTGGAATATTGACCAACCACCACCATGATGATAGATTTATTTGTATATTAACATAAGCTCGCAATGAAATTTATAGAGATTCTTATCCATATAGTAGGAGGGATAGGAAGAGGTTGTTGAGAAATATTTTCATTGATAATAGAAATATATATTGAATGACAAGTAAATTCCAATAGACATCAAAACACTTAGCTCATTATACATGTCTTGTCACCTAGATTTAAAAGAATCATAAAAACTAAGTGAATTATAAGTTTTTTTGTAGTTATTATTGAATCTATTTGAAAAATAATGAGTATATGAAACATATATACATTTAAAAAAATATGTAGCACGATTCTTAACAACAATGATTCACCCCCACTTTACTATACCATCGGTCAATAGCTTGACTTACTAATACTCCAAACCCAAATAACAATAACTCATTCTCATATCAAACATGTTCATATGACATTTTTTCAAATTGATCAATTTAATTGAAAATATGTAAAGAGCATAACTATTTTCCTATCTAATTTTTCTTTCAAAATTACTTAAAAAAAAATTCAAACGTCTATCAAAATAAACGTATATATTTACGTATATATTTACTTTTTTAAATATTGCGAAAAGAAATCCCAGTTACGTATTCTTAATTTATACTTTTTCTTGTATTTATTTATGTCTACATTTAAATTCATGCATAGCCCTCGACAAATTGGTGCACAAACAAACTAAGGACTTGGTAATAACTTCTTTTCGGGTAGATTATGCAATTGATTGTTTCAAATTTAAATGGTCTGAATTAATTTTTCAAATAACATTAGTTATTGTTTTCAGGAATGCTTCGAATAAATGTTGTGTCATGCAATGAGCTGACGACGATAATAAGTATGGTGTTTGTATTAGCCCTTTTACCCTTTCCTTAATCCACAACCTCGAATATTAACATAGTAAGACAATGTCCCACTACAGCCATTGTTAATCTAGAATTAGTTTTTGACGTAGGAGATAGAGATAATTCAGGTATTTTTTTATTATTTATGTCTATATTTTGAATTAATTTTTATATAGCATTAGAGGAAGAAGCGGTAACAGCAAATTCAGGGCTTCTGTTTATTTATGGCTACATTCTGAATTAATTTTTCAAATAACATTAGTTATTGAAAACAAACAATTCCATCATGCCTGTGTGCCACTTGGGTTAGATAACTAGAGCTTGGATGAACAAGTTTTCGTAGAGTGTAATTCTTTTTCAGTTAGTAGCGTGTAATTTTTTTCTCATGCCAAGACCATGTCTACTCGGTTGGGTTAGCAGGGTTAGCAGCCCCAGTGTGTAGCTATAGTGTTTGGAAAGAAGAAAAAGGAGAAAGAGCTTCGTTTCAACCATGTCGCTTGCTTGCAGATCTAGTATAGAACAAATTGCATTCAGATAGAAGGTAGACCTCAAATTGTAGATGTAGTATCGAACATATTGCCTTCAAATGGAAGGAAGACCTCCAATTGTCGATTTCCTCCGAACAAATTGTGTTAATATGGAAGGAAAACCTCCAATTTTCGATGTCCTCCTCCCCCCAACGATGCGTAAGAGATGACTGTAGATGACATGCAGATACCCATATCTAATAAATTTCCAATCTTATGGAAAAATTACTTAATCAATATCAATATCTTTCAGTGAGAAATCTACTTGTACGAATGACTTATTTCCAGGGATAAGCCATAGTTAAGAAGAAAGCATACTTGACTCATTTCAGGTCTAATGGCTGCCTAAAGGCCCACAAAAGGTGCCCACCAAACCATGTAATTACGCTTTCTTCTCAATGGACCCGTGGGTGAACCATTGCCTGGGTGACTCGCTTGCGCTTCACTTCACAGTTCAGAGCATTGTAGGTATGAATATCCTTTTTTGACAATCTGCACCTTTAAAGATCACCACAGCCATACACATTGTCCGAGATAGGAAGCAATAGGTGGGAGCTTTGATGATCCCAGAACTTAGCGAATGCCGGAAGTTGTTCTCTTTGGACAAGTCCTACGAACAGAGGTTTTTCCAATCCAATAATCATGGGGTGAGATCTAATAGCTTCCCCAGTAGCCGCTTGGTAGTTCCAGTGAGTATATGCCCAGTGACTGCTTTGCGAATTACCCAATGACCTTCCCATTGTGTCCATTGTTCTTTGTCCTTGATCAGGTCCTTGAAATCCGTCCAGTTCGAATAGTAAAGCTCTTACTTATCCTTGACCTATTCTCTTCCAATGTCCAACGATTTTTATTCAGTCTCGTAAAAAACTTGAAGTTCTTTATAACCTAATCCATACAAAGCAAAACGAAACCAGTACCCCACCAGTCACTTTGATCTATACTATAGTGCGTGTAGTGTTTACGGATAAAACTATAGAAGTTACTCAATTCCGATCCATAATTTATACTCTCGCTCGTAGAAAGAGATGTGAATCATCAGAAGAAATAAAGAAGAAATTAGAAGACATTGTAACAATAAACTTGATCCAAACAGAAGCCAATTGCAGGTCTACTAAACTTTTTGAGACGGCTTGTAACTAGCTCTTTCCACCGATTAACCAGTAAGGGACGAACCTTCTTACAACGGTAAGGTTTCTTTCTTGCAGGTTGTCTACACTCGCTTCTAATTACGTTCTGAAGAAAGCTTGCCCTACTTATCAACGTGAAATTTGGGTTTTCTTGCAGGATAAGATGATTTGGGGTTTTTTGAAGCATAAGATGCCTTGATAAGGCATAACTCAAACAGCTTGTGGGTTGTAAATATGAGGCAACAATCTGAAGCGTACCTCAGTTCAGGTTGCGAGCGATTTCGGGACCTGAGCAATGCCCTTCCCGTGCCTCTGTCTCGTATACCAACAAGTCTCTTAGCCTCGACAGGCAACTGAGTAATAGATGAAAGCTACCACTTAGATACATGTGGACACATGTCATGATAAGTCTCCAAGTCTCTAACATGTGGCATAAAAAAGTCTCTGACATGTGGTATCACGTAGTGACAATACAAGTTTGAATATGTAGAAATTAAAACTTTGGGTATAAAAGCTCTGCATATCCCAGAATTAAAACTTTTAAAACTTTGGATTTCCAAAGTGAAACTAATGCAACTTTGAATAAGAAAAGTAAAACACATATCTCAACTTGAAACCTTGGATATCTTTCCTTACCTTGCTATTTTTCTTTGATTTTCGGTTATTTTACTTTGAGAAGAAAATGAATACCTTAAAACGTGCGAAGCTTGCAATATCGCTTCAAACTTGGTTGGCCAATCACCTTAAATTTAAAAAGTTTTAAATAATTTTAAATATGAATTATGAAGATTTTGTAAAAACTTTGGTTAAATGTATTACATTGAAAATAGTCAACACAATTTAATACAAGGTCAAAGCGCTTGTGAACGCTATAGTCCCTGCACTGCCGAAGGCAGGGACTAATAACAGCCTAATATAAAACGTCCATGTACTTTAAAGCATTTGTTTCCATAAAAAAAATTGCAGGAAACAGGTAGGAACACAGCAAAGAGATAGAATCAAATATTTTTGCTGAGAAGATTCCTCAATCTCACGAGCAACGTGATCAGATTACAAACATCATCCACCGATATTATAATTGAATTTTTCACTTAAAAAAAAAAGAAAATTAGAATGAAAAACCTATTAAATCAAACCTTAAAACTGGATAAAGGAAATCGGAACTCCACGTCGGCGGAGACTGCCAAAAATCTGTATCAAACCCTAAAAAGGAAATACCCTAGACTTCAACACTACTCAAGCGACAACGGCTTGAAAAGGTCGAAACAAAATGGGTAAATAACGAGCAAATGATCGGTGAATGCTTGTTGTACTAGATCGCAAATATTATCTGTATCATCTATGTAAGCAAACAGAATCATTATTTCCGCGGACTCAGAGACGCAGATAAAGAGAAAGACGACAATGCTTCAAAGTTTATGCCCGCTGGTGATAAAATCTATTAAAAAAATAAATTATCAAAAGAAATTTCCTCTTAGCCATTGGATTGAGAGTTTGAAGTCGCTCCAGTACATTAAGAGACAAATAAGACTATCCTATCGAAAATGATACTTTATGGGAGTTGTTATTGACAAAACCAGTTTTTTCTGTTATCGCCGCCAGATATACCCAGATAAAATTATTTTCACGCTTCCCTTTTCAACTCGAGCTTCGGCCTCGGACTTTATAAAGTTTAGTGCTTGATGTTATACCTAGACCTATAGTGCTTGATAATATACCTAGACCTGAAAAGGATGATGTTATATCTAGACCTGAAAAGAAGTACAAGCATTTGAATTTGAGTTGCAGTCAGCGAGAGCATGCAGGGCCTCGACCTGCATCTTCAGCGCTACAATGTAGTCCGTGGCCTCCCTTAACAAAACGGATGTCTCCAGTCTTCCGCCTCCAGGGACGAGCGACCTTAGGGTCTGCATACGAGAAGCCATGGTGCTTCCTGCTTCTTCCTTGGATTTATGACCCGTCCTCGACGCCTTTCTGAGCAACCGCCTGCCAAACTTCTTGGAAACATCGGTCGTTTTGCACGGCCTCCTTTTGTCAGAAGCGGATCTCCTTATTCTGTTGGATCTAACAGCATCGAGGGTTTCGCAGCGAATTTTCTTTAGCCAGAAAATGTTTTTGGCTAGGATGGCTCGGCTCCATGTGCTTCGACCCTTCACGGTCATTGCCAGTGATAGATCTGCAGCCAATTTCACGGCTTCACTTCGGACGGGGACGCTGCTCGCCCATTCGATTTTCCGACGGCGCAGCAAGGCCGCTAGACGACTCAAATAATTTCGTTGGAAACCATCCCTCCAAGCCGCTTCGCGTCCGCCTCCGGAGAACTGTTCCATTTCAGCAAACTGAAAAGGCTGAGGGAGTAACAGAAGACCTTAATCAGTTCAAACGTTCCTACGCAGGGGACAGCAGGGAGAGAGATACGTACAGTAACGTAGGGATGGACTGATCTCCACCTTCAGGGATTTAGATAAAGAAGGCCCGTAGATTCATGTGCATGTACCACGGGATTTAAAAAGAGAAGGCCCGTAGGTTCATCTGCATGCTTACCACTTGGCTAAGCTTAGGTCATTGATCACGCCATCTCTACATAAAATTCGTGCACAACAATCAGTGTTTTGGGGAATCCGCTGAGAAGTCCACATCAGAGTGAGGGATAGTAGTTGGCTTTTAGACTCTAGTTGCATGTGAGTTAATTTATTTTCTTATATCCATTGGAATATCATAGTTCACATCCATTGGAATATTATAGTTCACAGCGTTTTCGGCCAATGCAATAAATTTGAATTTGTTTGAATTGTAGGTTTCTGGTTGGAATTTGGTAGTTAAAAAAAAAAATAGAATGTTGGAATATTTGATTTTTTTTTTTTTTTTTTTTTAATTTATTTATTTATTGTGGAAATGGATTTAGCACTATTAAAATTCTGAAATTTGATAGTTACAATTTAGAATTTTTTTTTTTTTTTTTCTGAGATTTTGTTTTAACCTTGTCAGAATTTCCATTATTTTGAAAGCTAATTTATGAGTCCTTTAAAGTATGCAGATTAAAACAGTTTATATTTTTTTTTATGTAGATAGTACATTACTTTCTGTTTTCATTTAAATATTAATTTTAAGTTTTTTCTAACTATTTTATGTTTGGAGTGTTTGATGAAAATTTAATAAAATAATTTTTGGTTAGTTCATGTTTTTTGTTATTTCAAATATATGTTTGAATGGATAAATAGATTAAGTATCCTGAAAAGCTCTAGGATAATTACAATTATGCAGAGTTCACATATCAAATATGTTATTCTAACAGCTTCTTATGGGATTCTACCCAAAATCCACCATAAAATATCTCCAAAATATCTACAAAATGTATACCACTTAGATAGGAATTTATTTTATTGTCATAAATGAAAATATTGGTATATTAATCAAATGTAATTATGAAATTACCATGAGAATTATTATGTTGATCAACATCCAATATTTTAATTTAAATATAAATAATTGTTGGTGCATACTGCAGATTTCCCATTTATGGAATTTTTTAGAATATTATTAGTAGTATACAGAAATTAAATGTTAAAATTACATACAAATTAATTATTTTCTTATTTCTATTTTAATTCAATTGATTAATTCAAAAAAGGGCTATATGAAGTAATTTATAGTTTTTTGGGCATATACTATTTATAAACTATGATATTGACCAATAATATTGAAATAAAACCCATTTACCAATTAGCAATATGTTTAATAAAATGAGGATTAATATCTATAATTACAAATTTTGTTCTATATTTTTTTAAATATTTATATGATTATATTTACTGGCTCTTTAATTTATATGACTATGCTAGCTAAAAAATAAATAATATCATATAAATATATAAATATGAGAATTTATTTTTTAATATTTATTTAATATATTATTAAATAATCAAATAAATAAATAAATAAATATGTTATAATAATTATATTATAATTTAAAATAAATAAATATTAAAAAAAAAATCGAATAGAGCAGAAATGCTATTTGAGACTTGATGATCCATAACTTTGACATCCACAATTTTGGTGCCTGCACTACCTCAAAAAGTTTTCTTATCAGTATCATTGAAAACAACTGAATGCGTAAATTTTACTCGAAATATGAGGAACATGGTTTTGCTTATGTTTCGGGTCAGGGATGCAATTGCTTGGATTCTTTTGTTATAACAAGTTGGACCACCTAATTAGCTTGTGGTTGGTTGGGTGGGTAACCAATGATAGGACCATGATACACTTCTTTAAATATTCCTCCCGTTTGACATTTTGTTTTTCAAGGGAAACTTGGCATGTTAACTCGTGTTTTTGTAGATTTGTATCATACGACAAATAGTCAAAGTGGTCCAAGATAGGTTGGCAAATATCTGTTAATTTGCGAAAGGGAGCTTATTGCAGGTCTTAGATTCAAGCGTGTAACTTAACGTTATGTAAATTATAAAGGAAATCTAAGATTTGTATTAAAGATGGTAATTTATATTTATCCATGTAATTAGTTCTACTTTAAAAAAAAAATGGGATGAAGTGGTATTTTTTACGAGTATTAGGTTGTATTATTTGGATATTCCTAATAAATAGGAGAAATTTAGAGGAAAAGATCACAGAGGTAAATCATAAAGTTGTTAAAGTTTCAGGAATACATTATTTTTTCAAAATTGCAAAGTCAGGGAATAAATCCTCCCAAGTTGATGGAATAAAGACTCCTGACGTGATTGGTTACCTTGCGTATGTATTTGTTAAAAGTGTTTTCCCTTCACTTTTAAAAATATTTAAAAATAATAAACCTAATGATTAAAATACAATAAAATTTATTATTATGTATTTATTATTTTTTATATAAAAGTATTATCTTTGGTGTAAGCTAATTATAAAGTATGTAGTTTAATTAATAAGTAAATATGAAAAATAAAAGTTGGTGCGTACCATATTGGCATTGACAATAAATATAATAATTACAAATGGTAAGTGATACTATTCAAGCAATATTATAAGAAGGATAAAATTAGTGATTTACCATTATTATTATTGACATTATCTCTATTCAAAATAAAATAATGATAATTATATTTAAAGATATATAATTTATATGACTCTAAGTCAGCCATATAAACGTACAGGTCATGAGGTAATTTATATGTAAAAGTGGTTAGGTTTATAGTGGGAATCATATGTACACTCATTAAATGGGCATGTATAAAGTCAATAAAATGGTGCTAGGATAATTAACGTGTTATGTTTTTTTATATATTTTTTGAAAATTTATTGTGTTATTTATGTGTATTTTTTATTTTTATGAAATTTTTAGTATTTATTGTTCGATATCTAATTTTTTTTGGGTTATTGTGGAAGCATAATAGTATTAGGGAGTCAGAAATTTTGGAATATGGAATCTAATGGTCATTTCAATGTACTGTAAATATGTATTATTGTAAATATGTATTATTGTAAATAATAGACGTATCTAATGTTTATCTTTCATATTTGGTCCATTCAATGTATGTGTTTGACATAGATGTGTTTGATATAGTATCAGAGCGGGTTCACGACTGAATCATGTTAGGTACTTAGTAAGTAACTATGCGTTATACATAAGGAATTAACTAGTAGTATGGATTTCACCTCTCCCATAAAGTCGAGCGTGCTGGGATTCATATAGAAGCATTATTCCAGAATGAAAATGACTGGTAAGGAGGTCAGAGTGAAAAAAAGTTAGTGGCCTTATATTATATACTTAATAAGAGTGATTCCAAAATCAGGGATTACTGGCCTTGCTCCAATTTTAGAAACTGATTTTTTGGTCTCTCTGTGCATGACAACTCTACTATTAATTATGAATTTAATGAATATCCCATCACCTGAATTTTAGCTAGATTCTCTGCCAGTTCTATCCTGCTCAATAACTCCTCTACATAGGTCTGCTCCTATTGTGGATTTAGCAGATTTGTGGTATTAGCTTTGCCTCTCTACACCCTATGTTACTCCATTGACAACAATGGTTTATGAGCATAAAATTCTGGAAAACAATGTTGACCTCTGCACGCTGCATACTGCACAGTTTACAATCCGAGTTAGTGGAGAAAGCCTGGAATCACATTACGTCACTCGAGTGATAATGCTCTTATTTTAAAAATTTAATACACCTCCAGTGATAACGTTCTCAACATGATTTCTAGTCATATCTCCCTTGACCTTTCAATTTCTTCTCAATTCTTGGATGATATCTACGCTCTCTCCGTGTTCTCTGACCTTGAACTACTACATTTTTCATGCACCTTAGAGAGATATTGCATTTTACTTGTCCCAAGGATCAGTAGATCATGTGTTTTTCTCAAAATTGAGATTACTCAAAACTGCACCAAACCTTACCGACTGGACAGGTCCTGTCATTATGATTCTGACACCACAAACGGTTCGAAGAATCAATGTCATATGTGGAAGATATCGCGTTCTGTTCATCTTCCCAAACAACTAAAATTTCTTTGGCAGGAGTGACTGGGATGCCTAGTTAGCATGTAGGTACAGTCAGCAGGGGGATTTTACTGGAAGTATTCCCTTTTCTCCAATCCAATCAGATATTGACACGTGGTTGTTCCTGGATAGTTAGATGGAGATGTACGTGTTTATTTGGCACCGTTAACTGGGTGACACGTGGCAAACCCGGAGGCTGCCACGTGTCTCCAGGAGGTTAGTATAAAATTTGTGTGAGGTCTGGGGGGTTCGACCCTGCGACCTACGACACGCCAGCAAAGACCTCCACCGTCTCCACTATATAATGTTACTTCACCTATATGTCTATCACGTAAATTTAAGTTGTAATGTTTCCATAGTTTGGGGGGGGGGGGGGGAATGCTAGCGGTCCTAACCCGTTGGTGGTCCCATTCTATGTGGTCACATGACACTTAAACTGGAACATGAAATCGCCAACCCACAGCTAACAAAACCACCATTCTGGCGGTTTTGGGGTCATGGTCACATGTCACACCATGACATAAAAACGTTAATGTGATGGTTGTCTTATACCGTAACCTGCAGCAGAATAAAACATGGTCACATATGCAGTTTTCATGGTAATGAATGCCATGGTTTTCGGAACGTGGATGACTCTGGTTCCGCTCCATTGTTATGCGGAGTTTTAAAACTATAACCTCAGGGTTTAAGGTACGGGGTTAGCTTATGACCACCCCACCCTAACCACTAGACTTTAATACAAACGGTTTATTCTAGGGGAGTCTTTAGGGCAAGCTAAAAATTCAGGATTGTTTCAAAATTACCTGCTGTTAACTGCAGTTATGCACAATTAGTGGAGGATTTCTAGCTGAGATTGGGAAAAGGCTTTGGGAGGTCAATTTTCGACCAATTTTATTTAAACAAGAGTCTACCTAGACTATTTGAGCATTCTAGAGCCATCGGTGCAAAGAAAAAAACCATTAGAGGCTTGTAAACACATGTATTTGCAATTTTTAGCATAATGAAAAAGAGGGACATGCCATTGGGAGTTGGACTAGCAGATGTAGCCCAGGTGGGGTGAATTGCTTCATTGTGCTTGATGTGTAAAACTTGTGTGTGATGTCTTTTCTCTGTCATACACTATTATACAGTGTTATTTAGGCTTATTTTCATGCTTAAAACTCACAAATTCATCTATGTTTCATGGTTAAAATACCCATTCCTTAAGAAAAAAAATGGAGACATATTGTACATTTTTTTATTACTGAAAGGACACTTAGCACAACAAACTAATAAAATCGTTTCAGATCAGGTTGGTATCAGAGCTAGAGTTTATTCCCAGGTGTTTTTGTGCGAAAATATTTGTTTAACTATTTGCAAGGGTTTCATGCTTATTAGGCTCAAGCTTAAGAGAGGAGAAGGAAAAATGGTGGAAGAAAGAGGTTCTCCAAGGGAGCCACAGCAAAGGAGGGCAAGGTTTCCACACTCTCCACCACCTAGTTCACCTCCAAAAGAAGAAGAAGTAGCATTAAGCATGCCTCCAAGAGAAGGAGAATCCATGAAGAGGTGGATCCCAAAGAAGAAGAAAGAGTGTTAAGGAAAGCATCCTTGACATGACTGAAATGGTGAGATTCCTTTTTCAAGAAAGGAATGAGAGGCTAGAAGGAGAAGGATCCAAACTTCACAAGGAAGGTCAGGGATCATCATGAGGTCACAATGATGAAGATAAATAAAAAAAGGGAAATGGAGGAAATTGAGACAGTGGAAAGTCACCATCATCACCCTCATCTTCATCCTCCTCATCCTCAACTTCATCTTGAGCACATTAGCTGCATAAGTCAAAGAACACTCGTAAAAGTCGTTTTCTAAAACTTGATGTTATGTTTGAATTGCCAATGTTTAATCGTGAATTCAATGCATAAAAGTTTGATAATTGGATTAGGAAATTGGAGGTCTATTTGAGAATTAATAACCTTCATGATGATGATACCAAAATCCAACTAGCTTCATTGAGAATGGAAGGTGCAACACTTGTTTGGTGGGAAGCCAAGACAAAGGAGGAGATCAAGAAGCATGGTAAGATTATCCTATCATGGACTAATTTCATTACTGTAATAAAACAATATTTTTATCCATTAGCTCACATGCAAAAAGCCATAATGAACTAGAAAAAATTTAGACAATTGAAAGCACAAAATGTACAAGAATACACCCAAGAATTTAGGAGAATATCTCTCTTATTAGGGGTAGATTCGCAAAGACAAGATACTTTTCTAAAGTACATAGGAGGCTTACATAGCTACCTAAGACATACTATTCTCATGTTTAACCCTATAATTCTATATGAAGTTTTTTTTTAGGCCACACATCTAGAAGCTTGAGGGTAAAACATTACTGTTGAGGGTAGGAAGAAACCTTTTAAGGGGAAAAAAAAAGACAAGACATCAAAAGGTAAGGGGAAAAATAATGCATATTTCAAGAAAGAGGGAGAAAAAGGTGGTCTGTAAACATTTTTCAAGAGAAGGCCATGAAGAGAATAATTGTCGGAAATTACATCCTGAAAAGAGACCCAAGTATAACAATAACAAAGGGAAGTAGAAAACTACAACTACAACTCAACATGACTTAGGAGACGATTCAGGTGATGAATACAAATTATAGCCATGGGATTGAAGAACATGAAGGGGAAAGAAATTGAAGCAAAACCCAATACTATTACATCAAACTGTCACATACAAGCTCCAAATGAAGAAGAGAGAATTGAAATGTTTCATGTGAGGGTCATATCCAAACATACCAAGATTGACACACTATTTGACAGTGGGTAAGAAGAAAACTTAATCTCTGAAGACTTGGTTAAGAAACTTAATATTGAGACCATTTCACATCCAAAACCATATCCACTTGGGTGGACTTGTAAGGATGCAAATTTACAGATTTCAAACAAGTGCATATTGCACTTTGCAATAACTCCACATTTTGTTGACACAGTTGAAGTAGATGTGATTCTACTTGATATTACAGGTATTGTGTTGGGCAGTCCTTACTTGTATGGAAGGAAAGGGATCTTCCATCGCCAAAAGAAAAAATACCATTTATTCAAAGATGGCAAGGAGTACATTGTTAGAGCACATCACAAGAACACAAATATTGCAATCGTAAATGTTGGATAGGTAAAGAGGCTGGTGAATTCAAGTAATATTTTTTTTCTTATAATGATTAAGCCTAAAGCTACTGTAAATCATGAATCATTTGAGGATTTTGATCCTAAGTTGAAGTCATATTTATATGATGTAGTTGATGCACATCATGAGATGTTTCAGGAGCCAATAGGATTGCCTCCAAAAAGGGAGATTCAACATGATATTCAATTGCAACAATATTGTGTGCTTCCAAACATCAGCATGTATCGCATGTCGATAATGGAGAATGATGAAATAAAGAGGAAAATCAGGGACATGTTGGACAAGGGACTCATAAGGCCAAGTACTTCGCCATGCAGTTCACCCACTATCTTGATTCTGAAAAAAGATGGGACTTAGCGCATGTGTGTATAATTTAGAGCTTTGAACAAGATAACGGTAAAAAATAAATACCCACTCCCAAGGATAGATGATTTTCTATATCAGCTAAAAGTAGAAATTTTTTTCACTAAGTTAGATTTACGAAGTGGATATCATCAAGTAAGAATTGTAGAAACTGATATATGCAAGACTGCATTCAAAACCAAATAAAGAGTCTTTGAGTGGTTGGTTATGCCATTTGGTTTGTGTAATGCACCGGTGACTTTCATGCATGTAATGGATAATGTTTTGTTTCCATTTCTTGATGAATGTATGATTATGTATATAGATGATACACTCATTTTCAGCAAAACAAGAGAAGAACATGTCTTGTATGTGAAAAGAGTGCTTGATGCTTTGAAGAAAGAGAAAATATTTCTTAAGATGTCAAAGTGTGAATTTGGAAAGAATTATATGGTTTATTTGGGAGACATTGTAGGAGGAGGAGAGTTGAGAATTGATCCTTCTAAAGTGGAAGCCATAGTGAATTTTCCCAATCCCAAAACAGTGACTGAGGCAAGAAGTTTTTTAGGCACAGCTCAGTATTGGAGAAATTTTATTACCAACTTTTCTACCATAGCAGCTCCTATGCATGTAGTGACAAGTGTGAAGAAAGGCTTCCAATGGGGAGGAAAAAAACAACAAGCTTTTGAGGATTTAAAATACAATATCAGTTCAGCTCCGGTCCTTGCATTACCAAATTTGAGATAGCCATTCTAGATATAAACCGATGCTAGTGATTATGCCATGGGCGCAGTACTTTTGCAGTATGGTAAGCCTATCACTTTTAATTCCAAAAAATTAAATGGTTTTGTAACTAATTATCCTACATATGAAAAATAGTTGTATGCATTGGTACAAAGCATCAAGAAGTGGAAACACTACTTAATGGGTAAGGAGATGATTACAAATATCGATCACCAACCATTATAGTACATGCAGTTGCAAACAAAATTGTAGAAATCACGACATTTCAGGTGGATGGGATTTCTTCAACAATTTCACTTGGTTATAAGGTAATAAAGGTATTTTCAATAAAGTTGTTGATATGATTTCAAGCCCAATTATACATTCTTCTACTTTGCTTAAAAATGATTCTATTATACATGACAGTTACATAGAACAATATGAATCTGATGCTGATTTTCAAGATGTGTATTCTAGTTTGAGTGAAGGGAATTAAGTTGAGGAAAATAATTATCACATGCATAAAAATTTGATGTTTCATTTGGGAAAGTTGTGTATACCACAAGGAGAGAGACTTAGTGTCATTAGAGAGGCTCATTCATCTCTTATTGTTGGACACTTTGGGGTAAGAAAAAGAGTGGCACATCTACATAGGTATTTCTATTGGCCTTGCATAATAGATAGTGTGTCACATTTTATAAGAGGTTGTTCTATGTGTGCAACAAGCAAGCCTAGAAATAGGAAGCCTGGGTTGTACATGCCACTACCGGTACCATGAAGGCCATGGTAGAGTGTCTCCATGGACTTTGTTGGAAGTCTACCTATGTCAAGAAAACAACATGATTATCTTTATGTAGTTGTGGATAGATTCAGTAAAATGTGTATACTTATGCCATGTAAGAAAACCATTACTGTTGAAAAGACCGCTGAACTTTATTTTCAACATGTATGGGTTCATTAGGAATTTTTGGTCCAATATTTGGAAAATGATGGAAACAAAGTTGAAAAAGAGTACTACCTTTCATCTGCAAACTGATGGCCAAACTGAGGTGGTGAACAGAACCGTTGTGCATCTATTGAGAGGATATTGCAGCAAACATCCCAGGTTGTGGGATAAACAGCCACACTACATTTGGCAGGCTTACAATCGTGAAAAGCAATTGATGGACATAGTGATATTTACAAGGCTCGAAATTTCATTGAGAAAATTTAGATTATTCATCAACGAGTTCAATAACATCTTGACAAGAGTCAAAGAAAATACAAGGAGAGGCATCAAAAAAAAAACATAGAGTTTATCATAAGTTTCAAGAAGGATATGAGGTATGGTTGCACATAATAAATGAAAGGATGCAAAGGGAAGGTAAAAAGTTCAAGCCCATTCGCTATGGTCCATTGAATATCATCAAACAAGTTGGTAATAATGAATTTAAACTTGAATTTCCTTCATATATGCAAATGTATTCTGTTGTCAATGTGGAAAATTTACATTTGTATGAGCCTCCTTTGATTGATGATCAAGGGAGTGATATTTAGCTGACATCTATAGAATGTTTCTCACCAGAATTTTTGGATGGGCTCAAGGAGGATTCCATCCTTTACAGGAGGACACAAAATTCTAAGAGGGGAAGTTTCGATTATCTCCGAGTCAGGCTGAAGGGTAGTAAACAAAGTAAGGCAAGGTGAATGGAAGTTGAAAAGGTGAGGGAGTTGTACCCTCATCTTCTGAACAGGTAATTAAAATATTTTAGGGTCCAAAAGCTTCCCAATGGGGAGTTGTGATCAGGAGACCATGTGTTTTGCTCAAAATTTAAAGTGCTCAAAACTATATTGAACCTGAGCGACCGGATAGGTCTCGTCATTGCAATTCTGGTGCCATGAATGGTTCAAAAAATCGATGTCATATGAGGAAGATGTCACATTCTATTCGTTTTCCCAAACAACTAAAATTTTTGTGACAAGAGTGACTCTGATGCCCAGTCGGAATGCAGGTACAGTCAACAGGGGGCATATATTGGGAGTATTCCCTTTTATCAAATCCAATCAGATATTGACATGTGGTTGTTCCTTGACCCTTGGATGGAGATGTATGTGTTTATTTGGCACCATTGGATGGGTGACATGTGGCAAACCTAGAGGCTACCATGTGTCCCTAGGAGGTTAATATAAAATTTATGTGAGGTCTGGGGGCTTCGACCCCGCGACCTTTGGCATGCGAGCAAAGATCTCCACTGTCTCCGCAATACAATGTTACTTAACTTATAGGTCTAGCGCATAAATTTAAATTGTAATATTTCCATAGTTTTGGGGTGGGGGGGGGGGGGCGTGCAAAAGCGATAGTGGATCCAACCCATTGGCGGCCCATTGCATGTGGTCCCATGACACTTAAACCACAACATGAAATCTCCAACCAACAGCTAATCAAACCACGATTCCGACGGATTTTGGGGTTGTGGTCACATGTCACATCGTGACATAAAACCTTAATGTGACGATTGTCTTATACCGTAACCTCCTGTCAAAGAAAACACGGTCACATACATAGTTTGCATGGTAGTGAATGCCACAGTTTTCATAACCTTGATGACTACGGTTCTGCTCCATTGTTATGAAGAGTTTTAAAACTATAACCACGGAGTTTAAGGTTAGGGTTTGGCTTGTGACCACCCTGCCCTTACCACTAGACTTTAAGAAAAAGGGTTCATTCTCACAGAGTCTTTAGCGTCGGCTAAAAATTCAAGATTTTTGCCAAATTAACCGCAATTAACTGCAATTCTCCACAATTAGTGGAGGATTTCTAGCTAAGATTGGGAAAAGTCTTTGGGAGGTCAATTTTCGACCAATTTGGGTGAAACTAGAGTCTACCTAGACTAATTTGAGCAATATGGAGCCACTAGTGTAATGAAAATAGCCATTAGAGGCTTTTAAACACATGTATTTGCAATTTTTAGCATAATGACAAAGAGGGACATGCCATTGGGAGCTAGACCAGTATATGTAGCCTAGGAGGGGTGAACTGCTTCATTATGCCTGCTATGTAAAACTTGTGTGTGATGTTTTTTCTCTATTATACACTATTTTATAGTGTTATTTAGGCTTATTTTCATGCTTAAAACTCACAAATTCATCTGTGTTTCATGGTTAAAATGGTCATTCCTTAAGAAAAAAAATGGAGACAAATTGTACATGTTTTTATTACTGAGAGGAAACTTAGCAGAACAAACTAATACACTCCTTTCAGATCACACAATGCCTCCCACATTTATTCTACCTCAAAAAATCATTCCCATGCTGTCAAGTGATGTGTCGAATAATCGAGAAAACGAAGGAGGTGGCTCGCTACTAACATTCGAAAGACTACACTATCCCTCTGATGGGGGAGAAACATGTTAATCAGATAGCTAATTTCCACGACCTAAATCATCCTGAAATATTAACCATTTTTTTAGATTGATAAGAAAATTACACTTTAAGGAGCAACTCTACTCCACACAGACCACTCCACTTTGCCACCCTTGGCACTCGACTCCACCAAATTTGAATATTTCACAGTTTGGCTTGTTGCCCTCTTCCACACTCTAGTTTGTTTGATATTCATACACCCTTGGTTAGTCGACTAGTAGATATGGGTTCCCACTCCACACTCCAGTCTGTTGCATAGTCATACACTGCCATATACGTGAATTGTCCCTCATGTAGTAACAAATGAGTCTCGACAGTGCTACTACATTGTACGTCTGCCCATCGTTGCTTGGTATCCACTGCCCACCATCACTTGGTACACTACCCCTCTACGAAGTCGATTCCTTTTGGCTTTAGGGGTTGTGACCCAAGCTCAGAGTTATCACGAAGCCAACAAACCCTCCAAATACTGGGCCCTTGAGCAGTGGCCTTCTTGCATGGATCAAAGTCTCACCAAAAGCAGTATGGGGGGGTGTTGGAACTAGGTTTCCACACCCTGAGGAATATTTTAATGTAGTGGACCTAAAAAAACTTATAATAGAAGTATAATATATGCGCACATCAATATATCAAGCCCTTTGTAAATTATCAGAGAATACTTCAATGCATTTGCACAGAGTAATCAGATGTACTTTAATCAGATATAGTCATCAACTAATATTCACACACAATGTACTTCGTTCATGCGCACAAATGCTATTAACCATTAACAGAAGTAAATATGCAATAACATAACTTATTCATATCTTAAAGAAAATAACATAAAAATAACACTGAATATTGCATAACAGTCTAGGTTTTCCAAAACAGTCTTATTTATTAAGATATCTATCACTTCCTGCATATTGAGTCCCTTAATCAGATCTATGCTTCTGTGGACATAGCCAGAAGAGTCAGCACAGAACCAGGACTTAGGTATTCGCGCACACAGGAAATATGAGCCTTTCTACCCAAAACCGAAACTTAGATCAAAACTTAACAAACATTCATATGTGATCATTGATTTTCGCCACTCGACTCATTCTTTACATGTTTATACTATCTTAGGCACATACATACCATGGTATCAAACCATGGTTTAAGACTCATGGTTTCCTTTTGAAGCTCCCGAAAGCCCCTTTGATTCCTTCATGTAGCATGCACAAAAAAACATAAAAAAAAAAAACCAAAAATCTACCCCAGGGGACCCTGCTCCAACAGGTCCCCAACACAAACTCATGACTCGTCTCGAGTCACTGCTGGGTAGTCTCCTTCATATTTTCCTTTAGTGATTCGAAAAACCTCTTTTATGGCAATATCACTTCGACGGTCTGCGAGGTAGCACTATGCACTACATCAAACAACTTGGTAGTTTTCAACCCTTCAAATACAAGATTGATACTCTGTTGTGTTGGTTGAAGGATTTTCAGGGCACCATCAAGAATCTACAAAAATTGCAAGGCTTCTTCAGCCCACAACTTCATCCTTATCTCCAAAATTTGTTCCTAGCATTGTAGGTCTTCTATCTCAGTCTAAATTTTCTTTCCCTCATGAAGGCACACAAGTCTCTACATTGGCACCAATGTCGACACTGCCATCCAGATCTCTGTGAATTATTTTTCCTTGTTGCGCAATTCATTCCTTAGTGGATGTAACATCGGGTTATTTTGAACAACTGTCCACATGCACATGGCTTCATCCAATAGCTATCCACACTCTATAACTTCAGCTAATATGCTGATTGTAGCGACCTTGACTTCTGCGATGCGCTATGCTCTGACTTCTGGTAGTGTTTCAGGCTGGAGCTTCATCTGTAGCTTGAGAATTTGTCGCTGAAACTCATCACAGATGTTCTGTACTTCATTTCATGATGCCTTGAGCATGGTAGCCAGACCTTATAACTTCATTTTCGGTACAGTTGATGTAGGGATAGTGACCTCTAGTAGGTCACCGTAGACTTGGTTGATCATGGCATCGAATGTGGTGTGTCAAGCCTCAATTGCGCGTCATGCCACTTCTGCTATATGTTGTTTTTGTTGTAGCATGGCTTCCTGTTGTTGGGACTCATTTGCAGTGAAGAATGCATGGTCATCTCTGTACTGTTATTCATCGACGATCATATTATGTATCATATGTATTTTCCTGACTGGTAGTATTTCCAGGTCAATGTAGATTTATCCATAGGCTCTCAGGGTCGTGCACAAAGTTGACGACTCCACTCTGATGGTAGGCGTGAGGATCTGGATTAGGCGGATATCCCTAGTATATTACAGCACCGTACTAATGGGTTGTGCACTGGAAGTAGTCATACTGGCTTGCAGCTAGATCGCTTTGACCACGCTCGCTTGAATCTATCTCTCTTGTACTTTGAATTCTTGAATACTTGACTACACTACTTTGAGCATAACTTTGTATTGCACTTCCATATCTGTCGACATGTCTTCTGTTGCCTACTTTACTGTATTTTCAATTTCATTGAAATCATATTCCCTTATGGTGTGGTCCTTTATTCCTACCAATTTGGATCCTTCTCTCTTCTTGCATGGACATCCCTCGTCCTGAGACCCGCGCTTAGTCCCCTTGGTGGGATGTGTCTCCTCAGCACCTTCACCATTATTTTTTTCTTTCGTATCTTTCTAAAATAGATTTTTTCAACTGTCTTCATTGAGTCGAACTCTACTTCAGTATATTTACCCTTCTGTTGTGTATATTTTGTTTTTATGGGATTTTTTGGTGTTTTCAAAATGGATGAAGAGGCAACCCCAATGGTGCGCGACTCTAACCAACCAAGCCTCCAATGTTCAATGATGTGCGCTATTTTTTATCCTCTATGACCAGGTATGGTAATTCGTACCATACGCCTGCCATAATTACCTTCGCACGTATACTTACATTATGAGACATTTCTTTGAAATCCGTGACCAATTTTCACTGCTGATACAAGGTTGGGGACAACCTTGGCTTTGACTGAATAGCCTGAGATAGAATAGATTCAAAAAGCACCTAGAATATTTTATTTTTGATGACTCTAGCTGGGATCTTGGAGTTCCACAGGGTTGTGTAGCACGTAACTTCACACATTTCTGGTTCTATTTATGGAAACTGCGTGTCTTCAAACATCTTCCATCTATTGAGAGCTATGAGGATGATTAGCCATGCATAAAAAATGTGTTTCCCCTCCTCCTCCACCTCGTGCAAATTTTCCAGAAATTCTATACATAAGTACTGACCTAGTTATACTCGACACCCTTCTCACACTTCCTAATGAGCGTAATAACATGTTTTGGGATTTCCTTTGGTTTGCAATTCCTCATCATTTTGTAGGTAAGGATAATCATTCCAAATTAAACTACAAGGTCATTGATTTTGCTGACAGCAAAGCCTCGATTGTTGCACGATACTTTATAATCCTTGTTAACCTTCTTTGAAACTTTATTTTCTTTTCCTTGACCGCCAAAGGTTTCCACACAGTCCAAGCCCTGGTCATGCAAGTCAGTGATCCTATGGATCAACGCGACATCGATTTGTATGCGCTCACTGAGCCACAAGCACTCTCCACACTCATTATGTGACCTTGAATTACTTCATTTGTTCATGAACCTTAGAGATATGTTTCATTATACTTGTCTGAATAACCTCCCACATTTCTTATACCTCAAAAAATCATTCCCATGTTGTTAGGTGATGTGTCGAATAATCAATAAAATGAAGGAAGTGGGCCGCTGCAAATATTCGAAAGAATGCACTATCCCTCTGATGGAGAAGCAACTCTTTAATCATATAAATAATTTCCACAACCTCAAACATTTTGAAAAGATTGAACATTTTTTGAGATTAATTAAATAAATACACTAAGAGGTGAAACTATACTCCACAAAAACCACTCCACTCTGCCACCCTTGGCACTTGGACTCCTCTGAATTTGCATATTGCACTGCCTGGTTCGTTTCCCTCTCCAGACTTCGGTTTTTTGCATATTCACACACCCTTGGTTAGTATATTAGTAGATATGGGTGCCTAATCCACACTCCGGTTTGTTGCATAGTCATGCACCCTCATATACATGAATTTTCCCTCATGTAGTAACAACTTAGTCTCGACAGTGCTACTACACTGTACCTCTTCCCACAATTTCTTGGTATCCTCTGGCCACCATCACTTGGTACACTGCCACTCTATGTAGTTGACCCCCTTTTTTTTCCAACTAATCAACGATTGTTTCCATAAAGTCAAGAGAAGCATGATAAAGCTTTTCTTTAGTTTGTGAGTCATAATTGTTGTTAATGGCCCCTCCCATGGCATGACCTTCTAGTGGATGTTTTTTTTATTTTTTATTTTGTGGCATTCATAAAGCTACAATCTACATTAGCATGTGACAAAATCCAAGAAGCAGAATATTGCTTTCCATATTAAGACAAGTTATCAAATCCATGCTTTGACTTTACAGTGTTTAAACTCTCGTCAATCCAAAGATAATTTACATAAGAGGATACAATAATAAGAATATGTCACATCCATGGCTTTAACGCAACTAGAAAATACACTGCACACATAGATCCAGCAACAAATTCACTCAAAGTGAGAAGATCAAGAAGATGGTTTGCCACAATAGCGGGTTCGGTAGCTAACTCACTAGATCTCTTTAGATAAAGACTTAAAGAATTTCTATCTGCCATTGAATTCATAATCATTACACCTATCATCATAACTAGATTAATCAAGCTTGCTTCACTAGTATCTTTTTTTCCATTAGTACCTTCATCTATAGCCTTTGAAATTTCTTCGGAGGATTTTCTTTTCCTTGACTTGTGGCCTTGAATGTGAATGTGTTTCATCTTTCCCTGAAAAGGTGGTGTTGCAATTTTAGATGCATTATTTACTTGATATATGATAAAGAGCTCCCCTACCCAAATACAAAGTTCTTGCAATCCCTCAATCATTCCAAATTTAACGGGTGAAGCTACTGATGTGTTTGGATCTTTCTTTTTGGTTTCGTTGGAATATTATTTTTCATATTTGATAGAGCTTTGTCGAACATTAACGTGCAGTATCAAATCCATATATACTCGAAGAGGTGACACAACTATGTTGTCCCAAAGGTCAGAATGCAGATGAAAATTCATTTGAACAGTAAGTTTATGATGAGATGAAAGATGTTCTAATTTTGAATATGCTAAAAATTCCTTTCAAGTGTCCTCCCCTGCTATTAATTTCTCTACATGCCATGCCATTTCTATGACAATAGTAAGACTTTCTTCATTATGGTCCTGTCCATAATTTAATGAGATTAGGGCTTGATGTTTCTAGGTTCTAGATGTGAGCAGTTTACCTGAATAAGTTGATCTTTGTAGATTACTCCCAAATAGTGCTAATATTGAAATTTTAATTGCAATAGAGAAAATTATTTCTATATAAATATATTTTTCTGTCTCGAGTAATGATCTCTACTGAAATTTGGCTCTTATCTTTCGCAATGTCAGTAGTTTGAATAATTTGAGAAGTGAGTGCATTTAAAATTTAAATTATTGGAGATTGGTGGATGGAGCATTGGAATTAATGAAAAAATTAATACATTCTATTGTTGAAAATACAATCATGATTGACAAATTCATTCTCAGATACATTTAAATTATGTGCAAACTTCATAATTTTTTTTTTTTTTTTTTACAGCTTGAATCTCAACTTCAGCAAGAAGAATTACACCAATGGAGTCATCATTATAAACATGTTTATGTACATAACATTCAACAAAACTCCCATAAAAAAAATTCATTAGTGTTGCAGTTGATTCACATTCAGTGCCTAGTTCAAGAGCAGATTCACATGTAGATGCAAAAATTAAGCCCACACTTCCCAAGCCTTTCATCAAACCTTGGGAAGAGCTTATATATAAAAAGAACATAAATGTTCTTGGATATGATGAGGATGTTTCCAATCATATTCTGAACCATTCCAAGACCATAAAATTTCAAAGATTTGTATTTCTTTAGGAAAATTCACCTTCAGTTGTTCGAGTTGCTGCTCCTCCTTCATAACAACAAATTGTGCAATTCGACTACTGTCATTTAGTTGGCCATACAAAATATCACCGTTTTTATATTCATCTATTTAAGCACTATCATAAAACCAAAAATTGTTCACACACATGCTTCAAAAACGAACCTCTTGCATGAATATAGGTTCATCTTCAATGGATCGCTTCTTGGAAATGGGCTTCAAGAACCAAGAATATGTTTTAGTCATACTTCATAATCTTTCCTGGACTATTAAAAAGTCTTTCCATTGAGTTTTTTCCATCATATCAAAATCTATATGACAAGGGGGGGAATTGTGGTCATCTACAAGCTTCAAAGCCACATCAGGCGAGCCGGAACCACAACCTGTAGTCCAGAGGAAAATATGCCCATGATCATGCCATTGGTTTTTGGTCAGCCTTAAAAAATTTATGCGAGGTTGAGATTCTCCCTTTTCAAATAATTGAGGATACTTCCTCTGGAAGAACACTTCAAATTATTTCCTGTTTTGGAGGAGTTCCAGAAATTTCATTAAGCATTCCAAAGTTGGTGGTAATCCTCAAACAACCGTAGGTTGAGACCTCCATTTTAGGTTGGGGTTCTCCCTTTTTCATGCGTGTTGCAAACCTCTCTTTTTTAAGTTGAAGGTATCTCTCTTCAAAGCATTATGAGAACTTTTTCTAGAAAAAGACATTAACTTCATTCCATATTTGGAAGAGTTCCAGGAACTCCACTAAGAATTATAGTGTTGGTGGTCATGCTCAAATCACCACCTTATGCAAACATTTTAGGGAGCGCATTTAGCCTAGCTCTTCGATGCATATTTTTCATGTTTTGCATTACACCTCTCTTCTTGGACTCATACATACCCCTTCAAATTAAGTGGGGAAATGTTGGACATAGAATCCTTCTTGGGTTATTATGGAAGCTAAATAGTCTTAGGGATTCCAAGAGACCCTAGAATATGGAACCCAAGGTCACTCCAGTGTACTATAAATATGTATCGTTGTGAATAATAGAGGTATCTAATTCTTATATTTCCTATTCGGTCCATTCCGTTTATGTCTTTGACATTTAATATATAATATGAACATTTTATAATAATAATAATTTATTTTTAAGATTAATATGAACTCATACACCATTTTTGTGTATAAAATCACATTTTTTTATGGGACAAGGGATCCATTTAAGCACAATGATTTCAAGGCTAATGTTTATGGAGGTCTAGTATTCTCATCCGATGAGAGAGTGTTTGGAAAAACTATATGTTACCCCCTCCACTTGGTTTCAAATTTCAAAAGGAGACATATTTGGGCTCTTATGATAAAACTCAGGGAGCAGGCTCCCTAAGAAAAAATGAACAATATAAAGGTGTAGATTATTTACATTCCTTTGAATAGACTAGTAAACTCCTTACCATGAACTAAAATTACTAAATAAAATATTACAAATAAACTATATTTTTTCCTAGTAATTTTTCATTGTAGTAAATATTGATCAACTACTTAGTAGCATGCATAGTAAAGAAATAAATAATTCTAAATAATTTTAGTACCTTTGTCTTTATGATGAAAATGTGGTCGTATATATCAATCTAATTTAGTTTCAAATGGAAAAAATGGTTCGAAGTAAGAAATTTGCTGCATTTTTAAGTTTTTATCATCATTGATGATCTCATACACTAGTTAACATGTAGCCATGCATTTCCATATTAATTTACATACACTCTTGTGGAACATGATAGACATGCACATTTGATGGAATATTTGATCACATGTGAGACATATCCATATAGATAAGGCTAAAAATGAAAATGATTAAGCAAACTATTTAGGGAAATAATGTAGCGTACATAATTAAATATAGAAATTCTATATGAGAGGCATGACACTTTTTTTAACACTAAATCACATGCATTTTATATCTCAATAGAATACAGTTTTGTTAAACTAAAGAGAATGAAAAGTTAATGTTATGTCAATATAGTAAATTTTTTTGGTTAATTATATAAGTTTTTATAATGAAAGGGTCCAATTATATATTCCTTTATTGACATGGTGAGTTATTTAGTTGGGATGAGGCAAACCATTTGTTCAGTAGAGATGTTCGTTAATGCTCAATATGTTGTATTAGTTGATTATGTTTTAAATGGAATGAAACTAGTCTATATATGCATGATGAAATTATTGTTTTTATAGCCTAACTATTCCTTCATAACATTCCCTAGCTATAAAATTTTTTGAGAACCAATTTGTCATGAAAAAGAGAAATATATAGTGAGTAGAGAGAATAATCCACCAATATGAATGTCATAGATATTTTCTTAACACTCATGTCATTGAGAGGGATTACATGTATTTTATAGCTCAATATTGACACACTTGTAAGATATATAAGGTAACAAAATTTTAATAAAATAAAGAGAATAAAAATTTAATGTTATATTAATTTAAGAATATATGTTGATTCAATCATATAAATTTACTTAATGAAATGGTTCAATTATATCTTCCTCCACTGATATGGTGAATTATGTAGTTATGAAGAGAAAAAGAATTTGTTCACTAAAGTTGTTAGTTTATGTTGAGTATGTTTTATTATTTTATGTTTAGTATGTTTTGTCACTTCATTATGTTTTAAATGGAATGAAAATAGTATATAGACATCATGTAATTAATATTGTTTTGTACAAACTAAATAAGCTTGTGTAGATTTCCCTAACTATAAATATGTTTGAGAACCACGTTCATGTAAAAAACAAAAGAAATATATAGAGTCGAGAGAATAATCCACCAATTACCATAAATATTAAATCTCAAGGCATATTCTAAGGGTAGTAGATAACCTATAAACAATCAAGCGAGAAATTGTGTCACATTAAAGTTATAGACGTAGAGAAAAGTAGACATGTATATTCCAGAACTCATGAAATCCTCCTATATGCATGGAGAAATAAATAAACTAGTCAGAATAATGTAAAACCATAGGCTGTGTGTAACATTAGAAAGAAAAAAAGAATTATATATATATATATATATATATTCTCAACATATGAACATAGACTACAACTCCAAGTGAGGTATCCTTGCTAAGAGAAAAAATGTATCCATTTTAGAAATTATGAATATCTCTTGGTCATATATATACTTCATTCTTATGCCTCTTATATTATTGGGCCAACATACCTTACAACCTTTCCTCCTCATCCAAAATGAGATGATATGAACATATTTATAGTTAAAATACAATATTACAAATAAAATATTTTTCACCCATTGGCATTTCCACTCAATTTATCACCTATTAGGAATATTGAAAATGGCTTTGGGTAATAGATTATTTGAATTCCACATCATAAGTCTCCTTACCTCTAGGTTTGGAGCCTATCCATTTATGGAGATCATGTTTTTACTTAGTTCTCCTATGTGAAATTGAGATTATCATCACCCCACACACACACACACACATATATATATATATATATATATATATATATATTCCTTTTCCTTATTACAAATATACATTATTTGGTATTCCTCGTTTATTTTCATGTCTTCAAATAAATTGTTTTTGTTTTAGTAGTAAATTTCTCAACAGATATGCCAAAATTATGATTTTACTATTGGTGACTAAAGATTCTAAGGACCAAATAAGCAAGTAAAATAAACTCCAAAACCTTGCAATACTTAACAACGATCTTCATAATTACACAAAAAAATTAGTGGAAAACCTTCAAAAAGCCCATAAAATCTGAAAATAAATGCTAAGCATTATAGAAATAGTTCCCAATAGAAACGAACAATTTTTATTTTAGTAATAAATAAAATAGTGCACATGCGGAGAATTGTTTACTAATGTGGGTTCATAATGTCCTCCTTCATTGGAGGTTTCTTTTATATCTCTATGTTGCAAATAATTGTTTCTTTCTCCTCGGTTCGCAAGTGGGAAAGGTGATAAAATGGTAGTAGTCAAAATGAAGAGCTCAAATGTTCCAAGATCAAAGTGACGACGATGATAGTGATTATGTGTAAATGTCTAGGGAAAAACCTATCAATTTGTAATAAAATACTAGATTAGATTATATCTAGTCAAATAATAACATATTTGGTTGACATTATTACACTTTAACCATTATGACTATTTTTTTGGTGAGAGGAAAAATTAAAAAAATGATCGATAATTTTTATTTAGTTAACTAACTAAAGGAATAATGATGAATTGAGTTAATTAAAGAAAATGTGAAAATAATTAATAAATGAAAATGATTTATTAAGTATTCTTGATGATATGGTCAAAATAAGTTGGAAAAATTTATTAAATAAAGATTTAATCATTATTTCATGGGATAAAAGAGAAATTATTAAGGAATGATAAATAAACATTTTTTTCTTTAAATATTCTGGGGTGATGGGATTAAAATGAGTTATAAATGATTACTAAATAGTTATAAAATAATGATTTCAACGAAGAAAAATGAAATGGTTAAGCAATAAGAAATAGATAATGATTTCCTATAGAAATGGTAAATGTGGGTGAAAATAAAATTAAATATTTTCACATAAATGGGTAAATATATGAAAATAACATGAAATGAATTAAATAATTTTTTGGGTTATTTTTATGTGGTTAAAGTAAATAGAAATAATTTAGGAAAAGTGGTTCACTAAATTATTTGTTATGGTGAAAGTGGATTTTAAACTGTAACCCCATATTGGTTGGTGTATTTCAATCATCTTAGTAAAAAATTATTTGGTGGTCACTTTTTGGATGATAAGTTTGTGGGTGATAGGCTGAGCTGAAATTAAGATTAGTACCCAACTTCTTCCATGATGTTCTCCAAAAATGACTGACAATCCTTGTGTCTCGATTAGATATAATAATTATAGGAACTCCATGCAACCTTACCACCTATTTAAAGAACAAATTAACAACATTGGTGGCATCACTGGTTTTGCTACAAGATATAAAATGTGCCATTTTAGAGAATCTATCAACCACAACATATATCGAGTCATTACCTCTTTCAGTCCTTGGAAATCCCAAGATAATTCCCTGGTCACTGAATGCCATGGCCTAGTAGGAATTGGTAATGGTTGATATAAACCTGTATTTTGACTTCTTCCCTTAGCATCCTGGCATATCCTACATTTTGCAACAAACATTTTTACATTATCTTGCATGCTTGGCCAAAATTAAAAATGCATTCAAATGAGAAAAAGTTTTATCTTATCCAAAATGTCTTGATAATTCTCCACTATGTTTTTCCCTGATAAGATTTTCTCTCACAGAACATTTGGGTATGCACAATCTCCTATCTTTAAATAACAATCCTTGAACCTGCAATATAAATCTCAACCATGGAGTTCTATTACCAAATATTTTTACAAGCAACATATGCATCTTTAAACTCAACATCTTCCTTATAAATCTCTTTCATTTCATCAAATCCTAAAGTGCTGATTTGAAACTCATGCAAAATCAAATTTATTCTACTTAATGCATAAAAAACCTTATTTGATTCACCAATTGTATGCTTGATGAAAAATGTGGAATTTTTTAAGAACTCCACCCATTTATCATGCCTCTCATTCAATTTATATTGATGGTTGATAAATTGTAGAGCATGGTTATCAATATAAAGAACAAAATCTTTGGGTAGAGGATAATGCCTCCATTTTTTATAGCTTGAAGTATAGAATAGAACTCTTTATCATAGAAGGAATATTTTTTCTTGGCTTCATTTAATGTTTCACTGAAATATGTAATTTTCCTTCCTTCCTGAATTAGGACAAATCCAATAATAGCTGCACTTGCATGTGTCTCAACTTGAAAACATTTGTTAAAATCTAGTAAGGCTAATACAGGTTGTTCAATTATTCTTTGCTTTAGTATTTTAAAATTTCTATCATCTGCTACACTACATTTAAATAGTTGCTTATTCTCCTTGATTGTGTCAACAATGGGTGAACACAAACTAGTAAAATTATTTATAAACTTTCAGTAGAGATTTTCAAGACCATGAAATATTCTTACCTCAAACACATTCCTTGGAATAGGTCATTTAATGATTGCCTTCACTTTATCTGTATCCATATTCAATCCTTCTTTCGAAATCACAAATACCAGGTACACCAACTCATTCTTCACTGAAGCTAGATTTATTTAAATTTATCAACAACTTCTCTTGCTGCAGGGTACTGAAAACTAATTTGAGATGCTAGATATGCTCTTCTTTTGTTTGGCTAAACACTAAAATATCATCCAAATACACAATAACAAATTTACCTGTAAATTATTTGAAAAGTTCATTCATTAATCTCATAAATGTGCTAGGTGCATTGGTAAGGCCAAAAGGCATTACCAATCACTCATACAACCATTGTTTGTTTTGAAAGTTGTTTTCCATTAACCCCCCTCTCTAATTCTAATCTGTTGATATCCTCTCTTGAGATCAATTTTAGAAAAATACTTAGCACCACTCAAACAATCAATCACATATTCAATATGGGGAAGTGGAAATCTATACCTAATTGTAATTTTAGTGAAGGCCCTTGAATCACACATTCTAATGGAAAATTTTAGGGGCTAATATTCACACGTGGGCTACTTTTCCGTGATTTTTCCAAAAAAAATATTCGCCAATTTCCATTTTTTCTAAAACTGATTCACCCAAATTTTAAAAAATAAAATCATTTTACCTTAAAAATCACTAAGATTATATAAACACTATATATAAAATCATATGCATGAAAATGTGAAGTTGGGTTACACTTTTTTCCCTTTTTTGAGAAAAAACTTTCATTTTTTTTTGTTCTTCAACTTTCTACACGCTAAAACAATTTTTCTATTTAGAATTTCATTTTGCGATAAAAATAAAAGTTGTCAGAAAAATTATTAGCTTTCCATTATTTATTTTTTCAAGTTTTTTTATACTTATTTGATATGTCAAATTAGAGTTTCTTTGAGTGTTTGTTTTTTAACAATCAAAGGATTCATAGAAGTCATGTTAATATGCAATGTTGTATTTTTTGAAACTTCATGTTTTTGAAAACAAAATGTGTTATAACAATCTAGATAGAGTCTACTTCGATTTCATCATATTACAAAGCCAACGGATGCATATCATAATTACTAGAATTTTTTGAACTGGTCCAATATAAAAAAACTACATATTTTGAATATGTTTCATGCCGCCAGAAATTTCTTAACATATAAGTTATAAACTAAAAATATAAAAACTACCCATTAGAGACGACGGACCAATGTAATGCACCACAATTTTTTCAATTTTTTTTACAATGTATTTTGGAAGATACAAAATTATGATTTCAATGAACCATAATGACCTTCAGAAATTGTTTGCACCCATTTTAATACAAAATTAATTAAAATAAGTAAATATTTATGAAATTCCATAAAAGCTATATTTCCTGAAAGTAGATCCAATTCTGAAAATGCTTGTCTTGGTTCCGACATTTAATTCAGAATGTTTCATGGAGTTTAATCAGTCCAAAGTTGAAGATACGTATTCAGAGCTTGGCTCTGCGTAATTGCTGACCCATTAGTTCCGCTGAATTCTTAAAACATGTTCGGCCAAATTGTTTTTTGCGCTAACAGCCCTTCAAGTCTAACGACATAAAATTTCAGCCAAACTTTTACCCAATTTTTCGTCGGCTGGAGAATACCACGGAGCCCCTTCGAAAAAACATTTCATGGCAATATAAATTGCTGCGAATCATTCATTATTTTTTCATATTTCCGCACATTTGGTCTAATTTTACAAAGGTCTTGGTCTGATTTTGCAAAGAATTGTTTTGGGATTAAGGACTTTTCTTGGAGGTACATTCAAAGAACATTTTTGCAAAAGCTTGTTTTGGGTTTAAGGATTTATCTTGGAGGTACATTCAAAGGACATTTCTTGAAAGTATGTGATACATTTTTTGGATGTTTTTTGGGCTTCATTTTTTTTGAAAGTGTGCATTTGGGCTTAATTTTCATTGTTTTTGAAGGTATGGATTTGGGCTTAATTTTGAAAGGACTCTTTTTAGGCTTAATATTGAGAGGACATTTTTTGGACATTCTATGAAAGTATTTTTTAAAGTGATATCTTTTTAGAGGTTTTTTTGAAGTATTTTTTATAAGACATTTTTTTCTCGAATTTTTTAAAGTAAGTGTTTTGGATTGAAGTATGTATTTTCTGCAAAAAATTTAAAATGAGTTTTTTTTAAATTAAATCTTTTGTAATGTTTTTTTTAATTAGTCTTTGTCTAAATTTTTGAAGGAAATATTTTGAACTTCATACTCTATTATCATGGGAAATCGAAGGAATTGTATGAGAAAATATGATAAAAAAAAAGACCCCGAGGAACGTAGAGAAGAGACAAGACAATCTTGAAAAAGAAAGATAGAAGCACTCTCAAATATTGAAGGGGAAAATCAACCTCAATTAGAAGTTGAAGTAGGTATGTAAATGTAAATATTATGAGTTTGATATATTTAAAATTTTCCTATTGTAAAATGTGAAGCTTATTTTTTATTTGATGAACTAATTTGAAAAATATTTTGCAATGTAAACAGAGAGAGATATCTTCAAAAAATTGATGATGAGATACAAAATTTTGAAAGAGAAAGTGAAAGAGATATTGAACCAATGATTGAAGATGGTGAAAATGTTGAAAGAAATTCAAGTGACGAAATTAAGTCACAAGGTATGTATATATATATATATATATATATATATATATATATATATATATATATATATATATATATATATATATATATATATATATATATATATATATGTTGAACACATGCACATATTATTGAAATTATACATATATTTACTAATTTAGTTATTTATTGAATATGTAAACTTATTATGTACTATTCATTCGAATATGTATAGATGAAATAAATGTCGATGACGAGATGTTACAAAATGTTGATGCTCACACATATGGATATAAAAGAGCTGACCATTATATACGATATCATGTTAACCACACTTTTGATACGTAGTTCATAAAGGAAAATGTGACAGTTCAAGCCCAAATGCTGAAAGGTCTGCTATCATTAAGGAAATTAAAAGAAGCTATGACTTTATTGGGTATTCTAAAATCAACCAAAGATAAAAAAATGAAGGAAAAGGTGATACAAAATATAAATAGTGCTATAATTTCAATTAGAACATCTAGACAGAAATTTTTTTCAGTTGTACGTAGAGAAATACATATGGCAGTGGTTCATCAAGTAGTAAAGAGAATCACTTGGTAAAATCTATGGCAGGAGCATTAGGAACCCCACAAAAAACATTGCACAAACATCAGAAATTTCGGTTTCAAATAGATGTAAATGATGAACTCACTTGTTGAAGAGCTATTTGTAGGCAAACATATGAAGATAGACTTGGAGAAAATGTTAAAAATATAAGATATGAATATTGGAAGAACAATTCACGTGTTTCGCCAACTGCAAAGCATGTGATGAAAATAAGAATAACACAAAATCAATATGAACAACTTGAAAAAAAATTCTTGGAAACCACTCAGATAGAGTTTTTCAACAAGTTCAAAGAACATAATCATGAAATCAATGTCTCAATCAGTGCTTTTGTTCAACAAAAACTATCGTACATAAAACCTATCACCGTACGCGACACTTGCTATTGTCGTTATCATGTGGAATTTGAGTTATATTATGACATATTCCTCAATTTTGGTAGAACATTATGGAAGGATTCACCTCCTCCTTCCACTATTCGTGTCTCAAATTCTATGTGAAAGACAAAGCGATGAACTATTTTACAAAAATAAATGTGTTGGTGGTAAAAAATGCGATGATTGTGAAAATTTGACTAAATTTCAAAACAAATATCATATTCATATAAATTATCAATCATTGTCAAATATTAAAGTTAAATGGAAGAGATATGAATATATCCATACATCGATTCAAGGTGAAAATAGTGCTAAAATAATTGAATTACGAGAAGAAGAAATTTTTGTGATAGAATTTTTGAGAAAGTTTGTGGAAAAAATTTATAAATACACCAAGCATTCCCATAGAGCTTGATGGCAAGACCTACAATTGAAAAAATCCTGTGAATTTTTTCCACCAGGGACCATTTTTTCAGTAATTGATTTTGTAAAAAACTATACATTTGTTCCACAAAAATAAATTCATAGTGAATACTATCATTCTGACGAAGTCTCCATCATCGTCCATATTCTATATAGATATGTTGAACAAAATGTCGATCATATAGAAAGCATCAGTGAAAATCGACATGTTATTAAAGAATATCACTTTTATATCAATGATGATCGTACACATGATACATATTTTGTACAACACTGTTTTGGAAATATTTATGACTCCATGAAAAATCATGGAATAAAATTCAATGAACATTGGATATGGTCAGATGGATGCGCATGTCAATTCAAATTTGCACGATCATTCTGTTGGTTATGTTGTCTTAATAAAAGAACTTTCATTAAACAATGTTGGAATTTCTTTGAGACTGGTCATGGAAAAGGAGAACATGATGGTGCAGGGGCATGCATAAAATGAGCACTTTGAAGATATCAAACCAACCCTCCGAAATTCGACTTGTGGACATTAAAGAAGTTGTTCAATGGTGCATCGCTGCTCTAATCCATGAGACTAACCGATCAAGGGAAGTGCAAAGGTACATTCAATTTAATTTTTATTGGATATCTAATTTTAAACAGTGTACATTTATCAAAATTTGATTATTTTTTATTGTATTTTGATATCATATTTACATTCTTCTTTGAATTTTCCATATAAATGTTTTTTTGGCATATTGGGATCGAAGAAGTAGATAGATCAATTGGAAATGACATTGAAACAATAAAAGGGACTCGAAAATTGCATTCAATTAAAACAAAGTTGTGCAGAAATGTGTTTGCATTGGATACAAGAAAATATTCTTGTTTTTGTCATGTTTGCATAGACAACACAAAATCCAATGACGTTTGTGAAAACAAAATGCACGTAAAATATTGGAAACATACAAAGCTAAATATAAAGGGAAAAATGTCCATTGCAATGTTTCAAGAAATGCAATTAGAGGAGACTACAATATCATCCGATGGTGATCGAGTTTCTGATCTTGTTAGAGAAGGTAACATTTGAATTTATTTCAAATGATAAAGATCTAGAAATAAATTTAAATACATAAGTTTGTTAAGTTTGTTTTATTGTGTAGGAGATGCTTTTGCTGTAATTGCACCTACCGACAATGATGAAAATGTGAAGTATTATTTGATGCATTTCACTGAACAAAAAATGAAATTATTAGAAAACTATAATGATCACAAGTTTCCATGTGAAAGAGGATCTATTATACTGAAAGGTTATTTTTTCAGACAAACTAATCAAAGTGGGGATTTTTTTTACATTCAAGACTATGAACCTGATGTCATAAGTTGTCAATATAGTCACTTGGTGTGTGCAGCACGCATAAAGTTGGTAGACGTTCAATCAAAGAAAAAAATGAAAATTATGAAATGGAAAATGTCAAAAGCCAATCATGAACGAATCATTGAAGATGGCATTTCATTGGATTTCTTTTTATTGAACTACCCAACAATTTCTTCTCTTTGGATTATGTTTTATAACTTCTAGAACTCAACTAAAAATTGAGCTTCCTTGTTATGTTATCTGTGCAAGTGTTTTCACACATGTACAAATTGTTTTGGTACATGCACTAGGATCAACTGAAAGTAGCTTTTCTATACATGCATTGATGAAAAATGTTGCATGTATTGGATATATATATATATGTGTGTGTGTGTTCTAGAATGCAATTAACTATTCAAGTAGTTTTACTATATGTGCATTGATGTAAAATTTTTCACATACTGAATATATATGTTCTAGAATGTAATTAACTGAAAGTAGATTTTCTACATGAATTGATGAAAAATGTTGCACGTATTATATATATATATATGTTCTCGAATGAAATTAACTGTTCAAATAGTTTTTCCATGTGCATTGATGAAAAGTAGCTTAATTCTCCTGACAGTGATGAAAAATGTTGAAGAAATGTATATATATGTTCTAGAAAGCAATTAACTATTCAAATAGTTTTTCGATGTGCATTGATGAAAAAAGTTGTACGTACTGGATATATATGTTCTAGAATGGAATTAACTGAAAGGAGCTTCTCTATACATTTGCATTGATGAAAAATAATGGATATATATACATTATAGATTTCATTTTTTAAATTTTATGATTGTTTTCAACACATCTAACAAGACCTAGAATCTTATGATTGTTTTTAGATATATATATATAGATACATCAATATGTATTGTACTTCACAACATTAGTTCACATGCCAAATGTACTTCAACCATCCAAAACTTGAGTTTTAAATTTTTTTTGATTATATCACAACATTACTACAAATGCCATGCCAATTGTAGTTCAACTATCCAATAAAAACATTTAACATTATATCACATGCCAAATGTAGATAAACCATCCAAAACTTAAGTTTTAATTTAGCAAAAAATTATAGATCACAACATTACTTCACATCTCAAATGTACTTTAACCATCCAAAAATTATGTTTTAAAAACAAAAGAAATTATAACAAAGCATTACTTCACATGCCAAATTTAGTTCAAAAGAAAAACATTAATTTATAGATCACAACATTACTTCACATGCGAAATGTACTTCAACCATCAAAAACTTAAGTTTTAAAAACATTTTATATCACATTCACATGTACCAAATGTAGTTCACATAAAATATGTCCAAAATTTGTATATCTCATAAGTATCAAGTATGAACTTATATGTATGACTGCATCTAGATAATATATAAAAAAGTATATTTAAGACTAGAAATCTCAATCAAATATAGAAATCATCCATCAAATACAGATGCATGTAGTGTCTTTCCTAGCAAAGTCTCAATCTACGAGCTATCCTGTCAAGCATGGGGAACCTATACACAATGCACGTAAAAACATTAAAATTTGATGTTTTAAAATTGAGTGAGAATATATATAACTTCATGTAAAAAAAAATACAAAAAAAAATCATGCAATACCTCATGAGGTTCCCTCTCCATTTTTTGCTCGTCAGCTACAACTTCCCCCATGGGAACATCTCCAACAGTAAACTGCACAATATATATATATATATATATATATATATATATATATATATATATATATATGAAAGATTTTCAAATGAAAATGCATAAATATACAAACTTCTTTTCAATAATATTAAAAACAGAATTAGACAACTTGTTCAAATGGTTGAAATGCTGTGTATGTTCCTATCTCCATATCTAGAGTCCATGGAGAAAATAAATCCTCTATAGAAAACTAAAATTAAAAAAATTAGTTTAAGTATAAAATAAATCAAGATCAAGATCTCAATTTATAATAAAACTTACAAACTTCAATTTATAAATTATAAATTAAAAACATATATATTTAAAAGTGAAAAATTGAATACTTCTGCAGGTGGATTTGGCACATCTCCTAAGAGAGGCTCCAAAAGAAAATCTCCAAAAACCTAAAATTAAATTTTTTTTAAATAACTCAAGATATAGATATATCTCATTTTTTAATGGAATTTTTTGAGCTGGAATATATAACTTAAAAACATAAATTTTAAAAGTGAAAAATTTTCCATACTTGTTGTGAACCTAGCACATCTCCTAAGGAAGTAGAAGGTACATCTCCCAAGGAAGAAGAAGGTACTGCCATCCCAAAAACATCAGACAAAATCAGAATCTGTTAAAACATTTTATTATCTATACATGAAAATGTACATGTGCGCACAATTATTTATTTTAAAAATATCAAGTTTAAGAAACACTAACATTTGCCAAAATATCTTGATGGTGAGACCCATATTGATTGTTTTAAGTTAAGGCTCCGAACGTGATATTAACATTTTCGTCATTCATCAAGCGTGGCAACTGGAAATGGTGTTAACATATAAAAATACATTTTTGTTAGATTAATTTACATACAAATAAATGTATGTATATGTGTATTTATTAAAAATTGTATGTATGTGTTAAAATAATTGAATCCTAAACATTAACACATACCATTACCATGCCCTCTTGCTCATGAAAAATTAGGTCATGAAAACCACTGCGACAATTCTTTTCATATGTTTTAAGATCTTCAACACTCACGTTGTCAATCTCTTCATCTGTATAATAAAAAAAATTGGTGCATGCATTCTCATGCACTATCTGTCGATTCAGACAAAGATTAGCTCCACCCAATCCACTGTGAACATTGTTGATGATGGCATCCCTTACTTCTCAACTAATTTGAGAAGTGGCTTCTATCTCTGACCGCAAAATTTTCTACACGAACAGGTCTACTAACCAATGGTGGCTCAGGACAAGGCAACTTAGCATCACACCTAACGTCCCTACGGTCACACAATCGACCTTTCCTAGGACTAAAAAATTTATAGGGAAGGTCATTGTAATTGGGTTTCATTTCCAAAAATAATTTTGAAAAATAAAGTGGAACCTCATCATTCGATGGGAGTCTTCCATAAGTCGTAAGGTGTCTATCATACAAATAGTGAGCTATATCAGGGTGCTTGAAATATTGTACCTTCAACATCTTTCTTTTCAGCGCTTCTTTGAAATTAAACATACACTTTGCCATTGTTTTTGTAACTCTTTCTTTAAGAGCCTCACATTTATCGGGTCCCATCACTGTTTCCTTTCTTTTTCTCATGACATCCACAAAAGTATCCATGGTTGGCCCAAGATTTTGGTACACATCTACTAGTTGGCCTAAATAATGTGTGACTATTTCCAAGATTTTTCGACTCTCAGCAGGTAGATTCAAAGACACGAGATCTCTCTGCAATTTTTCATGAAGATGTTGACACCTTTTTAAGGTGCATTTTTACATGCTTCTTTACTACGATATGTCGGAAATGTCGGCCAGATATGTCGTGGTGGGTGGAAAATATCCTTCTTGAATAAAGCATTCTTCCCTACATATTTTTTGACCAACATTTGGAGCACTTTCAGCCTCTGCATCAATGTATAAAATTTTGTATATTATAAAAAACATATGTAAACAAATTTGTACAAATTCAATGAAAAAAATATTCAAATTGATGGCAACCTCGATGTGGTTAGCTAGCATCTTGCCCACCCTAAAATTATTGAGAACCAGAACGACCTTGCTGAGAACCAACACCCCCAATCATTGATTGGCCTCCGAGGGAATAAATATCACCACCTTCACGCAACCTACTAGCACTTATTGATGGCGCTCTAAGGGGATTTGAACCACCACAAGCTCTCGAGATGAGAGAGAAGCTTCATAAACAAATACAAATTTATAATCAATTGAAAATACATTCATACATATAAATACATGTACATATTCATTGATTAAATTGATTGAACCATACCATGACTCGGTGAACCGTGGGCATGCTCGATGGATGGAGTAGAGACCCTTCTCCTCTTAGCTCCTAAAAAATAAAGATGAAACTTATTAACAACCAATTTAACTCAAAAAGTTGATAAAAAATCAATTCCATATGTGCACATATGTATGGAGATTTAAGATTATATTTAAATACCATGAAAATCCCTCGATCCCTATTACCCCCCTCTCGTAGAGATATGGTATTCTGTTGATCTTCATCCTTCATACTCCATGATATATATATCTACGGTGGAAATTTACAATTATTTTTTTAAATGACTAATTTAAAATAAATTCAAAATAAATTTCAGAAAATAAAGCCAACATGACATGTACATGCTTTAAAAACTTTTCCTAAGAACTTATGGGAGAAATGACACATGTACACATTTTTCCTTAAAGTGGTTGAGGTTTATGGATATTAAAATGAAGAAATTTTATTTAGATCTGTTACAGAGATTGACTATAGGGGAATTTACTGGATATGTAACCTTTGAGAAAATATGAGATCCAGAGGCTACCTGGCCCTTTAGAGACTCTGCCTTTAGAACTTGTAGAAGTTAACACTCAACAGACAGACTAAAATCCTATGGAAGTTTAAAATTCTATGAGAGTTCAACCACTTTAGGTTCAATATTTAGGCCTTAAAGCTTGAGAGAAATGAAATTTACATGTTTTGCAAAATTATTTTATGCACTTACAAAAAACATGCTTTAAAGTTAATGGGAGAAAGCCAACATGGCATGTACATGCTTTAAAAACTCCGCCTAAGAATTTATGGGAGAAATGACACATGTACACAGTTTGCCTTAAAGTGTTTGAGGTTTATGGATATTAAAATGAAGAACTTTTATTTAGATCTATTACAGAGATTGACTGTAGGGGCATTTACTGAATATGTCACCTTTGAGAAAAGGTGACATCTAGAGGCTACATGGCCCTTTACAAACTCTGCCTTTAGAACTTATAGAATTTAACACTCAACAAACAGACTAAAATCCTATGGAAGCTCAAAATTCTATGAGATTTCAACCACTTTAGGTTCAATTTTTAGGCCCTAAAGCTTGACAGAAATCACATTTACATGCTTTGCAAAATTGTTTTATGCACTTACAAAAAACATGCTTTAAATTTAATAGGAGAAAGCCAACATGACATGTACATGCTTTAAAAAAATTTCCTAAGAATTTATGGGAGAAATGACACATATACACAGCTTGCCTTAAAGTGGTTGAGGTTTATGGATATTAAAATGAAGAACTTCTATTTAGATCTGTTACGGAGATTGACTGTAGGGGAATTTACTGGATATGTCACCTTTGAGAAAATATGAGATCCAGAGGCTACTTAGCCCTTTATAGACTCTCCTTCTAGAACTTGTAGAAGTTAACACTCAACAGATAGAGTAAAATCCTATAGAAGTTCAAAATTCCATGAGAGTTCAACCAGTTTAGGTTCAACTTTTAGGCCTTAAAGCTTGAGAGAAATTACATTTACATGCTTTGCAAAATTATTTTATGCACCTACAAAAACCATGCTTTAAAGTTAATGGGAGAAATCCAACATGACATGTACATGCTTTAAAAACTTTGCCTAAGAATTTATGGGAGAAATGACACATGTACACAACTTGCCTTAAAGTGGTTGCGGTTTATGGATATTAAAATGAAGAACTTCTATTTAGATCTGTTATGGATATTGACTGTAGGGGAATTTACTAGATATGTCACCTTTAACAAAATATGAGATCCAGAGGCTACTTGGCCTTTTACAAACTTTGCCTTTAGAACTTGTAGAGGTTAACACTCAACAGATAGAGTAAAATCCTATGGAAGTTCAAAATTCTATGAGAGTTCAACCCATTTAGGTTCAATTTTTAGGCCTTAAAGCTTGATAGGAATGTAATTTACATGCTTTCCAAAATTATTTTATGCACTTACAAAAAACATGCTTTAAAGTTAATGGGAGAAAGCCGACATGGCATGTACATGCTTTAAAAACTCCGCCTAAGAATTTATGGGAGAAATGGCACATGTACACAGTTTTCCTTAAAGTGGTTGTGTTTTATGGATATTAAAATTAAGAACTTCTGTTTAGATCTATTTTAGAGATTGAATGTAGGGGAATTTAATAGATATGTCACCTTTCATAAAATATGAGATCCAGAGGCTACCTGTCCCTTTACCAACTCTAGCTATAGAACTTGTATAAGTTAACACTACCTGTCCAAATTATACCCTATGAAGGGTGTAGAGGACCCATGGAATCGCTGACACTACTTTACGTATACATAATGGTGTATAAGAATGCATGTGTTTTACATTGAATATTTCTCATTTTATTAAAAATCTGTTTGAAACAATTAAACTATATAAGGTTAAAACTTATCTTTTTATATCAAATCACTTTTGGTTTCAATGGGAAACTTTTATGGCTAATTTGTGTTTTTTCTCGAACTGTGATACACCGCATTAAAATGGGAGATATATCGAAATGATTCCTATGATGTAATAAAATAGTTATATTTTCAAGTAGTTTAAAAATATAGATGTGTAAATTCAATGAGCATAGTTTTGAGATATAAAAGTATAAAATGGAAGAGTTGTTTGTGAACAAATATAAGCGGATCACTATGGATATATTTTCTTCATTAAAAGGGATTTTTCTAGAAGGATGTCCACCAAGTTGGAAATAAGGGAAAGTATCACAATTATATGATAATGTGCATGTGTTTTACATTGAATATTTTTCATTTTATTAAAAATCTATATGAAACAATTAAACTATATAAGGTTAAAACATATGTTTTGTATCAAATCACTTTTGGTTTCAATGGGAAAATTTTATGGCTAATGTGTTTTTCTCGAAATGTGATACACCCCATTAAAATGGGAGATATATCGAAATTATTCCTATGGTGTAAAAAAATAGTTTCAAGTAGTTTAAAAATATAGATGCATAAATTCAATGAGCATAGTTTTGAGATATAAAAGTCCAAAATGGAATATATGTTTGTGAACAAATATCAGTGGATCACTATGGATATATCTACTTCATTAAAAGGGATTTTTCTAAAAGGATGTCCAGTAAGTTTGGAAGAAGGGAAAGTATCACAATTATATGTTAATACATGTGTTTTACATTGAATATTTTTCATTTTAAATTAAGAATATATTTGAAACAATTACCTATATAAGGTAAAAAACTATGTTTTGTACCAAATCACGTTTGGTTTCAATGGGAGACTTTTATGGCTAATGTGTTTTTTCTCGAAATTTGATACACCCCATTAAAATGGGAGACATATCAAAATGATTCCTATGGTGAAATAAAATAGTTTCAAGTAGTTTAAAGATATAGATGCATAAATTCAATGAGCATATTTTTGAGATATATAAGTCCAAAATGGAATAGTTGTTAGTGAAAAAATACCAGTGGATCACTATGGATATATTTTCTTCATTAAAAGGGATATTTCTAAAAGGACGGACTAAGTTGGAAACAAGGGAAAATATCACAATTATATGTAATGTGCATGTGTTTAACATTGAATATTTTTCATTTTATTAAGAATCTATTTTCAAAAAAATTAACTATATAAGGTTAAAACCTATGTTTTGTATCAAATTACTTTTCATTTCTAAATAATATATTCATATATATAAATACAGAGAGTAGTTGTTAATTGAAGAATAGTAGAGACAGGCAACAGGTCGATGAAGCAGATAAATGCATCAATAAAAAATGGGGAAAATCGCAAACCCCAAACACAAGGAGACAATTATGCGTCAGTGAAACTATCTAATCTGAATGGTCTAGCTGACTGATCTGACTCGCTGGATCCCCAGTGAAATATTAGCATGACTAACAAATTTTTCATGGCTGGAATTTTCTAGCTGGCTATGGAGGAGGCAGGCTAGAGTGCCTACTGGTTATGAGTGGGTATAGTCTAAAAAAGGAGTGGCTGCATCTAGGAAATGTAAGTAAGTAATAGCCCCGAGATATCCATGCACCCACTTCCTCTCGTCCAACTTAGACTTACTCACTCACCCCTCACTCACTTGCTAATACAGAAACTTACCCACTTACTAATTAATGAAATGAAAATTGATACATACACGCCACTTCCCATCGACCTAGTGATGTATAATACTAGCTTTTCTATGAATGCTAAAGGAATTGAGGAATGGGAGGCCCCAGGGCTGTGGCTTCGTGCTAAATTCTCTAACCAGAGCAAGCGACTATGAATAGAAGTCATAAAGCCTGGTGTCATTCCTTGTTGGTAGTAGGAGGAATCCAGGTGACTGTGAGTTCTGGTCTTTAGTGGATTTCGGGTGCCATTTCTTATTGGTAGTAGGATGAATCCCATGACTGTGACTTTGTGTAATTGATTGAAGGTGAGGGCTGGAAGGGTGCCCAACGGATTAGACAGTAGTTGTAAATTGAATTTATAGATTATGGGAAACTCTATAGATTACAAATAGTAACTAGTTCAAATATAGAATACAGGAAATTCTATAAATTACAAAATAGTAATTACATGAAATTATATAAATTACAGAATTGTAAATATAGAAAATTATATAAATTACAGAATAGAATTATATATTATACAACTTCTATAAATTACATAATGCAATGAATTCATGATACATACATAGAAAGTCGCAGAAATTCGTAGACAAATCCAGGCGATCCCTGAAGATGTGAAGATGTCATGGAAGACAAACAAATTCCCGCGAAAAAGAAAAATCAAATTAAAATCAAATAAAAAAAATAAACAAAAAATAATTACATAAAATAAAAGAAAATTAACAAAATTTAACTCAGCCTCGAGGCGCAAATCAAAAACACTTCCCTCCTTGTCACGGCGCAACACCAAATAAACTAAAACCAATGAACAATACCTCGTCGCGCGAGACACCAGATCAAATAAAATCAACGAACAAGACCTCGTAGCACAAGACAGATGTGAACAAGAAACCTGCAATAGTTTGTGGGCGATATAGTTATAAAAAAATAGTTCGGCCGAAGTTTTGCTGTTGGTTTTCCAATCTCCAGCCAAAACAATATTTTCCATTGTCGTTCGTATGCTGTCAATGTAAATGGCAGAACGAGTTTGGCCAAAATAATTTTGAAAGCTCGGCTGAACTCTGGAATAGTTCAGCCGAACTTTGACGAATTTTCGGCCGAACTATTGAGGAAAAATGTTTTCCACCCCCAATTCTCACAAAAGTGTTACCCATATTCGCATATTTACCCTTATAAATTTGAATAATTTTGCAAATATATCAATAAAAAATTTATAATTTTTATATTAGGGACTAGCAAGAATCGCCAATATTTTAAACTTCAAGATAATTTTCCATCGTTAAAATTCTCCCTGCACATTCTCCATCCACCATATTTCTTTGGGGTGAACACAGTGGGAAAAACACATGGACTCAATCACTCCTTTATTAATCTTTTGTCCAACAACTCCTGCACCTCTTTCATCATCTCTTCATTTTCTTGATATGTCGCTTTATTCTGAAGACTTACCCTAGGAATTAGATCTATATGATCACTACTGCATCAAAAAGGAGATAAATTATTTAGCAACACATTAACAATTATATATACAAACTCATCCAACATAAATTTTATTTATTTAGGTAAATCATTTAAACGTGTGTTAGTAAGAAATTACCTTGGGCTTACCAATCAAAGGAAAATTAATTTATTATTTATTTTTGAGCTCTTGCTGCAGTTCCTTCCCATCCATAAGTAGCACACTATGTCCAACTTCCTCCTTTCGATCCTTTTCCTCTAAAGGCAGTAGTAGATGTTTCTAGGCATTTTTCTCGAAAGTGTAGGTATTCCACCTACCATCATTAATGGTTTTCATGTCATACTACCATGGTATTCCCAACAACACATGACACACATCCATTGGCAATATATCACATAATACCTCATCCTTTTAATTACTGATGTGGAACTCCATTTTACACTTCTCTTTCACCAATATCTAATGCCCTTTTTAAAGCCAAGACACCTTGTAAGGTGTGGGACGTGCTATTCCCTACAGCCCCAACTTATCTACCAATTTTATGGAGACCAAGTTATTTGTGCTACCAGTGTCAATCGCCACTTTGAAACACTTGCTTCTTGATTTGAATGCACTTCTAAAGAATATTTTCCTTTGTGCCAAGTCCTTGACTTCCTTTTTAGACTTAATCAAGATTCTTTTCCTCAATAATTATTATCCTACCTCTGGTGTTTCTTCATGGACAACTACAACTACATTTTCTTATTTTTCTTCTTTCATATTTTATCCTCTTTTGTTTGTAGGATTAATTTATGGAAAATCCCGTGACATATGTCCCAATTTCCCACATTTGTAACATTGAAATTTGTAGCCTCTTCCTCAACCACGTCCTCTTGATTCACCTCCTCTTGATGGTTAACTTATTGAACTACCTTTGCCTTCCTTTAGAGACTGATTTTTTTCCCGGTAGCTAGTTTATCCTCTTCCCCTTCAAGGACTCCTCCCTCTATTCCTTTGGCTTTGATTTCTTTCCATTTTTTCCTCTACTTTCAAGGAAAATTGGTAAGCATCTTCTACAGTTCTAGGAAAAAATAAACTAAACTCATCTTGAATCTCGAGCTGTAGCCCATTGATATATCTAGAAACCTTTTAAGGTGTTTATTCGATGTATCCTTCTCTAATATTCACCTTGTAAAGTTCTTGAGTATACTCTTCAATAGTCAATGACCTTTGTTTCATATTTTTCATTTTCCTGAATAAATATAACTGATAATCTCGTAATTGAAATTATTGTCTAAATAATTGATCCAATCCATTAATTATTCCAATTCCAAGCTACCACTATAGGTAGGTATCTCTGTTTTAGGCCTCGAAATAGTGCCAATCATTGATCTAATCAATTTAATTTATGTAGGATCTCTCACATGTTCCTCATCTTCCACTAGAGACTCTTCCTCATATTCCTTGATGTTTCCAGTCTCTGGATCTCTTTGCCTATTCATCTCTAAGTCTTCTAGTCTTTCTTGGACAGATCTCATGTCCTCCCTATCTCGAGCATCAGTTTTTGGTCTTCCCCGTTGACCTCATCTTCCCCATCAAGCGTGAAATTCCATTTCACACTTTTTTTTCTCTATGTCGTACCTATGATACCAAAATTCATGCCAGATTCTACTTGAGCTAGAACAAGATTAATGGGTGACGTGCAGAAAAAAACATTAACTCATTTACACATTCAATCTATTTCCCATTCACAACATCTAAAACACATGTAACACTACTACATGAAGGGTACTTTTAAGACATGTTTTTAAGACAAGAAATATTTTGCCTTAAAAATTTACCTTTTTATTTTAGCTATTTAGTATTAAAATTTAATATCAATTGAATTGTCTTAAATATAAAATTTAAGACAAAAACAGTTTGAGACAAAAATATTTTAAGGAAAAAATTTATATTTAAGACAAAAACAATTTGAGACAAAAATATTTTAGGACAAAAAAAATTTGAGAAAAAAATATTTTGAGACAAATTTTTTTTAGGACAAAACGTTATATTTAAGAAAAAAACAGTTTAAGACAAAAATATTTTAAGACAAAACTTGATATTTAAGACAAAAGCAGTTTGAGACAAAAATATTGTAAGACAAAAATAATTTAAGACGAAAATATTTTAAGACAAAACTTTATATTTAAGACAAAAACAGTTTGAGACAAATTTTTTTTAAGAAAACAATATATTTAAGGCAATAGCCACTTAGGACAATGAAAATTAAGGTGAAACCCACTTACGACAATTAACAATTAAGAAAAAACCATATAAATTTAAGACAATATTATGTAACACTTGAAAAATTGGCTTTGATAGTGCACCCTAAGTTTGTCAACTTGTAGGCTACTATTGTCTCGTGCCTATACTGAGGTTACTATTTAACTTATCATTCACGTTATCTTATATAAAGACAACGATTTGTTGGGCTCTTCATTTTGGTGGGATATCCGTCTCTGAAGTACGTGACAACTTTTCCTGGCAATATTTCTCGGACATCAATTCCTCTTTTGTCCCTTCGATATCTATTGATACAATTAGATATAGCCCATCTATTGTTGACCCATATTCAGTTCCTCCGAAAAATTAAGTGCTAGCTAAAAATCTCATAACCTTAGTTTTTAAAGTCTATATAAGTATATTATTTGTTGTGGTAAAATATGTCTATAGGAATTGTTCAAGACATTAATTTTCCCCAACAACTATGACTATACATGATGTTTGATATCATCATGTACAAAAGCTATAGTATATCTGCATCCTGTAATAGGAAATTGGGAAGTTGATACCAGTTTGTTTAGTTTGCAAAATTTTAAGCTAAGCTAAGTGTATCTCAACATCTTGTTTGTTGTCACAAAAAAAAAATTCCTATAGGTTTGTTCAATACGTTCATTTGCCCCAACACTTTTCACACTTGAAATGTTGTATTATATCATCATGTTCAAAAGATACAGAATATTTGATTCCTGTAATAGGATATAGGGAATTTGATACAATTTTAGTTAGTGTGCAAAATTCGAAGCTAAGCTCCAACTTTAAAGCTATGTTCCTTAAATTACAACAACTGGTTTTCACTCTTCTTGATGTACATTATGTTCCCTTGTTGAAGTTTTCGATATAGCCTCTAACTAAGAAGATTCTTGGGACACTTAATTGAAAATAATTTCTCCCTCACCAACAAATCATTGGCATATTGGTCCTCACATGTTCTAAGATAATCAGGTTGTCTTTACATTGGTTAAATATGTAAACATATATAAGAAATTTAATAGTTAGTAATAGAGGTTCCCGGATGCGAGTGGCATGCAAAGGGAATAAGGGGGCCGCCATGAGGATGGACACTCGGCTGCTCCATGTGATCTTTCCTTGGAGGGGCACCATATTAAAGCTTGGCATGAGGGTGTCATTACTCCACACTCTACCACCCTACCATCGATGTACCAGGTATGTGTCCTTTTAATGCTACTCATCATGGGCTTTAAACCCACCACCCTAGCTCTCCATTGTGAATTTGGCTCTGCTTTCTCATTCTTCCTTCGACTCTCTGTCTCTGCTTCTATGGCTCTGGAGCAGTGGCCTGGTTCTTCTAGGATGGAGGCTCCCTCTAGTCTTCTCCCTTCCCGGAAACCTATTTTCGCCTCCCTCTAGTCTGAAGACTTGCCCCGGTAGACTGTCATGATGTAGAGACACAGACAGCGATGTTGAAGAATTGGTGGGTGTGGCTTGCCTTCCCGCCCTCCCTACCCTCCCATCTCGCCCTACCTCTGTCGCAACCTGAACTTCTCCATTGATTGGAATTATTTTGAAAATCCTTAGCCTTTTGAGCAACTCCCTTCTTCGGCTCCGCCTCCCTCTCCCCTTCGCAGCAAAAAAATAGCTCGTAAGTCCACCATATCCCCTGAGCCTGCCTTCACCCCTCGCAAGATGAAAGCTCTCCCAATTGGAAGTACTACCAATGTTAGCAATGGTTCAAGTGATTCTGACGGCAACAAAAAAAGGAGCCCGGAGCTGGATGAGGGCGACAACTTGGAGTTGAACATTGGTGACTACCCTCAGCACCATGTAGCTCGTCCGACTAATGATGATGCGGTGACCCTGAGTGACCCCACCTCGTCACACCCTCTGCAAGATGAACATGCATTGGACATAGGCATGATGGACATGGGCTACGTGTGCAGGATCCTCGAAGAGCCTCCAGCCTCCAGTGACAAGCGTGCAGGTCTCCCTTAGTTTTATCTATTTAACTCCTTACGACATTAGCATGTGAAATATTGTTTATCCTAGGTTTTTTTGTACATCTCCGCTATCTACTTTTGCTGGTTTCCCTCCATGGGCAGCAATATTCTTTGAACTTCTAAGAACCAGTTTCCCCTTTAGGGGCAGTCTAGTACTCCACATAACTCTTTGGTACTTTCCCTATGGATTGAGTCCATTATTTCCATAGGATGCAACCTGTAACTTCTTGTTTCTTATGATCTAATAGAATTAGCCTAAATTAGAAAAAAAAATAGTTATTCATAAAGGGATTTGTCACATTTTGGATCTTCGTGAATAGGGGATCCTTAATCATTCTATATTTTCCATAAATACCAATGGACATGGACATGGGGTGATATCCTAACCTTCGTTGGTCTCCATAGATGGTAGGATTCAAGTATGGGAAAATCAATGCTACATTTTATCTTTTATCAACAATAATACTAAATTAACAGGTTATGTAAATTTTATTTTCTCCCATGTAACATTTTATTTCTCTTGATTGAATTTATATTTACACTAGGCTTGAATTTCCTTTCCTGACAGTATTAGCACAAGTGGTGAGTTCCTTGTTCGAGACTTGAACACTAAGAAAGTCAACTCCTATCTACTTTTTTGGTTCGGGATGTGTTGCATTTATTATTTTTATGGTTGGCTTGAACCTCTAGCTAACAAAGTGGGAGTTGTTGATATTCTGGGAAGCACCGTTGAAGGTCTAAAAGATGGAAACGAACAATTGAAAAGGTAGTTTTTAACTTGGGAGATTCAGATATTGATGATGCTCATCTGTAGCAGTTTCTAGTTGATGGAATAATTTATTCCTTCGAAGAGAAGGATTTGACTAGTGATGATGCCGATGTGATGTTGAATGGATTTTTTGTTGTGGATTTGTGAATTCTTTAATCTAGAGATTCAAACCATACTTTTTGGTACAACAAGTGGAGACTAAATAAAACAAGTGGAAAGGTTATACAACATGTCGTTGTACTAGAGTAGTCTTGTGAAGATATATAATGAGCTCAACCTTGTACAGACCAATAAGAAATACACACAAACACAATAAGAACTGGCACAAAAGAATTGGTTTTAGTTTTCCACAAAACCATTCCCATGCACACAATTTTTTTTTTTAGTTTTTCTCAAAACCTTTGCAAAGTTATGATCTGAAAACCTTCCCATGCAACCTAAGCTAAACTAGATTTCATATTCAATAATTCTGGTGGACAGGAACTATCCATAAAATTTCTAAAATATTCCAAAATATGTAATGAAGATCAAAATACAAAGACAAAATTTAGTTTTATTCAAAACCCTTACAATGATTTGATATGCAAGGCTGCATTTCTAGCTTGGGCATTTTTATGAAGTGCATGCAATTTGAAGTTGAGGGTATGTTCGATCTTCAGATCCTTATTTTCATTAAGTTTTGTTAATTGTCTATGCACTCACTGCGCCGTGTAATTAGTCTACAATTTTTTTTTGCACACATAAGCCTCATTACACACAAATACACATAGATATTTATTCAAGAGCTATCATACTCCTCATTTCATATTTTCATTATTATTGTAGTCCTACCTAGAATATGAAACATGGAAAATTGTGGTGTTTATGGGTGATTCCATTTGAGGGGGTATTTCTTATTTAGCGATGCTATGCATGTTGTATAAACATATGCATCCGTGAAAGACTAAATCTATTTTATGCACCACATTTGACTTCACTTTCACTGGTGACAAAATTATGGCACAACAAGTTCATTGTAGGAAGAGGGAAAATCAGATTTTTCATGTTGTTTTAGGATGTGATGTCTTCTCTTGAATATTATTGGCCCCTTCTATATATTTGTGTAAGTACTTAGATACATTGTTTCCCTATTGGAAATTCACGGAGAGTGGCAACTGTTTCATGGATTCCACTGACACAACAACGAAAGAATCCCTCTCTCTAGACATAGATGGCATTATTGAGTTTGTCGGCGTTATCATCTAGCATTGTTTGGCTACAATGAATTACAATAATGTAGTCAACATGAGTCCCAAAAACCCGTTCAGCATTGTAATGGATCTCATAAAAATAATCCCTTATAAACTATTTTTGCATTATATTTTTTTCTCCAAGATTGGTGGAATTAAGATAGAGAATATTTTTTCTTTGTTTCCCATCCTTTTTTATGCCCTTCAAACATCAGATGCTAATCTAGGAGAACACATCTTAGAGAATGTTAATTATGATAATATCTTACATAGTGCCTTCTAAAAAATTGTGAGGTTCAATGAGCTTTCAAATCTTCCTTTATCAGATGCAGGATAAATTTATTAAGATAGGAGGACTGTCGTACAATTAAATGCCTTTGGATTTGGAATTCAGGTAAGCATTGATGTATTGCATTCTTCAATTCATTTTTTCTTGTGTCTTTCCCGCAATAAGGTTTGAGTATAAAATCCCACATTATATTCCATGTATGATATGCATATGGTGTTCAAAATAGCATAACATTGATATATTATTCATGGGAATGTAAAGATTGTAAAATAACCCTTTCATATATTAGGACAAGTTCAAATTATGAAAGAAAGAATCCTATAATACTTATATAAGAACCAACTTTGGATACACATGCCTATGAAAAATGCACTTAAATATATGTAGTCTTACACAACTACACTAGCAATACACTAATTACTTGGTACTTTGAAATTGTTGTCCTAATTGTTGTCTCTCGATTTGAAAGAATATGGGCTTAATTTATGAATGAAAATTAAATACTATAAATATTCGTGGATCTCTAAATCCAAGGTAGCAATGTAAATGTTTAAGTGTAGACTTTTGTCTTCTATTGTCTATGAAGGAAGTAGCTTTTGGTAAAATTTTAATGTAATTTGTATTTTAGAAACACTTTCTGTAGAAATTAATTGTATAGGCTGAAATACTATGAGGAATGGTTTTGCTTAATATTTTTAGATTAGGAGGGAAATTCTGTGATTAAATTTGGCTTTTTTGTTGTGTTATATACTGAAAAAATCATAACCTATTTGATACAATTTCAATAGCATAATCTCTAACAACTTCTAGAAGAAGTAGTTTAACCTAATGAGATTAATTATGATGTGCTTCTACGTAATAAAACAAAACTACTCAGTGACATAGAAGCTAAATGGTCTACAAGAGCTTGATATGCATTGAAGTTCACTTTTTAGCAAACAATTTGAACTTTCATCTTTCTCTGAAATAACTGTGGCATTATTGGATATGTTTTTTGGAAACTTATCATCTATTAGTATTTTTGCAAGCCTTTTTTTTTTCATTTACACTCTTCATTTTCTTGTTCCTTGGTTTAGGTTCTACATTTTCCTTGTTAAGAGTGAGTGACCGATTAAAATGTTGGTTGGATTTTTTCGAATCACTTGATCCTCTAGGGATTTTGCATGAAAATCACAAATATATAATCACAACCCATGTATGTTTGGAGGAGGAATCATTGAGATGATGAGAAACCCCAACAGGGAAGATCTGCCAAATATTGTGTTGCCATCGCAATTCGAGTATCCCACGTTGTGAAAAATATTAATCCTTAGAAACTCCCCTCTACCTTGAGAATATCAATAAATATGAAAATAACAGACATATACCATACACATGAAAAGTAATATACTTCCTCATTAATCCCAGTACATCACAAAATCAAACCTCTTTTGACATCAATATCAACATCAGTAACGACCACCCCCCCGCTCGACATTGATTGAAGCATAAACATTACTTCGTCTTGTTGATTTGGTCCTCCACCTTTGGTATTTATCATTATTTCTCATGAAATATTTATTACCTAGCCCTTTGACATCAATGGAAATGGGTTGAAAAGTATTCACATTCATTAATTAAGACTCTCAGGCATCTACACTTGTAACTTGTAATTTCTCTAGCCCGTAGGATAGGTTCCATGACATCTAATCAGCCTTACCAGTCCAACACATAAGCTAACATGTAGACAAAATTTCTTTGTTTTGGCATCCACATACATAAAATCTCTATTGTTATTACCATTTTGTAACTACTCTAACTATATAGCCTATACCTCAAGTCTTCTCTTGCAACTTCATCTCTAGTACATTTGGCATCTCTGACATTAGTTTCTCTACCTTCAACTTTTTATTATGAGATTATGTAGTTTATAGTGGACTCCCTAACTATGTAACTACTATCTGGCACACCAACATAGAGTATATTTCCTGAGTATGTAACACATTTTGGATTCCTTGATTATTTCAATGCATACTATGTTATGTTTAGCCTTTAGTCCAGTAGTATCAAGATATGTATTGAAAAATTATATGTCAATTTAAGGCATGTAACACTCTAGTTCATGCTATTTAATGATTCCACATGTCCATAGACTATTTTACACAGGTCCATAAGAATATGCTCATTCTCTTTTCTGTTTACTATTTTATCACTTATGGTGGGGGAGTTCTCGCTCTTTGCTCATTCATTCTCACAAAGACACTTAAATCTGGATTCTCTTATTAAGGGAATTTTATTGTTGTGTGTTCATGTTGTGCATTCATTCTCATGAAGCACTGTTAATTGTGATTTATGACGATGAAATTGGCCCAAGCTTTGTGGCTCTACTTAAGTTGTTCAAGTGTTCTTTCCAGCACTACTGAAACTTTGAAATGCATCAAAATTTAACTTTCAAAAATTCATTTATTTTGCTTTTTTGACGCCATTGTCATGTATTTTTTATAGATGTTGTCATTGTCAAACTAGTAAAATAGGTTCAACCCCCCCCCCCTTATGACTAATTTAATATTTTGTTTTCTGGAGTAAATATCTCCAACTATATATATATAGTGGTTTTTGTTGTAATTACAATGACTGTTCCCATTGGATTCATCAAGTGACCATACATGAAATATGGTTTAGTTTAATAATTTCTAGAGGACCAATGAACCTCTAGTGATTAGAAATATTTTCTAGGCATGTACTATTGAATAGCTTGATCAAAGAAATAGGTTGATGATGTTATGGTGTGTGTCCAGAGCTAGGGATTTCATTTTGATTGAGTTGTTAATATCTATGCCTCTGAAATGTGATGTTTGGAGTTTTTTTACCTTCCTACTTCTAGTTCCCGATCCATCCTCATCAAAAACTACTAGCTACAATTTCCCTTTTAATTCTATACTAAGATTTTTAGTTTCAAGTTTCCCTGCTTCTTGAATATTTTCATTGATAGATTTCATCTCATTAATCCTACACTACAGTCCATTGTGAGAAGCCTTTCCTCCTTCTAAAACTCAAAAATTTTATATCACTTATATACCCCGCCTTAAGAAATTCCTTCTTAGATTCCACCTGCTACATTTTATCATTTTTGTGCACTCTAATCTAACCGAGGCATCATAAAGTTCCTTAATTATGTCATGGAATTGGCCTTTAAGAAACTATTTATTTTCTACCTTCTCTTTTACAAATTGAAATTTTCTACAAATATTTGATTCATGAGCTTGATTCTACACTTTGTTGCACATTATTTCCTCTATTACTTGTCCCATCCATGTGGAATGAAAATTGACCAAGTTCCTTTTCCATGCATTCAATTCATATCCATACTTTAAACATTTGTAGTATATATTCACAATACACAACATTAATTAATAACATTCAATTCACAAGCTTACTCACTAATTGTAGTTAAATATTTGTTCAAGTGAAATTACAAAATAAATTCATGGGTGTTGGCAGCCTCTATTATCTCCACATTAGTTGCATTATATTTACAGTACACAATGTTCTCCTAAATTCTCTTAACAAAAATATATTTCTCCTTCCCTACAAGAGCTATTTTTTGTCTCGGAGACTGGAAAATGAAACTTAATTAAGTTATAAATTTTAAGAGATTTCACTCAATTATGTTAGAAATTAAGACAATCTGTGAAAAGAGTAGCAGAAAAATTATGAAAAAAAAGAGGGGAAGTAAATATAGTGAGGGTTGGGGACAGGTTATTATTACAAACAAGTCAAAATAGGACCGTTGGGAGGCTGATTGGTCGAATAGTCCGACCAACGCATTGTTTCATTATTTTCCCACTTGAATTATAGGGATAAGGCCAAAATTGCCTCCATTTACAGGGATTTTGATAGGGCTATCCTCGAATCCATTTGCAGGGATTTTGATAGGGCTAGCCTGGCCTCCATTTGTAGGGTTTTTTAGGCTCTTCGTCATGCCTCTAGACTCACTACGTCTAGCAAATTGTGGAGTGTAAGCTTCTAGCTGGAGCCACTTCATAAACCTCGAGGCATAGGAACTCTAGGAAGTGAATGAAATGAATGTGGAAAGTTGTTGTGACCACATGGATACATTGTTTTCCATGATAGAGATCCCCCTCTAGTATTTCAAGAGCTTGCAATTAGGGCCATATTTATGCGAGAAAATCTCAAGTGATGTGATGAGATGTTATGGCCCTCCATTTCCCAAGGCTTAAGCAACTCTGGTTGTCAGGGTTGGGGGATGTGGATGGGTTTGTTATCGGGGCACTTGTCAAGCATTGCCAAAATATTTCAAAGCTTATATCATTTGATTAGAAGAATGCTAATTTCAAAGCTTATTTCCACCTTCACGTGGTTGGTCCTATTCAGTAGAGAGTAAATTATTCTTGAAACGAAGAGAATCTCATTCATATTTATTTGTATCATTGTAAATGTCATCATTGTTCTCAGATTATTGCAAGGCCAAAATTTTTAGAAAACTTTTGGTCACTTATGACATGATATTACCCTACACCATTATCTTTATAAGCCAAGAGTGACCTGTGAATGGGGCCAACATTGAATTTTTTTCAAATTGTTCCTATATGCACTAAAATTTGACATGGAAATACTCCTCGCATGCCTTGAAGATATAGGAGTTGGGTTTCTAGACTCAAAGATGACCCAAAAACCCAATATTATAAATAGATATATAGTTTATCCTTTAATTGCATCATTACTTAATCCTGATTAACCGAGTACTGAGACATTAAAAATGCAACACATATTTCATTAAATTTGGAAGTATTGAGTTGAACTAGAATTTCAGAACTTTAACTAGATTAAGTTTTTTCAAAATGTGGAATTATAAAATCACTTATTTTAAAAATTTTAATGTAGACATTCACCATTTTTTGTGAAAAAATTATAATGGTAAACTATATAAAACAAATTTATATAAACTTGCAAAAGCAAATCTTTCACATCTTAATCTTGGATTCCTTACATTATCTCTTTTAAGATTTTTAATGGTTTGTACTAAAATCTAAGTTTGCTAAGGGTATATTATGAAAATAATTTTGTGTATGTTACTATTATTAATGTTATGAAAATAATTTTTTGTATGTTACTATTATTAGCCCATCTAATTACAATCAGATATAGTAAATATCATATATGTGTTAAGTTGTGATTATTACTAAGACAGGGTTGGCACAATTTAAAAGTCTATCACCTTTGCAACACTAGTAATATGGTTGAAGATGAAAAAACCTCTTATATCATCTAGTTTATACTCATATTGCATTTTAATTTCAAAATATTTGTGGTGCAACCAACCTTTGATATTTTAACTAAACAAAATTATGATGATCTTGAAACACTTATTTTAATGCTTTTTGAGAATAAGAAAAAAATTCTAAAGAATTTTAAGTAATATTTTTATGGCTTATTATATACCATATTTAGTCTTAGTGGATGATAATCATCATTATAACCATCATCATTAAATACAATTTTTTTTAATTATAGTCGATATTATTTTTCTATTTAGAACATATTTTTTATTTTTAATTTAAAAATGCATGGAACAAAAAAATTACACATCCCCTCATACTAGGTTGTAGAATGAGCCCGGCCACTCACAATTACTAATAATTTTAATTATCAAAATCAATCATGAATTAGAATAGTAACAAAGTAATACAATTTGATTATTTTCAAAGACAAGAGGAAAGAGAGAAAATTGACTAAACTATTTATTACAAATGTTTAGTTTTTATTCCTTGAGTGTTTATGGATATTATATTGAAAAGAACATATTGACATTCATTTGAAACTTAGATTCCTTACATTATTTCTATTACCTAGAATATTTATATTTATGTATTAAATTTGACTAGTGAATAATAGATTTTCTAAAAAAAATCCTACCTAGTATAAAGTTATTTAACAATATATCAATATTGTGTTTCTTACGACCATTTTAATTGACACTAACTACTTTTCCTATGTTGAGTACAATGTTGGCACCAAAATCAATTTTTTTTAAAATTAGTAACTACTTTATAAGTTTAGTTGTGTTGTTAATGACCAAAATCGAATTTTTTTAAATTAGAGTGCAAAAAAAGAGCAAATTTGATTTATATCAATTATAGTAAGGAATATTAAAGAAAAATCACTTCAAACATTATTACAAGTGTCTAAAAATTTTTCATTAAGTGTTTAAATGGTTTATAATAAATAGAATACTAATTAGCTACTCCATTATTGTTTTAATAGACCAAGTTTAGAGGATGTTGTTTTTAAGTGCATTATTGTGTATGTTACTATTTTTTTTGTAAGTAAGCAGTTGTATTAGATCAAAATAGTGTACAAAAAGTTACAAAAAGGGTTGCCAGTACTCGGAGGTAGGAAAGCTGGCCAGCCCACACTGTATGTAAGGAAAGACACAGACATAGTGATCAGGAAATAGACAAACAAATACAACAAAGGCTGATTACCTTGCCCAACTAAACAGACATGAAAAAGGAGTAAAAGGTCAAAACTAGCCCTCCACGCAAGGATGCCTAGAGTCAGGAACATTAAGTAAATCAGGATAAAACAAGTAAACAAAGACAAGCAACTATAAGCCGAAAGAAGAAAACCGAAAGGAGAAAACAAGATCATTACATTTTAGTCAGACCCTCAGCCCCACTCAGCCCGGCCGTCCTTGGACCCTCTGCACTAGGAAACTCCGCGACTGGACCATGAACAGTCAGACCCCTGGTACTCAGACTCAAACCAACATTGCTCTGAGGCACATTGCAAGGATAGTTCCGATGGATAATGGTTGTTCTGGAGCTATCCATCGGGAGCTCAATGGGCACATTTAAGACATGATGAAGGTACAACTCGAAGAGCCTGATGAAGCCCTCAAGAAGTCTGGTTAACGTCTTCATCTCCTCAATTAACGAGTTGAGAGAAACTTCCGACTTATCCAAGTAGGCCGTGTTCTTTGCCGGGGCCAGCGAGTGGGCACAAAAGGCCTCTTTGGCCGCCGCGCCATGGCTACTGAGGGCGTTTGCTAACAGACTCTTCATGAACCAAGCCATTTACTGCGTGCACATAAATTGTGTGGCCCTCATGCTTGAGGTGCCAGGATCAGGGATCCAATCCATCTCCTCCTCGATGTCCTTACAGTTTAAACTGGATCTAGCCTAACTAGTCTCCCTTTCGAGATCATGGATAATCGTTTATCCCTTGTCAGGGACCGAGTTTTTAAAACTTTCTTGAGCAGACTTAAGATTCTTGGCCATCTTAGAGCTATGAAGGACACGCTCAGACATGGTAGAAAACACACACCAAGTGGAAAATTAAGTGAAAATCGTAGCGGAACCAGAGAAACAGAGCCTATCTTCACAACCAAGTTGCGAATATCTGTGATGAAAACTATTTGAAAACACCACTATATAAGGCAGAGAGGCCCAAAACGTGTAATAATGACCAAGGGGCGTTGTCCCTTCCCACCGGCCACCATCTTGGATCCTCTAGAGATGAACAACAATCGGCCAATTATGATATCACATGCCGCATTAGAAAACCAACACAAACCTCAAGAGCCAAGGATGCGTGTCCTTACCACCTTTCCCTTTTTCTTTAGTTTCAAGATTGCTCTGATCATACCATATTTTTTGAAGCTTGGCTGGTACATATGCCTGAATTGCCACCTCCGAAAAATAAAGAGCATTGAATTGCAGATTTTTAGAACCCACATGAATTATTGAATGTGAGTACTTTGGATATTATACTCCATCTTAGACGTAACAGAAAGGTAACGTCTCGAAATTTGCAAACATTTATCCCTAAGGTCAGGACAAGTAACATCATTCCTATAGGTGTCTATGATGTTATTCATATGGTCGACCACATGGTTTGCCAAGGCATCCACCAAAGCATTACCCTTTCGCCAAATTGCCTGAAAGATGACACCTTTGAGAATAGAGAGATGTTGGGCAATGAGACTTGTAACCAAAGCAAGTTGCCAATGTTTGGAGACCCTCTTTGGCCTTGTGCCATTTTGAATCTTCCTTGCTGCAAAGATTGCCAGAAGGGAATCCCCTTCCACCACCACAGCGTCGTTGCCCATTCGAATGAGGATAAGAAAACCTTGCTCCAAGGCCGCAAATTCTGCTTCATTTTTCGTTGCTTCTCCCAGGGACATACTGAAAATTTGCAAAATTTCACCCTTGTCATTGCGAACAACGCCTCCATAACCAGTTGGGCCAAGGTTTCTCCTGGAGGCACCATCGAAATTAAACTTCAGAAAAATTGGCATGGGACACAGCCAAGGCTGCGAAGACTGAGGTGGTTGAGGCCGCAATGAAGGGGAGTTGAGGTTCATGGTCAACCCCAAACCAAAACTAAGTAAGATGCGCTTGTCTTCTTCTGAAACTTTCTCCGTCTGAGTAAAATTGTAGTGGGTTAGCACTGTCTCTTTCATATTATGCATGATGGTTAATTTAGTACCAGCTTCATTCCTGGTTTCCTATTGAAAAATTAGCCTGTTTCATTCTTTCCAAGTTGAACAAACAATGAACCCTAGACTTAATTTCCAGAGGTTGTTGACAATGTCACACTTAGAGAAATTAGTCCTCCAATTGACTATAATATTCTGAATTGAAGCCCTATCGCGATCTGTCTGTCTAAAAATCTCCTGCAACCCCATCGAAATATTGTCAGTCGAACAATAGGAATTGAAGAGATGGTTCATCGTCTCCTCTGCATTTAAACAGAGAGGATAGCGGGAGGGACCCTAGAAACCCTTTTTGCATAGGTTTTCCCAAGTAAGGGTCTTCCTAAATAACAGAGTCCATAAGAAAGTTTTAATCTTTGGCCAAATAATAGCATCCCAAACATTTTGATGCCCTTGCATCTTCTCTTCTAGTTGACGTTGTTCGATGTAGAGCTTAGCTTCCTTTAGGTTATAGGTACCTCCCTCCAAATTTCCCCATCTCAACTGGTCCTCCTCCAAAGAGAGTCAGATCTTGCGAGACTCCAACGAGGAAAACAAGGAGAAAGATAGGTTGGCCATCTCGTCTGAATTAGAGGGAATGTTGAGGTTTCAAAGTCTCCAATGATGATTCTCCCCATTCACTGTCCAATATTGAAAAACCTTGAAAAAACCCTGATCCTGGTACTTTATTTAAAGGGAGAGGAATGTAGGGCACTCCATCTAGGGAAATTTTTGCCAAGCATCCTCCCAAAAAAGGGTTCTTTTTCCATTTTGAATTTCCTAGAAGAAATGATCAGAGATTATATGTCTGTTATCTCTTGCTAGGTTCTAGATGGGGGATCCAGCTTGGATATTCATTATTCTGATGAGTTCCTACTAATTCCAATCCTCAGCATACTTGGCTTTCCACAGCCTAGCCCATGGAAAAGTAGGAAATGTGATCCACCGCCACCACAGCTTAGCTCCACTGGCTTTATTCACCATTTTCGGGTCACATAGCCCAAGGCCCCCTGGGATTTTGGGTTTGCATAGCTTCTCCCAAGCTACAAGAGCCCATTTCTATTTGACTGCTTTGCTTGACCAACGGAAAGTTAGATGAATATTTTTGATCTTTTGAAGAACTCCTTTGGGCGCCGGTAGGATGGAGAGCATGAACTGAGGAATGACTTGAAGAATAGCCTTGGTCATGGTAAGACAACCAGCAAAGTTAAGTACTCTGCTGGTCCAGCTATTACACCGGACCTTGAGCTTAGAAAGCAACGATTCCCAGTGAAGGTTTTTCTAAGGCTTATCATTTAGATGGATACCAAGGTATTTGGAGGGAAGGCATTTCCTACTAAACCCTAAAATTGTAGTGAGATGATTTTGGATAGCTAGAGGAGTATTGAAAAAGAAAATCAAAGATTTATCAAGATTAAGGTTCATACCCGAGGCTAAACAGAACAGATCCAAAATGGCTTTAAACCCTAGAGCTTCCTTGACCATGGGGGTGTTGTGCAGCATGGTATCATCTATGAAATTTTGATGGGTAGTGGGAGGGTAATTAGACATGGGTTGGAGACCCTTAATAGAGTTTCTGGCTTGAGCTGATTTGATAATCCTACTTAGGCTTTCCATGACAATAACAAATAGAAAGGGGGAAATTGGATCACCTTGGCATATACCGTGGGAGGGGGTGAAGGGTAAGGAAGGTGCCCCATTGAAAAGGATGGAAAAACTTGGAGTTTTTACCAAGGCTAAAATCCAATTGATCCAACATTGATCAAAACCAAAAGCTGCCAGAATATCCTCTATAAAATCCCAACCGACCTTATCATAGGCCTTGGATAGAACCAGCTGAATGATCATGCCAGCTTTTTCCCGTGCTTGAAGAGTATGAATCATTTCTTGAGCTAGTAACAAATTTTCCAGGATTTACCTTCCCTCGACATAACCAGACTATTCCTCAGAGATAATGCAAGGAAGAATGGGTTTCAATGTATTGGCCATGACTTCTGAAATAATCTTGTAAAGCACATTACAAAGAGCAATGGGTTAGAATTTAGAAAGGATTTTGGCTGCTTCCTCCTTCGAAATTAGGGCAATAAAAGTAGCATTAAGGGATCTTAGGATGGCTTTAGACTTATGTGAATCCTCCACCACCTCCCAAAATTCGAGCTGAACAATTTCCCAACAAGCCTTGAAAAATCTATGGTGAAGTTGTTCGGTCCAGGAGCCTTTCCATTAGGCATATCTTTCATGACCTCTTCCGCTTCGGCCAAGGTAATAGGGCGATTAAGAGATATATTTTGATCCTCAGTGATGAGTTGGGAAATAGAGTCTAGGACCTTCCTTCTAGCCACTGTTCTATCAATCTCTGGTTCAGTGGCAGTGTGGCTAAAATGCTCAACCAGGAGAGAAGAAATGTCATAATAAGATAAAAGAGTGTTTCCCTACTCATCCCTTAAGCTGGTGATTTTGTTCGCACATCTATAGTCCACTGCAGATAGATGAAAAAATTGAGTGTTCTTTTCCCCTTTCTTGAGCCACTGCTTGCGAGATTTCTACTTCCCTAATATCTCCTCCTGCTAGCATCATTGATTTCGTTTTTGCATGAGGGTTTATTCCTCGTTGATAGTCTCTTGGTGAATGTTTCCATTGAGCCAATCATTGTGGATCAGGGTTAATTTATCCTCAAGGTCTTTCTTATCTTTGAAGACATTGCCAAAGACTTCTTGGTTCAAGGTTTCAAGACTGGCCCTGATGTGCCTAATATTAGCCTAAAATCTGTACATTTTGGTGCCACGAGTGTCAATTGGCTCCTGCCACCATAATTTGATATTATTTAGGAAGTCTGGATGATTCAACTAGAACCTTTCAAATCTAAACAGTCTGTTCTTTGGGGTCCCCACGATAGCAGCATCAAGAGTAACAGGCCAGCAATCAGAACCACCACAAGGGATGATGTCCGATTGAATAGTGACCCCCTCCATTAGGATGGAGTCAGCAATGAGGAAATTATCAAGGTTGAAGGCGATTTGTCTATCACCCCCTTATTTGTAGTTCCAGGTGAACAACCCAATCTTGGGGAGGAAATCCACTAAGCGGGTTTCATGGATGAAATTGTTGAAGGCTTCGACATCCCTGTGCAGTGTTCTAATGTCGCCCTTCTTTTCAGCCAGCGTTGTGATCATATTGAAATCGCCGCCAAATATTGCTTTGGAAAAAGGATGTCTTTGATGCAACTCTGATAAACTGTATAACAACTTCAGTTTGTCTTCCAATTTTTGGGGACTATGGACATTTGTAAAAATAAAAGTGTCGGCTTCCCCGATTATTTGTACCTCCAAGAAAACCTACGATCTGCTGGCCTCAACGCTAATTAGATGTATGGATTGAGGACTCTAGAATGTGGCCAGACTGCCCATTGCACCATGACCTTCAACTTCCGTGTATTTCATTCTTTTGCCAATGTTTTTGCAGATACCTTCAATTCTTAAACTAGAACATTTGGTTTCTTGTAGGAAAATCATATATGGGTTTTCATTTTTATTTTTCTTCTTCAACAGTCTTTTTTTCCGTTGGCTATGGATCCCTCTTGTATTCCATGAAATAATTTTCATGATTAACAAAATTAGGAGGTGAACGTGAAAGCCTCAAGGGTTTTCATCTTACCCGAGTTGAGGAGAAGCTAACGAAGCTCAAAGAGTTCTTCCTTATTCGTTCTGCGTCCTCTTTTTTTCCTATGTTTTGCATTGCTGCTGGTGAGGTGCAAAACCTTGAGCATTGACTCCCAGACTGTTGGTAGCTCCATGACTTCTCTTTAGTCCATGTAGTTCCACATCCTGCCTTGAAAGGAATAGGTAGTTTATTCTATCTATTTCCTCTTCAGGGACATGTTCCATTCCTTTTTGCTTCCATTGTTCCACCATGGAGTTCAGATCCATATCTTCCTTCTCAAGTATATCACTAAGCTCCATATCCTCTGTACCAATTTATCTGGATATCATTTCTGCATCTCCTTCTTGGTTTGTGGTGAGGTTGGTTCCTTGTTCACTTGCCTTGTGACATTTTATTTGAGGAGCTATGATAGTTTGTGCAGGCTTGGTTAGAATCTATTTTTGTTGGTCAGATGTTGGCATGGAATTAGATACAGCAACTTCCTCTACCAGGGTCTCAAAGGTATTTCCTGTGGCTCTGAAAGATGGGCCTGCTTTCGGTTGGGATTTGCTATTGGTTCTTTGTCTGCTATTTGGATGAGTGAAGCCATCTTGATTATTCATTGGGGCTTCTTTGGGTTTCTCATCTTTTTTGTTCAAAAGGAATTCCCTAAACAGGTGGCCATGTTCATGACACTTCTGACAGCGGAAGGGAATGTTTTCATAATCTATTGCTTGAAAAAAATGTTCACCCCTGAATTCTAACCATAACCCATCATGTAACGCACCAGATACATCCATTTCAACACATATGCAGGCACACGAAGTATACCTTTTTTGCAAAGGGGCTTTGGAGGCTTTGATGAAGTTACCTAATGTGTTGCCAATCTGTTCGAAGGCCACAGGCCACCTATAATCAATAGGAAGAGAGAAGAGGTGAATCCACACTGGTACATGCGTGAAGGTTTCAAGCAGCAGAGGAAAGTTTGACTTCCATGGTCTCATATAGAGACCAGCCGAGGCATAAAAGTAAGGACCACCATCAAAGCTGTAGTCTCTGTCCTACAGGTTTGAAAAAAAAACAGTAATTTAACCTTTCACTCCAAGATGTAGCTTTACATCTCCTTTTGGCTTCCACTATTGACGGATCCAAAGACATAAAGCTTTCTCTGTGGGCTAGAACCCCATAAATTTGCAGATGATAGCGTGGATGGACATGTGGTCACGATAGTCCTGTAGCTCTGGGTCAGAGATGATGACCTTGAGACTTTCTTTGGCTTTAGGCTTGCAGTGCCCCTAGTCTTTCGGTTTTCGGTCGTTGGTGGTAGAACCCCCCAACGATGCCTCCTGGTGGGCTTGTTCCTTGATTCTCTCAGCCCCTTTGTCTTTTCCTACTATTTCTAGAATCTTTTTCTCAGGAATGGAGTCCCTTTTGTCTTTTCCTTTAGATATATTGATGCCGTTTGTCCATTTCAGCTGTTGGGTTTCTTTGGTATTCCCTCCTGCCTTATTTTTTCCTTTTCATTCCTCTTTCTCCAGAATGGTAGACTTAGAGATCTGCACACCTTCCAGTGGCCCTTTCCCCTTTTCCATTGTTATCTGTTTGAAATATGGCCCCCTTGGACCCCCGCACGACGCATGTTTTGGGCCAGGGCCAACCCCTGCTTATGAAGATCTACACACAGGGCTTTGCCCTCCTCCACATTTCTGAAGAAAACCTAGACTGTTGCAAAACCGCATTTTTTGCAACCGCTCAGAGCTCGCCTTTGAAACAATCTCTTTCATTAAACAAGGAATTAATGAATTCCCCTTGCTGAAATAAAACAATTTGATCTTCATCTAAAAGATACTCATCATATCTTGCTTGGCAACAGTCAGCTTCATTCATCATAGTTCCATCATGTGAACTATCTTCATCAACACCTGCATTCATACAAAACTTGTCAGTTTTTAAAACATAAGACCCCATGGTCTCATTTGATGAATCAATCATCAACTCTTCTTGTTGTTCCAAGTATTCTATGCTCTTTAGAGATTCTTCAATGGTTCTCACTTCAGCCTCTTCAAGCTGTCCAACCTCCAGCTTCTGGCCATCATCATAAGCTAAATCTCCTCTTCTTCCAATATGTTGGAAAGTAGAATCCTTCTCCAACTATGCATGGACATCCTCATAGCATCTGGCTATTCCATTTTCCTTCTCAGTGACAACATTAGCAGTTTTCTCTCCCTCACCTTCTTTTCCTGCATACATACAAAATATGTCAGATGTAAGGCTCTTGGACACCTTGGTCCCACTTGAAGCTTTAGTCTCCAAGTTCTTCTCTAGATACTCAATCACTCTGAGTATCTCCCTCTTCTTCTGAGAATTTATCAATTTCCCTCTCTTCCTTTGTGGCTTCTGCCACTTTACCTTCTTCTTCATGAGCCACCCAAATCTCTGGTTTTCCTCTATTATCCTTTCTAGTTCATAAAGCTGCTTACTGATCTCATTTATCTCTTTCCAATATTCTTCATCAGTGAGTTTCTTCATCATGCCATTTTATTTGGAATCTTCCCTCACTCTTCTATTGTGGCCTCTCTCAGAACCTTTGCAGTCTCTGCTATGGCCGTCAGTAGCCATTTTATCCTCCAGGATTTCTTCACTTACAAGCTGCACTAAGCCTCTACAACAACAAGCTCTCTTGCTGCAACTTACCTCACCAATATCTTCCTCTGGATCCGGCTTTCAGCAAGTACTATTCCCCCTCTACTGGAACCTTCTGAGAACTCTATTTTTCTCTCTATGCTTCACTCTGCAACTTCTCTCAAGAACACCTCTGTTCTTCCTTCATCCAACCTCAGTTGGGAATATTCCAGGTTCTGCCACACTCTTTCTACACTCATAATCCCTTGCTGGACTCTTCTTATCACTGCTCTCAAAGATGTGAGCTGGGTAAAACCCACAGTCCCTATTTTTCTTCTTAATCTCAAGGCTATGTATAAAGTGCCTTCATCATTAACTGCCCAACCAAATTCAAAATCTGGGAAATCTCATAATTTTCTCTTTTCTTGAGCTGGAAATTTAAATAAACATCCAAACCAAAGTCTGACAATTTCACTACTTAATTTCTTCTTTCTGATTCATTTATCAATTTCTTGGAAATTGATTAATGAATGTATTAGACTGTCCTTATGTAAACCCCAAACAATAGAACCTTATGTATTTCTAGTTGCACGCTCATAACTATAATATATATTCTTTGTAATTCAAACTTGGTCCCTTGTTTATAAAGCGCTTTATATATATATATATATACTTGGAGCCTTTCCTTTGTATATGGTATCAAACCAAAGGTTAACTTAAATCTCCGCCTTATAATATTATAACCAGGGTTCGACCCCTTTAACACAACCATCAACCTCAGGTTTATGACAGTAATCCCCGACTTCTCTCATAACACAACATTCTAATATATATGTCGAACTAAGGGTAATGAACCGTTCAACTCCTTTTAAAAAATTAACTCAGGTTTAATCCCAACGGGGTAAGCCTTTTTAACCTTTCGATACAAAATGCAACCTGACGCCTTATTACCCATATGGTGTTTTTCGGGCCCCACACTTCAATTTGTTAAATAAACGATTATCAATACGAGACAAATGGGCCATACCTTTGAATTAACGTTCTTGCACTTCAGTGCGCGATTGTCATTCAATTTCTCGCCCTCTAGATCGAACGCCTCTAATGAATATCGTGTTTTTCATCGTCCGAGCATTAACACTCAGAAGTTATGTGATGAGAGTTGTTTTTGAAAACTGCCCACAGCCACATGTCAGATGAAGACATAGATCACGTTGTTTTTCGACGGCTTCTCTTACCACCTTCCAATAACGCGATACTGCCAGTTTTCCTTTCGAAGACTGCCTTCACTGTTCATTCAAGTCAGAGTTTCGTCCCCTTTTTGCTCTGGATTCCACTCCTTTGAACTCACTGTTCCTCTACGTTATAAGCTCTATACCCCTACACATGAATAATGCGTCTGCAACCTCTTTTCATCTGACAGTCCATTCAAATTCTGCTCAGCACAATTGTGCCCATTTCTACTTACGCACCCAATCATATTATTATGGTAATTCAAGTCTACAGCTGACCTTAGCACTAAAATTTGAATTCAAGCTTCGCGCTCCCACAAGAAATTGCATATGTAACAAGACTTGAGCTAATCAATACCAAATCGTTAACCTTCACAAAACACTGTTCTTTTACTTTTAATTCACTCTTAATATAATACCTCGCACAGCTCCAATGTGCGCTCATCCCTTACTCTACTATATAGGAAAATCCCTCCTTTCTTCCACTCATAATGATAGAGGTTCCTCTCATTGCATGGAGGATTCCACTTATCTGTCAATAATTCAACACCAGAACTTCGATTCAAAGAATTTTGCTCATTCAATAAACATCAAAACATTGACACAAATGTCAATTTATCCAATGGAACGCAGAATACAAATTAAATCCCAATTATAGGGCATATGTCGCACATTCTTATACACTCTCCTTTCTGAATACACAAGCAGACTCTTAACTCAATTTACAGAGCCCTGCTCATACAAGGAATTCAAGGCAATTTCAGACAGGAAATTAACCAATGAATGCACAATTATGTAAGGTATTATCCACATAGAGTTTAAACAACAAACACATAGTTATACTGAGACAAATTCCTCATTTATACAGTGAATTCCTCATTGTGTATGTTACTATTATTAACCCATTTAATTATAATTTGATATAGTAAATTTCATTTATGTGTTAAGTTACCATCATTACTAGGAAAAGGTTGGCACAATTTAAAAATCTATCACCTTTGCAACACTAGTAATATGGTTGATTATGAAAATCCCTCTTAGATCATCCAGTTTATACTCTTATTGGATTTTAATTACAAAATATTTGTGGAACTACCGAATTTCTTGATCTTTTAACTAAACAAAAATATAATGATCTTGAAACACTTCTCTTAATGGTTTTTGAGCATAATAGTAAAATTCTAAAGAATTTTGAGTAATCTCTTTATGGCTTCTTATATACCATATTTGGTGTTAGTGGATGATAATCATCATTATCGCCATCATCATTAAATGCTATTATAGGAAGTTTGAACCATTTTAGAGTTGACAAGAGGAAATATTTTTTTACGATCAAAATAAATGTTGAATCAGAGTAATAGTATAATTTATTTATTATTTATTGTTTGTACTTTTGTGTTAAAAAATAAGTTAATTAAGACTGACTTAATGAATAATACATTAATATGCAAGATATATATTTTGTATAAAGTTATTTAATGACAAATTATCATAGTAAGGTGTCCAATATATACCAGCATAGATCCATCTTAAATACAGATTTAACATGAGCCTAGAGGGATCAAATTTCTTCACGAGCCTAGAGGGATCAAATTTCTTCACGTGCAAACATTTTTAGAGCGCAAAATACAATGTGTTATTTTTCATTGTTTAACTTGCATTTTTGAATGCTAAATAGAGTATATATAAGACAAAAAAAAAAAATTAACCATAAAAACTTATTTTTTTTTCTGTATATAGTTATATATGAACTTGATTAGTTAATATAGATCTTTAAAGAGTTTATTTGTGCAAACATTTTTAAAGTGTAAAATATAATGTGTTATTTTTCATCGTTTAACTTGTATTTTTTAATGCTAAATAGAGTATATATAATACCAAACAAAAACTTTAACCATAAAAACTTAATATTTTTTCTATATATAGTTATATATGAAGTTGATATCCACATAAACTAGTTACATATATCTTCTAATAGTTTATTTGAATCTCTGGCTTAAATATATTTGAAATGTAAAAGATTTCAACATCTATTGACACATTTTTTTTTACTTCTAATTACTTTACAACATATTCATGTTTTCTTTAATTATAGCCAATATTATTTTTCTATTTAGAGCATTTTTTTATTTTTTTATTGTTAATTTAATAGGGAAAGAAACACACAAACTTACACATCCCCTCATACTAGGTTGTAGAATGAGCCTGGCTTCAATTATTAAGCATTTTAATTATCAAAATAAATAATGAATTAGAATAGTAACAAAGTAATACAATTTGATTATTTTCAAATACAAGAGGAAAGAGAGAAAGTTGACTAAACTATTTATCACAAATGTTTATTTTTTATTCCTGGAGTGTTTAAGGATAAAATATTGAAAAGAACATATTGACATTCATCTAAAACTTAGATTCCTTAAATTATTTCTATTATCATGAATATTTATATTTATGTATTAAATTTGACTAGTGAATAATAGATTCTCTAAAAAAAATTATTACCTAGTATAAAGTTATTTAACAATATATTAATATTTTGTTTCTTGCTCTTATTCACCATTTTAAATTGACATTAACTACTTTTCCTATGTTGAGTACAAATTTATTATACTAGTACAATGTTCGCACCACTTCAAAATCTATATGAGGAAATATTTTGTAAGTCTAGTTGTGTTTAGAGTGCAACAAAACAACAAATTTGATATACATCAATTACAATAAGGAATATTAAGGAAAACTCACTTTAAACATTATTACAAGTGTCTAACATTTTTTCAAAAAGTGTTTAAATGGTTTATATTAAATAGAATACTAATTAGCTACTCCACTATTGTTTTAATAGACCAAGTTTAGAAGATGTTGTTTTCAAGTGCATTATTGAATTTTATCATGCATAGTTGATATGGTGAGAAGTCTTGTTGGTCAAAAAAATTCTTTTAAAACTTAAATATTTTATGGCATTTTCATGTCATTTGTATCACCACGTGATGACATTGAAATACTAAATAAAATAAAACTTCTCCAAAAATAATATGAAGAGAATATTTGATATACAACAAATATTCAAAAGTGTGCCAAAATGTATATTAACAGATCCTTAAAAAAAAAATTACATTTATGAATCATATAAACGTAATATTAAGATATTCGCTCAAGTAGGCCAAGATCAACTTCTACACCGTATTTATTTATCTTGGTGTTCTTGCAATATTCTTTCTTTAGCATCCATGCCCACACTATGGTATTAATTGGAATAGAGCCAAGTTTTGTGTCATCTGGATTTGGTATCCAATATTTCTCTAAAATATTTCCATTATATTTCCCTAAAATAGGCTTCCACCAATCAACCTTTACATGAAGATTCTCACTTTCATTATCCCTAAGGATATCTGAGATGGATTTTTCCATCCAAATCATCTCTCCTTCATCCTCATTTCCTAATCTAAGTAGCAACATCTTTCATTTCTCAACATCAATCATTGGATTGAATGTTGGCTTTGGCTTGTTGCATTTGGGTCCAACATATAACGGTTCATCTATTGCATTGTCAAAATTTCCATACATAATACCTGATATTACATGTAGTGCATTACGATCAATGTCAACAACGTGCCTTCACATGGGCTAGAAATCCTCAAAATATTAATCACTTCCATCTATTATTCTATGATCATTATAGATACCATCTAATGTATCAAGAACTCTTCCCCAATACACTACTTTATTTTTCCATTCCTCTGTAACAATTGGTGAATCCTCATTCCCGGTAGTGTATTTCCACATTTTTATGTATGATGTCATCCCTTCCTTTAGTTCTTTTAAATAGGAATTATTCTTTTTGGAAGCTAAGAAATATGAGCTCCCTATGGGAATTATAGGTCAACCTTCATCATATATATTCCATAACTTAACTAATTCTGACCACTCAATATCTCTAATGGATTCTTTATACCTTAGTACTGGAGTATCATTGAGTACAAGAAACTGGAAGTATTGAACATTAAGATGTCCAACTAGTGCATCTTTCCCTCCTTGATGTATCCATTAAGGAAAATTTTGAAGTCATAGACATTGTCAATAATTGTAGGTGGAAACACTCAATTTTCTTCAATTATGCGATATGTGTCCATCATTTCAGGTAAAGAATATATATATATCTTTACTTTTTAGGTTGGAAGACATTATTCCATAGGTTTCATCTATGTCTTCATGGGTGTGCCCCAAAGGAAAGAATCCAACCTCAATAGTGATGAAGACACCAAGTATAGTTAGAAGTGGTAGAAACATGAAAAGATAGTGATTCTTATTATCACATGCTGCATTGTCCAAATGTAACAAAAAATGTGGAGGAAGAGATTTAAAATAAAAATATTGACTCTTTGATCTTCCATGTGATATAAAATCATCCTTCTACACTTGAAATTTTTAGTAAATAGAGGTGTCAAGTAATGCATTTGTAAGTGGGTTTCTTGAACTTCCACTCTCATAAAGTATATCACCATACATATCAATTTGTGGGTCTTCAAGGTCCCTTAAGCACTTTTCAAGGGATGTGATAGTAAATTGTGATCCCATATGTACAAATGGTAGGGATAAATTACCAAAACCTCATGCGTTATGCCCATGTGTTAGCATATCTGTCAATGAAAAACCTAAATTTGTTCCTATAATAGATTTTTATTTGAAAAGTAGCCTTGGTATTGAAGTCTTTGTTTTATCCATTTTATCATGGATCATGCTAAAATACTCCTTTGGAACCTGCTCTGACATAATTCTATGGGTATAGTAGAAATATTTTCCACACATAACAATCTTGTTATGTTTGTTCAACCTACCTCGTGCATTTTCTTCCAACTGTTTGTAGTCGTTGAATTCATATGTGCTTTCAACACAATACATTCACTACATTTACTGAAGTTGGTGTTCTTTGAAAATGACACATTTGAAAACTTAGTATTCTAGATCTTCTCATAGTTCAGCTATGATATTGATGGGTAATTGAGCTTTTGAAGAGACACATTGATATTTTTTAACAAATTATTTTGTATGTAAGTTGAAGGAAGCAATATTAAAGGAGAAGATGCTCCATCTTCTTCAACTTGACATGTTTGGTTTGGTGAAAAAACTAAATTATCCATTACAATTTTGTGCAATATTTCTATGGCTTTCACAGTGTCTGCTCGTGCTTTACATGTGTTGGTGTTACCATGAATATCTCTGATATGTCCATGTCGAAAATAATGTTGGTAATTATAGAATGTGCTTTGAGGAATCTTATGTATATTATACCATGCTTTCTTAAAAATAATATTCCCATTAAATATCATGTCCTTTACATTTATAGAAATAGGTGGTAGGCCATGGCTATGGTTCATTACATGACTATGTTTGACATTAGTGAATTCAAGAAATTGCTAATACCATTTTTATTTGTTTGTCTCATACCTCTTCTAGCACCTGCAATGGCCTTCCTATCCACATGTTGAAGACAATATTTTCTACAAAATATAGTTGCTGCCAAATGTCAAATTTCTTTCTCTTAATCTATTTTTGTTTGACATTTTACAATTTTTGTTGTAGCCATAACTCGTTTAATGCTTTTATATGGCCTTGTTACATTCATATCAATTGAGTTTCTATATTTTTCACTACAAAGAGACCCATCCCATTTGTTTAAGGGTTTTGTGTCCTCTATAACATCCCATATCACCATTTCCTTGAGTGGCTCGTTCAACGTTTCCTTAACCCTTAATATCACACCTCTGTTGTCCACCAACTTATTTATTGGCCATCTAAACAAAGCATGTATAGACTTATCCCCAATTTAGCATATTTGAAAATTTCCATCTATCTCTTCCAAAAAAATACCAAATTCCATTTCACCTAGTGCTTCACCTTCGACAATGTCATCGTTGTGGACATTAACTATCACTTCTTTGGCAATCCACATGCTTTTTCCCATGCATTGATGTGTAAGAGAAACCTTTGTACACACGAATCTAACCCTATCTTGGGGAATATTTAAAGAATTATCATGACATTGAGGTTGCAAATATGATTCTAACCAAATCTTATAAGATTCCAATGCACCCCCTAGTGTATTCTCAAATCCTGTTGGATGTGGTAGAGAAACATCATGTTTTAACACCTTCTCAATTTTTATCAATATATATCATTTATTTACCATATTTCCATTCACTTTATTTCCAAGCTTGGTATTGAATATGGATCCCTCACCCACCTTCACTCCATGTTGTAGAAGATCTACCTTGTCTCCAATAGAAAATGTATAAGAAACATTTGCACCTATAAACGAATGTAAATAAGGTTAGTATTTAATCAAAAAAAAAGTATTATACTATAAATAATATTTGAACACACGCTTTCATATTTTGATTTACCTATGTTACACCTCAAAACCATGATCTTCCATGGATGTATGTGCCCTTCATCAACATCCTCAATCAAATTTGGTTGAGTGACATCAATTATCAAAATTGCAACATAACATGCATTAACCCTTTCTTCAACATAATAAGTTCCATAATGTGTAGATTCGACCCTTCCTAGCCCAATGACTTGATCAATAATAAGGAGATCAACATAGACCCCTTTTTCCAAAATTATATTTTCCATTCTAGCTTGTACCAATTCTGTAACAACAATTAAATCATAAATTGTAATTAAAAGGTTGAACCATGTAAAATGTGATTTTATATTTTCGCCAAAACACACAACTTTCAAAAAAGAAATATAGATGCAATAATTTAAATAGTATGGTAGTCATATTGTATGTACTAAAACATTGTTCCCCGCCATCTAGTGCCTACTACCAGAAAGTACTTTACATGAAAAATACACAAAAAAACATATATGAAAACCATACAATTAGAGACGTAGATAGTATCATAGAATGGAAAATATGAACTCATATCAAACCACCAAGTTCCTATTTAACTTCAGAAATGAAACTTGTTGTCTTAATGCATGTGTACGAATAATGATCATAAGAAATTTGTAGAAGTTCAAGAACCAAAACATGTCCCATTGGAAAATCTAAGAAATTCCAAGATTGATGCTACATAAGACGTCGAAAAGCCCCATGAAAAGGAGAAATTATATTTTCATTTAGTGAGGATGTTTTATGCACATATGAATCTGACCCTATCTTGGGGAATATTTATGGCATGATCATGACAGTGAGGTTGCAAATATGATTTTGGGAAAATCTCTTAAGATTATAATGCACCCCCTAGTATCTTTCCATTTTTTAACACCTTCTCAATTTTAACCATTATGCATCCTTTATTTACCATATTTCGAAGCTTTGTATTGAATATGGAGCCCTCACACACCTTCACTCCATGTTGCAGAAGATCTACCTTGTCTTTAATAGAAAATGTAGAAGAAACATTTGCATGTATAAACAAATGTAAATAAGGTTAGTATTTACTCAAAAAAAAGGTATTATACTATAAACAATATTTGAACACATGCTTCAATATTTTGAGTTACCTATGTTGTGCCTCAAATCCATGATCATCCATGGACATATGTCCCCTTCATCAACATCCTCAATCAAATGTTGTTCAGTGACATCAACTATCAAAATTGCAACATAACATGCATTAACCCTTTCTTCGGCATAATAAGTTCTAGAATCTGTAGATTCGACCCTTCCTTGCCGAACGACTTGATCATTAATAAGGAGATCAACATAGTCCCCTTTTACCAAAGTTTTATTTTCCATACTAGCGTGTACCAATTCTGTAACAATGATTAAATCATAAATTGTAATTAAAAGGTTTAACCATGTAAAGTGTTATTTTATATTTTCGCAAAAACACACAACTTTCAAAAAAGTAATATAGATGCAATAATTTAAATAGTATGGAATTCATATTCTATTTAATGAAACATTATTCCCTGCCATCTATTTCCTACTACCAAATACTTCTTTACATGAAATTACACGAAAAAAAAAATATGAAGACCATGAAATTAGAGATGTAGATAGCATCACAGAATGAAAAATATCAGCTCATATCAAACAACCAAGTTGCTATTTAACTTCATAAATGAAACTTGTAGCCTTAATGCATGTGTATGAATAATTATCATAAGAAATTTGTAGAAGTTGATGAACCAAAGCATGGTCCATTGGAAAATCTAAGAAATTACAAGATGATGCTACATAAGATGTATAAAAGCCCCATGAAAAGGACAAATTATATTTCACTAAGTGAGGATGTTTGATGTTTGAACTTGATAATAAAAATCCAAACTACAAGTTTTCTTCTAAATAAAAGTTTTGAATGATAAATATCAGCTCTTATCAAACTACCAAGTTCCTATTTAACTTTAGAAATGACACTTGTAGTCTTAATGCATGTGTATGAATAATTATCATAAGAAATTTGAAGAATTTTAAGAACCAAAACTTGGTCGTTGGAAAATCTAAGAAATTCAAAGATTGATGCTACACAAGATGTCTAAAAGCCCCATGAAAAGGAGAAATTACATTTTCACTTAGTGAGGATGTTTGAAGTTTGAACTTGATTATCAAAAGCCAAACTAGAATTTTTCTTTAGTTCGATAGAAAAGAAATTTCATTTTACAAATCTTTAGTTCCAATGGTAGGACTCCCTACCTATACACATTTAAGGACATACTATTTAGGATGGATACAAAGGGATGTTAACTTTAGGTCCTCTAAAAGTGTAGATTTGAGTTTTCCTGCATTTCTATTTTGATGAGGAAGAGTCTCATCTTATGCATCCAAACATTAGTGAAATTGTTTGTGGAAGTTCCTAACCATACAAAAAAATAGAGAGAAAAGCAATACATGTTATAAAATTGTGCATGATACTTTAAAGTTGAATACATGTGCATTGGAAGAAAAATATAGTATACCTCAATAACACATTTATTAATAAGCTTCAAAACTATAAAATGATCACATTATTCTTCATGGATCAAATAATTATGATTGGATTATTGTGTTTGTGCCAAAAGGAAAGCTATAACATTATCTTTCCTTCCAACTCAAGCACAAATGTAGTGCCAACAACAACATATACCTATAAACAATTATTTTGCATATCATTGATATCCATAAGTTGCTCCAAATTCAATAAAAGGGAACACCAAAAGCTATAACTCTAACCATTGTGATTATTTAGACAAAGACACCCTACAGCATTGGTTGCATAAGTGTATTGGTGTCTAGAAGAAAGCTAGTAATAACTAGGTATCCTTCTAGAATAATCATAAATGCACTGCCAAGAATAATATCATAGCACTAACCTTGGTGAGGGTGAAATCATGATATTTTTACTTTTGGAAAAGAACAAAGAAATATAGTGCATTCTATAATTCCTTCTAACACAAATACAAGCACATTTCCAACAATAATGTTGAATTGCGAAAAAAAAATTAACAAATGCAAGATTTATTTCTATCATAAACACAAACAAATTTTCAACAATAACATTGCAAAATGAAGGAAATTTAACACATTATAACCTTCCTTCTAGCATAACAACAAAGATATTTCTAATAACAACATTACGTAATGAAGGAAATATAATGTGTGCTAGCTTTCCTTCTATCACAAGTAGAAGCCCATTCGAACAACAACATTTCACATCAAATGAAAGCTAACAATCAATCTCATTCCTTCTACTAAAAACATAGTCATATTTCTAGAAGCGACGTTACGTGGTCAAATAAATCTAGCACGTGCTATATTTCCTTCTAGCGCAAACATAAGCACATTTCCAACAACAATATTCTAAGAGTAACGAAATCCACCACATGCTAAATCTCCTTCTAGTGTAAATAGAAGCATGTTACTCACAAAAACATTTCAAAGTAAAATAAATCTTACACATTATAGAGTTTCTTCTAGCACAAACACAATCGCATTTCCATAAACAACATTACGGGGTGGAAGATATCTAACCTATGATGGATTTACTTCTAACACATTGCTAGTAATAACATTATAGGGAAAATGAAATCCAATGCATGATAGAATTCCTTCTAGAACAAACACAAGTACATTTCCAAAAATATTGCATTTCAAAAGAAATCCGATGTAGGTTATATTTCATTCTAGCTCAAATACAAGCACGTTTCCAACAACAATATTGCATTATGAAACAAATCAATTGCATACGAGATTTTATTCTAGTACAAACACAAGCATGTTTCTAACACCAATATTTCATTGCAAAATAGATTTAGTGCATGCTATAATTCCTCCCACCATACACAAAGATATTGGAAACATCAATATTGTAGGGTAAATGAAATCTATATCATGATAGACTTTCTTGTATCACAAACATAACCATATTTCCAGCCACAATATTGCAAGATGAATTATATCTAACATGTTATTTGTACTTATATCTTAAACACAAACATGTCACCAATAACAACATTGCAAAGTGAATGAAATCTAACACATTCTAGATTTCCTTGTCTTGCAAACACAAGAAAATAACAATATTGTAGGTTGAAAGAAACATACCACATATTAGATTTTCTTCTAGCACAAACAAGTATATTGTCAAAAACACCTTATGCAAGACAAAATAAATATGATGTGTGGTAGATTTCCTTCTAGCACAAACAAAAACACATAACATTGTAGGGGTTAAGAATCTAGCACATGCCAGAATTTGTTATAGCATGAACACACACATATTACCATCAACAATATAGGGAAAAATAAATCTAGCACATGCTAGATTTCCTTTTAGAACATTGCCAATAACATCATTGTGGTGAAGGAAATATGGCACATACTAGATTTCCTTCTAACACAAACAATTTAATTTCCAACAACAACATAGAAATGCGAAAGAAATCTAGTCCACACTAGATTTCCTTCTGACGCATATACAACCACATTGTCAATAAAATCACATAAGGGTGAAAGAAACCTAATGTATGCTAGATTTAATTCTAGCACAAACAGAAGCACATTACAACATTTCTAGATAAAATAAATCAAGAACATGGTAGATTTACTTCTACCACAAACAAAATCATATTATCAACAACCAAATTCCAGTGAAAAAAAAATCTAGTGCATGCTAGATTTATTTTGAGCAAAAATTGAAGCATGTTGCCAACAAAAATATTGCAAGTTGAAGAAAAGCTAACACATGCTATATTTACGCATATCAAAAACACACAACAACATTGTAGGGTGAAAGAAATATAGCGTGTTAGATTTTCTCCCAGCATAAACAAAAGCATATTGCCAACAACAACAATGCAAGGAAAAATATATCTAGAACAACTACTATCACAAACACAAGCACATTTCCAATAAGAACATCGTAAGGTAAAAGAAATTTAATGCATGTTAGCTTTACATGTAGCACAAATACAAGAATACTACCAAAAACAACATTTCATGCCAAAAGAAACTGAGCGCATGCTATATTTCCTTCTAACAAAAACACAAGCACATTGCCAAGGTGAAGGAAATCTAACACGTGCTAGATTTCCTTCTATAATAAACAACCAAATTGACAAAAGCAATATTGTAGAGCAAAATAAATCTAGCACAACTTCTAGCCAAAACACAGGCACATTTTGATATTTCCAAGGTGAAGGAAATCTAACACGTGAAAGATAACATTCTACCATAAACAACCAAATAGACAACAACAATATTGCAGAGGAAAATAAATCTAACATGTGCTAGATTTACGCATAGCACAAACACAAGCACACAACAACATTGGTGGGTGAAAGAAATCTAGCGTGTTAGATTTTCTTGCAACATAAACAAAAGCATATTGCCAATAACAACATTGCATGGAAAAAGATATCTAGAACAACTTCTATCACGAACACAAGCACATTTCTAATAACAACATCACAAGGTAAAAGAAATTTAATCCATGTTAGCTTTACATGTAGCACAAACAGAAGGATACAACCTGTTGGGTGTGGAGCCTGATTCTCTTATTTATTTTATATCATAGTGTTTGACCCCTCTTCTTAATTGGGCAGAAACACCGCCCATAATTAAACGCTATTTGGGGTTCCCCCCCACCCCCCCCTCCTAGCGGGGGATTTTGGGGGTAGCACCCCCAAAGCTAAAAAAAAATGTAAAACTTCCTTGTAAAAGTACTGTAAATTCTATTCAATCTGGGCCATTCATTAGGAGGTTGATCTTACGATAGAAGTTATGTTTAATTTAGGGTTTTTTGCCCTAAAACGTAACCCCTCGCTTTGTATGAGTGTATTGTATTGCGGCTGTGTATTGTATGTGTATTCTCAGAGGGAGAAACAGATAGGGAGACTAAGAGGAAACAGAGGATATTACAACGGATCTGCTACAGGTTTTGTATCTTCATTTTGTTGGATAATAGAAAGGAAGGAATGGTTGTTTGGGGTGGACATAGCTCAAAATGGGTGAACGACATATATCTGTGTCTCTCTGGTTTTATGTGTTTTGCATGTTTATGTTTTCCACATGTTTTATGTGTTGCATTTCTCTGTAAAATATAATTTTATAACACTACCAACAACACATTTCATGCTAAAAGAAACTTAGTGCATGCTATATTTCCTTCTAACACAAACACAAGCACATTGCCAAGGTCAAGGAAATATAACACGTGCTAGATTTCATTCTATAATAAACAACCAAATTGAAAACAACAATATTGTAGAGCTAAATAAATCTAGCACAACTTCTAGCTCAAACACAAGCACATTTCCAATATCATTGCCAAGGTGAACAAAATCTAACACATGCTAGATTTCCTTCTATCATAAACAGCCAAATAGACAACAACGATATTGCAGAGCAAAAGAAATATAACACATGATAGATTTACGCATAGCACAAACACAAGCACACAACAAGATTGTAGGGTGAAACAAATCTAGTGTGTTAGATTTTCTTCTAGCATAAACAAAAGAATATTACCAACAACAAGATTGTATCAAAAAATATATCTAGAGCAACTTCTATAAAAAAAAAACACATTTCCAATAACAACATCGCAAGGTAAAATAAATTTAATGCATGTTAGCTTTAAATGTAGCATAAATCCAAGCATACTACCAGCAACAACATTTCATGCCAAAATAAAGCTAGTGCATGCTATATTTCCTTCTAACACAAACACAAGCACATTGCGAAGGTGAAGGAAATCTAACATGTGCTAGATTTCATTCTATAATAAACAACCAAATTGACAACAAAAATGTTGTAGAGAAAAATAAATCTAGCGCAACTTCTAGCCCAAACACAAGCACATTTCCAATAACATTGCCAAGGTGAAGGAAATTTGACATGTGCTATATTTCCTTCTATCATAAACAACCAAATAGGTAGCGAAAATATTGTAGAGAAAAAGAAATCTAGTATAGTTTCTAGCCCAAACACAAGCATATTTCCAATAACAACATTTGAAGGTGAATGAAATTTAATGAGTGTTAGCTTTACATGTAGCAAAAATTGAAGCATGCTACCAACAACAATGTTGTATGCCAAAAGAAATATAGTGCATGCTATATTTCATTTTAACACAAAAACAAGCACATTGCTAGTAAGAACATTCCAAGGTGAAGGAACTCTAACACGTGTTAGATTTCCTTCTGTCATAAAAAACCAGATTACCAACAATAGCATTGCATTGTGAAAGTTCCTTCTAGCATGTCAATAAAAATATTGCAAGGTGAAAAAAATGTAAGGTATGCTAGTGTTGGAAATATTGACAGGGGGGTTGAATCAACATTTGTTTACAATTGCTATATTATGACAGTTAAAATCATAAGTTAAGCCAAAACACAAGCTGCGCAACAAGAAAATAATTTTATTAATGAATCTGAGGAGTCTAAAAAGCCAAGCTCCAAATTGTAAAACAAAGTATTTAACTCCTTCAAGGCTTCAACCCTGAATGAGTACTCTAATATTTAACTACAAATCCAAGCTCCAACCTTGTTTGATGACTCCAATCCTCTAGGGATCCAACCCTCTCAACTTTCTTCAATCCCTTAAGGTGACTTCAATATTGGTTCAAGCCTCCATAAAAAACTTCTAAAACTTCTAAAAAATGTATCCAAGATAGGTCTGCAAAGTGCTCTCAAATCCACCTCTACGAAAACTTCATGTCTGCTTTAGCAAAACTTTTATCGTTGCACCAACAAAACATGTCTTCAAGTGTTGGTCTTCAACTATACTCTGAAAGTGATTTCTTCAACAAAACAACTCTTCAAGTGTTGGTCTTCAACAATGCTTCAAGAGTGACTCTTGTTTCAGCAAAGGCTTGAAGAATGCTCAATTAGTGTCATCATGAATGCACTCTACTATCAACTCAAAATATGCTCAAAGTATGTTATCATTTTATCATTCACTGAAGGTGTCTCCTAGGCTCTTCATGTGTGCTTTAAAGAATGTCCTTTGATATGCAAAAATTGCTTTACTTTTGTTTCAAATCTGACTTGATATGTTGATCAAGCCTCTCAGGGTGTAATATTCCTAATGGAAAAATTAATAGTGATAACAAAAGCATGCAATAAACCCAACAAAAATATTTTTCAGCAAACGCCCATAAAACAAAAATGCTACAAACACACCAAAATGGGAAAATTTTACTATAATTTCTTATTGGAGTACGATAAAAAATCTAATATTCAACTAAGAATCCAAGCTCCAACCTGGTCTCTCACAAGGGTCCAACCTTGTATGAGGAATCCAATCCTCACATATTAGTCCAGGCTCCAACCTAGTTTCTCACAATGCTCCAACCTTGTATGACAACTCCAAACCTCTAGGGATGCAACCTTCTCAGTTTGCTTCAATCCCTTAAGGTGACTACAATACTGCTTCAAGCCTGCATCAAAATCTTCAAATACTTCTAAAAAATGTATCCAAGATAGCTCTACAAAGTGATCTTAAATCTACCTCTACAAAAACTTCAGGTCTGCTTCCGCAAAATTTTATGGTTGCGCCAATGAAACATGTCTTGAAGTGTTGATCTTCAATTATGCTCCAAGGATGACTGGTCCAACAAAAGAAGTCTTGAAGTGCTGGTCTTCAACTATATTCCAAGGATGACTGCTCCAACAAAACAAGTCTTCAAGTGTTCGTCTTTAACTATGCTTCAAGAGTGATTATTGTTTCAACAAAGGCTTGAAGAATGCTCAATTAATGTCGTCATGAATGCACTCTATTGTCAACTCAAAATATGCTCAAAGTATGTTATCATTTTATCATTTGATGAAGGTGTCTCCTAGGCTCTTTGATGAAGGTGTCTCTTAGCCACAATCAATGTTGATCCATTTTATTAATAAGTAGGGAAAGAGTACAAATGAGGTGCTGAAAAGATTGCACTTGGGCGAGGTGCTAAAAATATTGCACCTGGGCCTGCTTAAAGTAAGCTGAAGGACAACTCAAACCCAAAAAATAACTCCTGCCAAAAACTACTCTACATGTCTCAATGACTCCGTTGTTTTGCCAGAAATTTTGTTGCTAGCTGACTTCAGGCTGCTAGTTGGCCTAGCTCCCGTGCTTGAAAAATTCTAGGAAATTGTGAAGGTGATCCTTGCCCAAAACCTAGAAAAACCCAAAGAAGGTTTCCTCTAATTCCAGCCTTCAAAATCTGACCTTTTTTCCCCTAGCGCCTCTAGTGGCTAGCTAAGTAGGGGTAGCATAAATGAGTTGATATTTTTCTCAGAAAATTATGGGATTTTAACCACAGGCTCTACTCAAGAAACCCAAGAAAACCCAGAAAGGGTTCATCCTGGTTTTGAATTCAGAAAATTAGTCCTCTTGGGGCTTGGCTCACCCAACTGCTAGGAAATTTGAAATCCTGGTTGGCTCTGCTGGCATATGTCTCCAAAATTCTACCAAAACCCCTGGTAATATGTGGCTAGCCTCCCCTCCAACTCCTCCGACTGAACTACTCTTCTCTCCCACACTTCTGGCACTTCCTCTCCATTTTACTGCATAATCACTACACTATCTTTGTTGCCTCTATGAAATCCTGAAGGGACTATGCTCTGTGTTGCCTTTACATAGTCCTAAAGGGACTATACACTCCTATTATCACTAGTGTTTCAATCCATCACCAAAGGGTGGAACTCCTCTCCTAAGAGAGCACTCGAAGTTCCCCGAGGATGAAGTTGGGATCTCCACTCGAAGAAGAGCACTGCAAACTTGCCTAAACAACTCAAGCGTGCTATAGTCAAAATGACAAGAAGAAACTTGATGAATGAATGAATTATTTATATGGTTTCCCTCATCCCCTTTTTATTCTTGTGAAACCCTAACAATCCTTGAAATGCTAATAATCCCTTGGGTCCACATGAGTTGCGTTGTCAACTTGGCCTCTTGGACCCACATGAGGTGCATTGTCCACTTTAACTCTAAGAAATTTGTTTTATTCTAAATTATGGTTTTATGGGTCCATTCAACCCTTTATTATCCCACTTAGCTTTAGAAAAGTAAAATTGGAAAACTTTAATATTCTAATTAGTTGTCCGCTAATTAGGAATATTACAATCCTCCTTGCCAAAAGGTTCTTGTCCTCAAGAAATTCCTAAACAAGCCTTATCTCTAGTTAACGATCCCCCCTCTATCATTGCAAAATGTGCCTGGGTCCCAAATGTGCCACTGAATCTTCCCTATCCTTTGCATCATTCTAATATGAAGGGATCCCTCAATGTCAGGTTCCCAAGCCATCATATCCAATATAAAGCTACACCTGCTCCGCTTAACATCCAAGTAATCCATCTTGTGCACTCCAAGAGTAGACCCTCGACGATCCATCTAATCCCTACAGAGGTAGTGTCTCGCTCACATGAGCTCTGCCTGCTATCATCCCGCTAACGAGCCTGCCATACTAATGAAGTCCCCCATGCCATCAGTGACTCGTTAAAGCCCAATGGAAGATCTACATGATCCCCCCATGTAGTATGCAGCTAACCCCTAAAGGTTATTGAGTTGTATAGAGTTGTAATGCTCGAGTCCCCTGATAGTCTTGTAGAAGTGCCACCGTGCTAATGCTACACCACTTTAATAGTGAGATACCCCCAATCAGGTGCATACCATATCCCTTTCTCCTGGGGCCTTGTGGAAAAAAATATGTGTAGGCCAAGCTCATCCTGCCCAAGCATCCCCATGATGCTGATATGTACCCACCCATTGTTGATCATAACCCTAAGCAACAACATGATAATTATGCCTCGCCATGTAGTGGAAATCTCAGTGCTCCCCCACAAGTCAAACCCAAAGTGGACTGGATCATCATCTTTTGTGTCCCTTCTCATCACAAAGTGGAGTGATTGACACACCCAACGGATCCCTAGATCCCCCAACCATGCTAGGATCTCCCAACTCCAATTCCTCTTAGGATGTCACTGCATAACACTTCTACCTACTAGAACCCATCTGACCCTCAGCTCTGACCCCTGTATGTATCTTCTGGGTGGACTCCAAGCATCATGTGTCTATCTCACACATGCATACCTACCCTACTCCTGCCAGACCTTGTAGTAAAATATGTTTTCCCAACTCCTGATGATACAACTGGACACTACTCGGAGTCTAGGTACCATCCTGTAGATGAATTCTACCATCCACAGTCCCTCAAATGTGAGGCTAGGGGTCAAAAATATGCGACCTTAGCAATCAACCACATCATCCCTAAGCTGATATCACACAACTTGTGCACCTACCAAGTGTCTTAATTGGAGAGTCTGCTTTTGGATCATGACACATGGTATCTCATTTGACTACCTAGGGTGAGCCTCCCATTCTCTGATGCCTGATTTGAGGGTGTCAAGGGGAACCAACCAAAAAATTCACGTTTGAAACCCACACTGGAGGATGAGGAGTGGGTATGACCCAAAGGGTGTGCTCAAGAGTAATCCTCCAGATGACACTCCCTATACCGTGGATCTAGAGATAATACCCTTGTAACCATGTCTCTGTTAAACATGGTGTCTCCAGATGCTCAACAATATCCTCATCAATCCTAGGTGAGTTGCATCCTAGGGTACACCTAATGCCCCTGTCCGTAAGTCCCCTTGGACGCAACTCTCCAAGTTCTTTTTGTGGCATATCATGTGTCACTTCATACCAACAAGTGTCTCTGCACTCCTCATCATGCCACTGTATGCTGCAACCTACTGTTGTATGCCACCAAATACTAATGGCTATGGCTATACCATCCTGTACCATCATGTAGCCCTCCCGTGTCACTGCACTTGTCGCTCCCCACATGTACCCAACATGACATGAGGCAATCATACTCCACAACGCGGTCTGACATACTACAACACACCCCCATGCATCTCCATGCTCCTCTGCAAGACGTTGCTCCTTGTTGCATAGCCCTGCACACCCCTAGATGTTATGGTCTAACATCAGGTTTGTACGAATCATTCTACATCCCTATACATAACACTGGACCCTATGACATGAATTTGCGCAGTCCCGCGTATCAGTGCCTACTACCGTGCCACCTTGTAACATATAGTATCCTTCATGACCAAAATATCCACCACTCTACTAGTAACCCCCCATGAGGTGGGGTACATCTCCCCATATACTCTAAAGGATCAGAGCAGCCTGACTTCTCACATGCCAATTACATTGACATCACTGCTCCTATCCTCCATAGCTCATGTACCATATACCCATGAGAGAGCACCGTCTCTACATACTTCCCTGTCGGGTGGCTTGCCCATGCCATCTCCTCCAACCAATTCCTGCCAAAGTAGGCTAATCACCCTATGACTCCATGCACGATCGATATGTTGAGATAGCTCCTAAAAAGGGTGTACCCTCATGTCGAACCATCTTGTCAGTAGGGATGTTTTGGGCTTTGATAAAGATCTAAAAATGTGTTTGCGCCCAAACATTAAACCCATTGTGTAATAAATACCATCACTTACCGACTCTATGATGTGATGGGAAATCCCACTTGGATCCCAACATTAATCTAGCCCTCGTGTCGCTCTGATAATCCATGGACTCTACTGAAATATGGCCATGGATGTATCTAGCTGCATAGCCTACTCCATGGGGTACCAGCCCAGTAGCTCTTACCATCCAACCTCGATAGAGGAATCGAATGCAAGAATCCCCACACATAGAACAATCCCTCCATCCTATGAGTGTTGCACCCTACCAGCTCATGTCGCCTCATCTCACCATCCTAGTCAACATATGAGATCTAACTAGGTGTCTTAGTCTCTATTTTATAATGGGAAGAGGTGACCCAACAGTGTTTCTAGCCCTGTCTATGTATGCCTGAAGGGGGCTGCTCTGACACTGCATGAGCTCTTTATTTGTACCATTAAGGAATCCAAATGTTCCCCAATGTGGGCCAACATGGCCATTTAATCGACAGAAACCACTCTCATGCCCTCCAGTTCTTCATTCTGCAACAAGATAGCCTCTCATACTAATGTGGCCTTCCCTTTAAAAGCTAGAAGGTCGGCTTGAAGTTGACGACACTATTGTGTGTGACCATCGTCCAATACCTCTATATATCCTATCACCTCCTCAAGGGGTAGCGCAAAGGATGGTTGCACACCCTCCTCCATAGACACTCCAACATGCAAGACATGCCCACTAGTCATCTGCATGTGATTGTCATCTGACAATTTTTTCATAGACCTGGAGGCCTCTGTACCTATCGGCTGCTCAACAACAATGGAGTTGTCTCATGACAGCTCATCAACATGTGATGCGTTGCTATCATGAAAGAACTCGATCACAACCCCAGATACCCGATCAATGGATACCTCAACAATGGGTGGTGTCTCACCAACGATTGTATGCTCAGTTGTCTCCTTGCCAACTATGGCCCCTTAAACTACTCTTTCATCTTCTTCTTTAATCAGTCTCACCATCCCTGCATTATTCCACCGAATTCACCCTGATCTGTGCCAGTCTTTTATTTCACGGAACTCCCAAAAAGAGAGGGCTGCTTGAGTGTCATTTCCCAATGATTGGTATGCCCGGAAATTTGTTGCCAATAACTCCACTTCAGCTACAATAATGTCTTGATTCACAATTGTTGCATGAATTAGTTTCTTTCCCGAATTAACGATCATTTTTTGAACCCTAATCACCTCATTCAAGGTTACTGCCATGGCATCTGAGTTTAACTTTTATTCTGATCTCGTCATAGAATGAGGGTTTCCCACAAGTTGAGCCAACATTATGCTCTAATATTGTAATATCCCAAATGGGAAAATGATAGTAATACAAGCAGTGATAAACTAAAATTATAGCAATAAGGAAAACTCCATTAAAACATAGAATTTGGAGCCACAATCACTACTGAGCCATTTTATTAATATGTTGGGAAAGAGTAAAAATGAGATGATAAAAAGATTGCAACTGGGCCTGCTCAAAGCAGGCTAGAGGACAACTCAAACCCAAACAAAATCTCTTGCCGGAAATTGTTCTGCATGGCTCAATGACTGTCTTGCTCTCCCTAGAAATGTTGTTGTTGGCTGAATTCACATTTCTAGTTGGCCTAGCTCCCTTGGTCAAACAATTTTAGGAATTTGGGAAGGTGATCCTTGCCTAAAACCTAGAAAAACCCAAAAAAGGTTTCCTCCAATTCCAACCTTCAAAAAGTGACCCTTTTTCCCCTAGAACCTCTAGCTGTTGGCTAAGTAGGTGCTGAATAAATGAGCTTCTCTACTGCTCAGAAAATTTCAAGATTTTAATCACAGAATCTACTCAAGAAACCAAGAAAGGGTTCATCCTAGTTTTAATTTCAGAAAATTGGCCCTCTTGGGCTTGGCTCACCCAATAGTTGGGAAATTCAAAATCCTGGCAGGAACTGTTGGCGGATGTCTCCAAAATGCTGCTAAAATCCTTGGTAAGAGGTGGCCAGCCTCCCATCCAAATCCTCTGGTTGAACTCCTCTTCTCTCCCACACTTCCGACACTTCCTCTCCACAGTATTGCACAATCATTGCAAAGTGTTTGCTTCCTCTACGCAGTCCTGAAGGGACTACGACCTCTGTTGCCTTTACGCAGTCCTGAAGGGACTACGCATTCCTTTTTCTTCTGTTGTTTCAATACCTGACCAAAGAGTGGAACTCCTCTCCTGAGTGGGCACTCGAGGTCCCCCAAGTATGAGGTTGGGATCTTCGCTTGGAGACACCCATGTTCTGAACAGCATTGCAGACTTGGCTAAATAACTCAAGCGTGCTCTAGTCAAATTTAGAAGAAGAAATTTGATGAATGAATGAATAATCTCTATGGTTGTCCTCATCCCCTTTTTATTATTTTGAAACCCTAACAATCCTTGAAACCCTAATAATCCCTTGGGTCCACATGAGTTGCATTGTCCACTTGGCCCCTTGGGCTCGACATAAGCTACATTGTCCACTTGGCCTCTTGGACCCACATGAGTTGCATTTTCCACTTTAACTCTAAGAAAGTGGTTTTATTCTAAATGTTAGGTTTATTGGTCCCTTCACCCTTTTACTATCCCACTAAACTTTAGAAAAGAAAAGTTGGCAAACATTAATATTCTAATTAGCTGTCTGTTAATTAGGAATATTACACTCACTTGACCACCAATAAAGTTGACGTGTAGGTTAGTAGAACCATTTTCATGCTTTCCTGATTAAAATATCCTTGAGTGCATCCCCTTATTTTTTTGTCTAGACACGATCTCAAACTTCCTTTATCTCTGAAAACCATATTTTTTCCATTACCATAACCTTGTCACTTGTATTTCATGTTTATAGTTTTTCATTGTTTTCCATCATACTTGTTTGATATCATTAAAGTTTGATGAACCTATCCATTGAACTACTTATCATTTAACATCATAACCTTGAATACACTGTAGAAGAATGGTAGACTTTATTATATCTACTTGTCATTTCCTTTGGGTTTTTCCATTGGCCTTGATGGTGATTATGGGATGGTAAATCAACTAACACAATTTCTCTATATTGGTATTTTCCATTGATTATTTTACATGATTGTATGTCTCTTTACATTTGGTTGAATGCAATAGTAAATTTTCCATGATAAATACAAAAGCCATAATCTTGGAGATTGTATTCACTCGTGATATCCCATTTGATGAATTTCTGAAGTATAGGACAAAAGGAAAATGTTTGAGTAAACTTACAAGTTGGAGTGTTATCACCGTCATTGTCTCATTGACTTTGTCCTCTTGAGAGTCTTTTATGACCCAATATACCCATTTGAGTTTCAAGGCACTGATGCCACCTTACAACCACCATAAAAGGGCAATAGGAAACTATTTGTTTTTCTATACGAGTCTCAAAATTTCAATAGTCTATCAATATGTCCTAGAGAGTCTAGTAATGTCTTTGCTTGGATGTCTAAACTAGACATAAAATTGTCTGTATAAATCTGCATATTACATCCATATAATGTTAGGTCCCTATATTACTAGTATATTCCCTTATTTTTGTCAGTGTAACCCCCTTATTGTTATTATTATACCCCTGCAACCCCCATATTGTTATTATTGTGCCCTTAAATTATTATTGTTAGGTTGGCTAGGATTACATTGTGGCCCCATGGACTCCTATATATAGAAAGGAGGTTTTGTAATTTGAATCATCCAAGAATTGTTCATTTATGTAATGTATTGGAGGTTGCCCCCTCAAAGTGGCTTATTTCTAAGGCATTGATATCTCTTTTTTCTATTTTTGGAGTTGGTTTCACAACATTTGGTATCAGAACTTTGGATTCTAGGGTTTTGTTGCTCCAAACAGGTCATCATGGCATTTTTGCTATAATTTTTTTTCTACGAAGATTCAAAAGCTGAAATTTTTAGGGTGTGAAGCTGAAATCTTGAGGAACATCGTCGCATAATTTCAAAGCTTCGTTCACAATATTTTCAAAGATATGATATGTGGAAGGTAAGGCTTTTTGCAGGCTCCTGAATTTCACTTAAAAATGTGATCGGGGAATTTTCATAATAACTTTGTTTCTACGAAGGTCTAGAAGCTGAACGTTTTAGATCCAAAAGCCAAGATCCTAAGGAATATCGTCGCATAGTTTCAAAGCTTTGTTCACAATAGTTTCGGATATATTATCTGTGGAAGTTAGGTCATTTTCAGGCTCCCTAATTTCATCTCAAAAGGGTGAGCGTGGGAAAATATTCATAAATCTCTCTCTGAGCATCGGATTTGAATTCTGTAAAAAGTGACTGCAATTAAACGTACTATATTTTCTTGTCTATAAATTTCAGATCCAAAGGAGAAAACAGTGAAACGTGGAAAATCGTACAATTTCTCTCTACCAAACCAGTCCATAATTAGGTCATTGTGGGACATTGGACATAAATTTGACTTGAAGAATCCAAATCAAGTTAGACCTATGGAATTTGAAAGAAGCTTTAGAGGAATAATATAGGGCTAAATTTCAGATATTTAGGATCTGCAATTATAGAGATAATTCAATTTCAATATAGAGCTCTGCAAAAGCAAGTAAAAAGTGTGTATTTTGTTTCCCGAATTGCCTAAGTCTTGTTTGAAGAATCAAGTTGAATTGATTCCAAGGGCATATAGTAGAATAGATATCAGTATTGGTTTCTAAAATGGCCTCTAAAAATAATTCAACACCCATTAAGCCTTTACAAGGCTATACTATGACTGATGAAGGTGAAGAATGGAAACATAACATATCAAAATTACAAGAGCAAGTGCAACAAATTTCGCTCTCGCAAAGAGCAACAAAAATGACATGGAAGTTTTGAAGAAAGGTGTGGAAACTAAGACGGATGGTTTGAAGAAAGGCGTGGAATATAATATAGATGGCATGGAAGCTAGCATGGAATCCAAGATGGATGACATGGAAGCTAAGATTGATGAAAAAATGGAAAACATGAAGAATGATCTAAAAGCAGACATGGCAGGTTTGACAAAGTTGATACAAAAAATGTTTCCTAATGGTGAAAAGATAGTAGAAGAAACTCACGATGATAACAAAATAAATGTTAATCATGATTTCATAAATTCTAATGTTGGCTGGAAGAACCACCATATTCCAAAAATGGATATGAGGAAGTTTGATGCAAAAGATCCTGTAACATGGATATTACAGATGGAGCAATATTTTGACCTCCATGACGTCGAAAACACACAAAAGGTACGCATTGCAACTTTACATTTAGAACAAAATACATGTGTATGGTATCTATGGCTTCACTCCTGTAAAAAAATTATCACTTGCTCAATTTCTATGGAGGAAATGATAGCACATTATGAGGATAGAAAGAGCAACACCTTCTTTAGCCAATTGATAAATCTCAAATAAAAGGGTTTAGTGGGGGAGCACATTGAGGACTTCCAAAAATTGAATATAAGGGTAACTAATATTCCATAGGAACACAATATTGATCTCTTCATATGTACTTTAAAGGATAACATCCAACATGAAGTTCGTGTTTTGGTTTTGGAACCTGATTCATTGGAGAAGGCATTTAGGTTGGCATGAAAAATTGAATGTAAAATTATGGCCACAAGGAAGCCTACCACTCACTTCTATAAAGAAGGAAGTGTTGCTACGCCTAGATTTCCACAACCTACAAGGTTGACACCACAACAATTGGAAGAAAAAAGAGAAAAAGGGCTTTGCTACGATTTAATGACGGAAAATACACTAAAGGTCATAAGTGTGTTGAGAAGAAATTTTTTTACATAGATTGTGAAGGCGAAGGAGAAAATAGACAAGAATCTTTAAAAGAAGAGGATATACACAAGTAACCAACACTAGAAGATGAAGAAATGAGTCTAACCATATCACGTAATGCATTTGGAGGAATTCCCACTCCGAAAAATCTCAAGATAGAAGGACATATCAAGAAGAAAAAGGTAATAATGTTGATTGATTCATATAGTACCCATAATTTTATTCATTGTAAGGTAGCCAAGGAATTGAATTATTTCCTATACCCAACACGAGAATGTCAAGTGATGGTTGAAAATGGAGGAACTATAAATTTCTCTAGAAAATGCCATAATATCAAGCTAACCATGAGGGAATATGCATTCAATAGTCCAATGTTTTCCATTCCTATGGGGTGTTGATTGAAATCATGTCTCCTAGAGTACATTGATTTCACAATCATTAGGAATTGAACGCTTTCAATTTTCACAAGAAATTTCTTGAAATTTTTTTTAGAAGAAAGGAATTCGAATTATGAGGTATTAGGTAAGGAAAGGATAATAAACTCTAGTATATGAAAGAATGTTAAAGAAAATAAGCGAGATGTAATTGCACGATTATGCTCACTAGAAGTTCCAACATCAAAATCATCTGTTTCTACAGATCTCCAACAAGTCTTGGACAATCATTCCAAGGTGTTTGAAACTCCCAAAGGACTCCCACCTATTCGTGATCATGGTCATGCTATTCATTTGATTCCGAAGTGTTCAGTTACAGCAATCAAATAGATATCCTTATATTGAAAAAATAAAATTGAACGCGTGTGATTGCAAAAATGTTAGAAGTTAGCTATGTTCTTCTCAGTCAATTCTTTCTCTCTGTAAATATGGGTACACAAGAAAGGGTGGATCATGGTGCGTGTGGCCGTTTAGAATACATAAACTCACATTAGAATAAATTTCCCATTCATAGGTCATTGAATTGTTGGTGGTGTGAACAATTATTTTACCATGTTGGATCTTCGTTCAGGATATCATCAAATTAGAATGAAGACTGAAGATATTCCGAAAACAACATTTCAAACTCATGAGGGTCAGTATGAATTTTTGGTCATGCCTTTTGGCCTTACCAATGCACCTTCTACATTTCAAGGGTTAATGAATTCCATTTTCAAACCCTTCCTTAGAAAATTTGTGTTAGTATTTTTTGATGAGATAGTAATCAACAACAAGTCTTGGAATGATCATGTTCAACATATTGACAATGTGCTCAAACTATTGCCGAGCTAATTATATGCAAAAACCTCCAAATAACAACTGCAAATTTCAGAGGTGAATATTAAGGTCATATTGTATCTCGCAAAGATTGTTAGTGAACCCTAACAAAATTAAAAACCATTAAGGAATAAAAGTCCCAAACCATAAAGAAGTTGTAGAAGTTCTTGGGGTTAACGAGTGTGTATCTCATTTTTAACAAAAAATTTCCATAGGAAGTAAAACATATAACAACAAGCTTTTATTGAAAGATGCATTTTTTTGGACTCCACAAGCAACTAAGTCCTTTGAACATCTTAAAAAGGCAACGTGCTAATATATGATTTTAGCTACTCCAGACTTCAAAAAAATCTTTATTGTGGAATATGATGTCTGAGTAAATGGAATTGGTGTTTTTTTAATGCAAGAATGAAGACCCATTTCTTTTGAAATTCATCCTATCAAGAGAAAGTATTTACACAAACCTATTTATCAGAAGAAAATGTTTGAAATACTACATTACCTAGAGAAATGGCACCATTACCTAATGGGAAGACACTTCAAGGTAAAAACTGATCATGATAGTCGTAAAATTTTTTTGCAACAAAGACTATCTTCAGAAGAGCAACAAAAATGGGCCACAAAGATGTTGGGTTATGACTTTGAAATAATCTACAAAAAAAGGGAAGCTAAATTTTGTTGCAGATGCACTCTCAAGAAAGAATGAAGAGGTGGAAGCATTTCTTTGTGCCATTTCTTTTATCCAACTAGATTGAATAACTGAAGCAAGAGATGAATGGAAGAAGGATGAAGAAGTGTGGACACTCATTCAAAATTTGCAGCAAGATCCTAGTACATATAATACATTTAGTTGGAAAAATGATTCCTTATGGTACAAAGATCGCTTATATCTTTGTAAGAATTCCCAATTAAAACAAAATATTGTTTTGGAATTGCACACTTTTCCTTTAGGAGGACACTCAGGATTTTTAAAAACATAACATAGGGTGAACAAATTTCTTTTTTGGGATGGACTTAAATCTGATATTCAAAATTTTGTGGCGGAATGTTTGGTTTTCTAGCAGAATAAAGTTGAGACAATTAAGACCCCGGTTCTTCTACAACCTCTATCCATTCCCAGTCAACAAATGGAGGAGATTTCAATGGATTTTATCAAAGTTTTACCTAAGTCCAAAGGAAAGAGTGTCATCATGGTGGTAGTTGATAGACTTACCAAGTATGCACACTTTTGTGCATTATCTCATTCATCTAAAGCAAGTAGAGTTGCTACTACATTTATGGACACAATTCAAAAGCTACATGGAAACCAAAGGGTTATTGTGAGCGACAGAGATCCCATTTTTACTGGAAATTTTTGGACGAAGTTATTTTCTTATTTGGGTACTCAATTAGCACATAGCTCATCTTATCATTCTCAATTTGATGGTCACACTGAGATAGTAAATAAATGTTTGGAAGGATATCTTCGTTGTTTTGTATCTGATAAACAAACACAATGGTTCAAGTGGTTACCTCTTGTAGAATAGTGGCATAACACTTCCTTCCATATTGCAACAAAAATGACCCCATTTATGGCACTTTATGGATATCATCCACCATCCATCACATCACCTTTAAGAGAAAATTCAAAGGTTCAAGTATTGGAATATCACATCGAGCATCAACAAAAAGTTCTCCAACTCTTAAAGGATAACCTGAATTTGGCACAAAATCGAATGAAACAATAGGCATGTCAACATCACAGAGAGAGAAGTTTTGATGTAAGAGAGTGGGTATTTTTATGGCTACAACCATACAAACAAATGTCCCTCAAGCAAGCTAAGAACAATAATAAATTATCGCCAAAGTACTATGGTCCTTACAAGGCATTACAGAAGATTGGTACTATGACATACTCTTGGAGAGGTAAATCCCCTCTGTGGATAGAGGTGATCCCTACTAGCCCATATCGAGTGTAGCAACAACTGAGTCATGCTAAGACGCAAGTTCCTAATTGCAAAAGACCAAGCTGCGACAAGAGGCCTACCTTAAGTCCTATGCTATCATCGTTTGTGGAGGAGATGGCGCTCTCGCCCCTTGCTCTGGCAGATCAAAATTCTCCCACTCGAAGTGATCGAACACCTGCACATACAAGAAGAAACAACAAAAAAAAAAGAATAAAACCTAATACATGCAATTATCTATCAGTCAGAGAAGATACAAATCATAACATAAAACATGAACATCTGAGTGGAACCATAATCGAAGGTGTTTATTATTAATCAGAACAAAGAAAGATACAACCTGAACTCTGGCGCTGGATCTTCCTTCTGTAGGTCGACAGAGGAGTATGTCTCGGTAAAGCTCGTCGGGAAAAGGACAAGTCTCTCTCTCTTCGACTGTCTGACGATAATCTCCTTACAACTGATTCAGCTCTATTCCGGCTAACTTGCAAAAGGAAAATAACAAGCTTATATAGATGGTGGAAGGGGAGTTTGGATCCATAAAATGGTGGGATTGGCCATATCCTCAAGAAATCTTCCATGATAGGTGGAAAACCACTTCCCCTACATGGAGATCCGGAGCCAAACCTCCAAACTCAATTTAGAGACCAGTTCAGGAGTTAGTTGGAATCAAACTTCCACCATTTATTTTTAAAAAACACTCCTTATTAAGTCTGACATGGGTGATACACTGGGATAGAGTGCTAGTTGGCATGCCCTCTTTGGTGCATTTCCCCCATTGGCGCGAGGGCTGAACTGGATAGTTGCACCGATGATAAAAAGGATATTTTTAGGGCTTCTCACAGGAAATTTTCTTTAGGGGAATAATTGTCCTTGTCAAGGGGGATGCCATGAAAGTGGTTTCAGGTCATGTCATTGCTCATAGGTAATGGAATAAGCCCTCCAATGTGTGGGATGGGGAATTGAAGGGACGGTGGCAAATTACTATGTAACAGATTCCCCTTAAAGCATGAGGCCCGAGAGAGAGAGAGGGGTGAAATGCTTTATGAGAACGCACCCAACTGAAAACACTGCCGTAAAAAAACCTGCATAGAAAAGTACAACTAATATCTAAAATACATGATATATATGTGGTACGAGTGCAGCCATCCGTAACAGAGTATACAATAATCAAGATCCAAGGTATGGACGCAACCATCCAATAAGGATCAATAAATAGACTCAGGTATGGTCGCAGCCATCTAGTGAATGAGTCATGTAACCAATCATAACAATCCACAAAATCGCAGCCTGGATTCTAACAGACAAAATCCAGGGTCTTGTGCTCCATCTCAACCCGAACAGAGTACAATTTCAAGCATGCGAATAAGTGAGTTGAAGTCGAACGTGCAAGAACGTCGTTTGATTACCAGCCAGTGATGAAAGTTGTTAACAGACGCGAGAGGAACACCAATAATGACAATGTTCGTCAAGGTAATATAGGTACAATCCACGGAATGTGAACAGTGAGCTGGTGTCGAACACCCGCAGAATCATTCGATCGAAGGTCAATGATGAAAACCTTGCATCGAATGCGAAGAACCTGCCATTGAGGCATGCAGGCTCGAAGGTACTGAAAGGGAGTCTCTAGATCAACCTCTTGGATAATGAGTTGAAGTCGACAGGAAGTGACCTTGATCAAAGGTGGGCAATAGTGTTTCCCACATCATCGATGCGAGACAGAGGAACATAATGTTTTGAATCAGGATCAGATGAGAATCAGAGGAAGGTTGAAATTTGCAGAGGTCAATTTCTCTTGAACATATCAGCGGCATGACAGTGGATTTGGAAGTATTTGACATCAAAGGATCAGAGGTCATGATGACAAGGAAAATAGCAGATGAGAGGTCAAAAGTGATTACCCAAACCCACGGAGGAAAACAGATAATGAGATGAGATGTCCCCAACCCGACACGAATGTAGAAAAGTGCCATATTCAAGAGCGACATACTGCCAACACGATGACAATACTGGTTCCATTTTTCCCCACCATTTCTGGCGAGTACCCCAATTATTTTTGAAGACAAGCTTGAAGGGGATAGCATATGCTTGTATTATAAGTTCGTCCTTCGGACGAATCCATCCTAGTACATTTAACGAGTCCTAGGAAGGAGAAAATCGAATATCATCATTACAACGGGATCCGATGTCATCAGGGTTTAACGAATCTGACAAAGGAAGAACTCATCATCTTTTCATGTTTAGAGAGTTTGAAAAGATAGCAGAAAAGTAAACTCCAACAGTCCCTTTTCGTAAATAGTTCCTCAGATCTGAAAAGGTAGAAAACAATGTCTGAGAAAACCTCCTAGTCACGATAGGCTAGGGTATTCCTTTTTCGTAAATAATCTATCCCAGCCCGAAAAAGGGGTAAATGTATACTAGGTAGATGTCAATTGTAGCCACTTTAATGATATCAAAACGACAAGGGACTCGACAATCTTTTCATGTTTAGAGAGTCAGAAAAGCGCTGAAAGATGACTCCAAAGTGACTTTTTCATGTTTTTATCAAGTCTAAAAAAGTATAAAATACAACTCGTATCACTGTCCAAGTCGCATAATAACATGTTGCTGTACATAAAAGCGAGTGTAAAATCCATTTTGCGACAAAATATATTAAAATATTGAGAAAAATGACTTTCAAAACCTAATTTTGACTTCAAAAGTTATAAATATACCACAAATGGTAAAAACATATTTACTTTTACTTTTTACCTTATTCGGAGAGCAACAATGAGCTTTTGGTGTGCGAACTTGTGGTGGTGATAGTGACCAATCCAATACATCATTCGGGTTCTCGTCCATTACAAGTAATAGGCGCTACCTTAGGCTCTGTTTTGATCCATTTTTTGTATATTTCCATTGTGTATTTGATCTCTGGGGAACCCTTTGAAAATTTAGGGCTCGGCCAATTGCCGCGGGTATCGGGCATGGACCCGCGCCAATCAGCTCTTGCTTACAAAAGGGTCGCGCTAATTCTGGGTTCGATCCCCAGTGGAGTCGCCAATTTGTTGGAGAGGTAAATCCCCTCTGTGGAGAGAGGCGATCCCTACTAGCCCAGATTGGGTCTAGCAACAACTAAGTCACGCTAAGATGCAAGTTCCTAATTGCAAAAGACCAAGATGCGAAAAGAGGCCTACATTAAGTCCTACGCTGTCATCGTTTGTGGAGGAGATGGCGCTCCCACCCCTTGCTCTAGCAGATCACAATTCTCCCGCTTGAAGCGATCGAACACCTACACATACAAGAAGAAACAACAAACAAACAAGTGTAAAACCTAATACATTAAATTATGTATCAGTCAGAGAAGATACAACTCATAACATAAAACATGAACATCTGAGTGGAACCATAATCGAATTCATTTATTATTAATCAGAACAAAGAAAGATACAACCTGAGCTCTGATGCTGGATCTTCCTTCAGTGGGTCGACAGAGGAGTACGTCTCAGTAAAGCTCGTCAGGAAAAGGACAAGTCACTCTCTCTTCGGCTGTCTGACGATAATATCCTTACAATTGATTCAACTCTATTCCGGCTAGCTCGCAAAGGGAAAATGGCAAGCCTATATAGATGGTGGAAGGGGATTTGGGATCCCTACAATGGTGGGATTAGCCCTATCCTCAAGGAAGCTTCCATGATAGGTGGAAAACCACTTCCCCTACATGGTGATCTGGAGCCAAACCTCCCAACTTAATTTAGAGACCAGTTCAGGAGTTGGTTGCAATCAAACTTTTCCCATTTATTTTAAAAATGCACTCCTTATTAAGCCTGGCGTAGGTGATACACTGGGATAGAGCGCCAATTGGCATGCCCTCTTTGGTGGATTTCCCCCATTGGCGGGAGGGATGAACTAGCCAGTTGCTCCAATGCTAAAAAGGCTATTTTTAGAGCTTTTTGCAGGAAATTATCTTCAGGGGAGTAATTTTCCTTGTCAAGGGGGATGCCATGAAAGTGGTTTTAGGTCATGTCACTGCTCATAGGTCATGGAATAAGCCCTCAAATGTGGGGGATAGGGAACTGCAGGGATGGTGACAAATTACTGTGTAACACATACAAATTGGAGCTTCCTGCTTCTTCACAAGTGCATCCAGTTTTCCATGTTTCATGCTTAAAGAAGGTTATAGGTGAAAATCTTCCAGTTCAAAAAATATTTCCAGAAATTGACGAGGAAGGAAAAATCATATTGGAACATGAAGTGGTCACAGAAACAAGAACTTGACAACTACGAAATCAATCAATTTCAGAGTTTCTCATCAAGTAAAAGAACTTACCCACTGAATATTCTAAATGGGAGGATGAGAAGTTTATACAGAAGCACCGAGAGCTACTCAAGCATTGACGACAACACTTTTTTGAAGGAGAGGGGAATGTTAGGTCCCTATATGACTAGTATACTCCCTTATTGTTGTTAGTGTAACCCCCTTATTATTATTATTATACCCTTGTAACCCCCATATTGTTATTATTGTGCCCTTAAAATATTATTGTTAGGTCGGTTAGGATTAAATTGTGGCCCCATGGACTCCTATATATATAAAGGAGGTTTTGTAATTTGAATCATCCAAGAATTTTTCATTTATGTAATGTATTGGAGGTTTCCCCCTCGAAGTGGCTTATTTCTAAGGCATTGATATCTCTTTTTTTTTTTTTTGGAGCTGGTTTCACAACATTAGGAGTACAAGAACAACAATAAGGGGTACAAAAATAACAATAAGGGGGGCTACACTAACATAATAAGGGACTACAATATTAATATAGGGACTTAACATGCCCCTCTCCTTCAAAAGAGTGTTCTCCTCAATGCTTGAGGGACTTAACATGCCCCTCTATAAATCTGCATATTACATCAATATACCCAATGTGTGGGCTTCCTTCATAGTAGCTACCCTAGTGCTATGGCATGTGGCTTGGAGCATTCCCTTTTCCCCCACTCTATTCCATCATCATTTCACATGACACCTTCCATTTGATGGATGTACCATGGACTTTTCAACCCCTTAGAGGTTGAAACCACCTAATGCCTTAGAAATGTTGTGAAACCAGCTCCAAAAATAGAATAAAAGAGATATCAATGCCTTGGAAATGAGCCACTTCGAGGGGGAAACCTATAATACATTACATAAATGAATAATTCTTGGATAATACAACTGAAAAAACCTCCTTTCTATATATAGGATTCCATGGGGCCATAATGTAATCCTAGTGGGGCCACAATGTAGCCCTAGCCGACGTAACAATAATAATGTAAGGGAAAAATAATAGCAATATGGCGGTTATAGGGGTACAAAAATAACAATAAGGGGGGCTACACTAACATAATAAGCGACTACACTATTAATATAGGGACTTAACATGCCCCTCTCCTTCAAAAAATTGTTTTCCTCAATGCTTGAGGGACTTAACATGCCCCTCTATAAATCTGCATATTACATCCATACATCCAATGTGTGGGCTTCCTTCATAATAGCTAGCCTAGTGCCATGGCATGTGGCTTGGAGCATTCCCTTTGCCCCCACTCTGTTCCATCATCATTTCACACAACACCTTCTATTTGACAGATGTACCATGGACTTGTCAACCCCTTAGAGGTTGATAACACCTAATACGGTCATTTATTAACCTCTCTTGTTGAACTTGGTAACACTTGTACATTTTAAAGCCCATTTGGAATATGAAGTGTCCAATTTTTCCCCTGGTTAGTAAGCTTATTTACTTAATTACACTAATGGATTCTTGGAATGTGAGGAGGACTAATGCACTTTCTTTTTCAATTGTATGGAATAGTGAAAATTCTGATCTAGTTTACTCTTATCAGCTTCTGAGCCATGGAAAGAAAGTCATTTTCTTTGTTCCGTAGAACTGAAAAAAAAATTACATTAGTGTAGACTTTGTTCCATAATATTTTCCTTAGGCATACACTAGGTTTAGACTTTAATATTCCTAGGTACAAAGGAAAACATTGGGTGTTAAGGTTACAATTGAAGTGTTGGAGGAGTAATATCATTTCAGCTAGAGAAGAGACAATGAGAAAATCTTCTCATTGTAGAATGACAAAGTTGACACATGTTGTAAAGTGCATATACCTGGATACCATAGAGATAGGTAATTCAAAACTATGCACACATAGATAAATGTTTAAAAATAGAGGGAAGGGAATGTTAGAACTGCAAACAAATGTTACCACAAAGAGGTGATGCAATGGAGAATGATGAACATGGAATGCTAGACCTAACAAGGCATATCTGATAGGCTCTACACGATGCTCAAGGAAATGGCCACTGCTACAAATTCATGGCTCTAATACCACTACTGGGCTCACGAGAATGCAAGAGATGTTTAGGATAAACAAGATATTGCATAATATTAACCATATATACATATAAATAAAATTACATGTGACATTTGGATTATCTTTCCAAGGTCCCTTAGGATTGAGTCAAAGTGATGGTACATGTTCCTCCACGCCAACCCTAATGGATTAGGTGTCCAAAAAATATAAATAAATAAATAAACAAACCAAATAAAATATAATTAACTACATATGTACATAATCCAACTTGAATTCAATAAATCATTGAATGTTTATCTCTTTTTTATCTCTTGAAATTTGCTAGTTGTAGGAACATTCATTTGTTGCAAATGATGGGCGATTTATATTTATTGAGAAGGAGTATGAAGGATGAAGCTCCCCTGATAAATATTAATCTAATGGCTATTTTTCATCTTTTTAGATAAATTTCGTGTGGTTTTGAGCAACTGGATTTCCTCCACATATACAGAAAACACAACATGATTACTGATATATTATGAAACGAGGGTTTACTTCTCCCAATGAATTCATACTAGTTGATTTCTTACAATGATGGTACAAAGTTCATACATTTGATATTCTAGATGTTACTCTAATGTGTTGACAATGATTCTTCTCAAACAATGAACAAACTTTTTTGTAGTTGATCTCTAAAATAACCTTTTATTCGTTGTTTTATGTAAACATAGTTTCTGTTTAAAATTTTTTATCACATTGGTAATCCAATAATTCAATTATAATATTAACACCCATATTTTCACTTTGTATCTAGGAATCTCAAAGTCTACACCTAGTGTATGCCTAAGGAAACGATTATGGAACAAAGTCTACACTAATGTACTTTCTTTGTCAATTCTATGGAACAAAGAAAATTATCTGCTTTGCATGCCGCAGAAGCTGGACTAGAGTAAGTTGGATCATAGTATTCCATGAAAAAAAACAAATTACCTACTTTGCATGGCTCAAAAGATGATTAGAGTAAGCCGGATCAGATGTCAGCTTCTGCTTGGTTGTTTAGTTTCCTTGCAGAATTTTTTTTCATGCGTTGAGAATGCATCCACTAATACAGACAATAGTAGCAAGTGTATTTATGACCATAGTAACAAAGATCACTTGTTTAATTTGGACTTGTCTCAAACTTTTCACAACTCATAAAATGAGTTGTTTTAACTTGTGTGTGAGCCAAACTTGCTTCCAGTGAGTCTAACTCATTAGTAGTAAATTTCACTTGCAAGCACTTGTTAATAGTTAGCCTGAACGTTCATTGGAAAGTAAGTGCTAAGATTTTTTTTAATTTTTTAGTGAGATTGACTCATGATTATGATGAGCTACATGTTTGGTTCATGCCATTATAAAAATAAAATAGAAAATACCCATTCTGTTCAGATTTTTGGCAGGATCTTCTGTAGGTTGTCTTTCATGATTTTTTCCAGGGACTTGTAAACCTATGAAAGAGGAGAAAAGAAAGAAATTTTTTAAGAAAAATAGAAAGAAAATGGTGGCATATTCACAGTTTACACAATATTTACCATGGAATCCCAAAATAGGCAAACCAGCTAAAGAGACAACACACTTGCTTGTCTAGGAAAAGTACCTACCTAGAAGGAGCAGTAGACACTTGGAGGAGGAAATTTGATATCTGGAGTTTGGGACCATGCGATATGATGTAAATGGTGCATGCATGAACCCTTGGTTGGTCCATGATGGACATGCACATCTGGTGGTATCTTTCTCTTGATTTGTTAGACCACAACTCCATGCTTAAGTGGCTTTATTATTTGGAGCACTTGAGACCTTGTGACAACATGTTTCTTGTATGGCTTGTGACCTTCTGACAACATATTCAAGTTATTATATGGCTTGAGCGAAGTTTTTGGCACATATCTGAGTTCATCTGTGGCTTGATCCAAGTTCATTGGTGACTACACTGAAGTCCTATGACAGTTGATCAAAGTCTGTAGCATACATCCAAATTTGTGGTCTTGTTCTAAGATTGTCTGATGCAGGAGCATCAAGGGCATTTTTTTATTTGTAAATATGTTAGAAAAGGGGGTGTGACAATTTTTAATATTTTATTAATTAATTTGTTATTTTAAATAAAATAGGAGAAAGTGGGGATTTTGTAAATATCCTTTTATTAATTAAAAGGATATGAGAGAATTAGGTTAGTTAAGGATATAAAGGGATAAGATTCTAGATAATAGGATTTGTTGAGATATTTTAGTGGTATTGAGATATTAAGGAGATTAAGCATTAAATTAGATCATTTTTAAAATTGTATAAATTCATCAAGCCTCAAAGGCATGGGGAGGAGATTGTGAGTGAGTGTGTGTAGAGAGTGAGAGGTTTTCTGCTTGGATGCCTTCGGGAAATTTGTAAGGGCCAAGGACGTTGAATATTTGGCCAAGAAGATAAGTTTGTAAGCATGTTAATTTTTATGAAAGTGTGATTTTGAGTTATGCGCCTTAATTTGATTAATTCATGTATGGGTCAATTATTGTACTAAGAGTGAATTTGCTGGTAGTTGCTGGTCAATTAGTGCATTTATTCCTGTGGAATAAGAATGGGTGGCGCATGGATGATTGAGCATAAACAGTAATATGATAAGGTGGAAGACTGTTTTATATGTTGAATTGAATATCCATTACAATGAATTTCTAACTGGTTAAAGGTTGATTTTATGAATATCTCTGCGATGAGCAGAGTTTTAAATTCTGTAGTTGTTACCATGTGTTTTATAAAGTGCTGAAGCTGCATATTGAAATCGAACCTTGTTCTTTGTGTTAAGACTGGCAATGGTGAATTGGTTTGTTGATAGGCATGAGGCACACTATTTGATTTAATTCAATGAATCTCAGATCCGATTGGGATCGATTTTACCTCCCAACATTAAAACAACGTTTTCAAATCCAATGTGATAAGTCTGATGTTGTTAATACTGGCATTTAGTTATAATGAGTTGAAGAGCTGCAGCATTGCTTGGGTGCAGATTTAAATAGTCGATGTCAATTACGCTGAATTGGGTATGAATGTTTTGTAAATGCATTGGTCTGTGGTTCAATTATAAAAGTCGACATAATTGGAGCTGTATACAGGAGAAAGGAAATCGATATAATTAAATTTGTATCGATTTTGCATGACAGTGTAATTTATATAGTCGTTGACTGCGCTGGTGGTGTGGGTTATATCGATTGTATAAGTCAATATTGTGATCAGCAATACAAAGATGTGCTTCGGCCTGTTTTCAAAGTAAAGTAAGTGGAACGGATTTATGTTTGACATTAAAATTAATCAATTCGGTGATGATTGAATATATGCACAGGTTGAATATTACACAGTGGCAACATGTTCAGTGGAACAAAATCCGGTTCTGAATTATTTATTCTGTAGAAGTTTTATGATGGTGCAGAAAGACGTGGAGTAAAAACGCTGATCCAAATAGTGTTTATTTAAAACAAATTTGATTGTTAAATCAAATGCATTATACAGCCAAAGGTAAAAAAAGCGCTACTGTGTGATATACCCAGTGAATATGCTGTTAAGTGATCAGGCAGAATGCGTCGAGGAAAGTCGATTGGCATGGCAAGTCATGTGTGGTAAGTTTAGTATGTGAGCAATTGTGGTTATCGATTAAAAACTTGAATGTGTAGACAAAATACCATTACAAAAAAGCACGCATGAAATGTTAACACACTTGGTAAGTAAAGGAGAAAGAGCGCATTTATATATATGATTGATATTTGGGTCAAAAATACATAGTCTTGTGCTGGTTGGGTGGATAATATAATGTCGAATGGAATATTAAAACATGGGTGCATTGTTTCATTGGGTTCAAATCATATATGAATGATTTGTTTCATTGGGTTTGATTGAAGATTTAAAAAATTATGAATTTTCCATGAAGGAGGAAACTCTCATATACAGAGATTGATAGACTGTGAAATGGTTTTATAACCATAAATTGAAAGATAGCTTCCACATATAAATGGGAAAGTGTGAATTTTCCATTAATTGAGTTTTTGATTTGGAGCAAAAGATGAGATGCATGTTGACATGCATTATGATCGAAGATCCTGGTTATTGCAGGCTTGACCTGCATCAATTTTGGTATCAGAGCCGGAATGCTCTGTTGAAATTTTTATTTTCTGAATGATGACAAGAAGGTTTTGTTGAACTGAAATGTATTTTTGAATGTGTGTTGAATGACTAAAAGGAAGATCAGATTTTTAAATCTGATATGCAAGCTACACAATTGCAGTGAACATGATTGCAGAAGTGAAAGGGGACAAGATCATGCAAGATCTTACAAGTGAGATGATTTTCTGAATTGAAATTTGTGATTGAAGTTTATGGTTGCAGAGAAGATGGCAGTGAACATGAAATTCAGTTAAAGGCTGGATATGAAGGACAATTGCAGTGTCCTGAAGAAGAAGGTGAGTTGAAGAGATAGCCTAGAGAGTGAGCAGAGTAGAGTGCTCAAAGGGTTCCAGAGGCAGTGAACCAAGTACTTACCAAAAGACTGAGTGAGGAGAGCTTGGTGAGGTAAGGGGCAGCAAGGGAGATTGCTATTGAAGAGGCTAGTGCAACTCGTGATGAGTGAGAAACTCATGGAGAAGATGATCATGGAGGATCAGAGAAGAGGTTCAGAGGAATGCCACAGAGGTAAGATGACTGATGAAGTCATAGAAAGAGAGATTGTAGTAATGAAAGTGCAATTGCAGGTACTAGAAGAATGGCTGCAAGAGCAGGAAGATCAGAATAGAAAATGGATCTTTCCACTGAAGGGAAAGAGAGTGATTTGGCGACAATTACAGGTGAAGTTGAGGCAAATTGTGATTGCCTTATTGAAAAGGGAACTTAGAGTTCTTGAACCAGAGTTGGAATTTGAAGATTCCACATGCAGATTTGTTCAGAGGGGAGTGCTTGAGGAAGCAGTCAAGACTTAAAAGTCTTGTGGTTTTAAAACTAATGAGTTGTGTATGTTTGCAGGTACAGTACAGGGAGATGAGCAAGCTTTAGATTTTGTTCAAGAAGGGTTGAATCTGAATACTGTTCAGATCGATGCTGAGATAGCAAGATCTCAGGAGGAAATGAAGACAGAGGAAGCAGAAAATGATAAGTACTCTGAAAAAGAAAGCAGTGATGCTTTTGCTGTTACAGTACAAGAGAAAATTCTTATGGATGCTGAAGAAAAGAATCAGTCTGAAGCGCAGATAAGGAAGTAACAGTTGATACTGTTGAACATTTTGATATGCAAACTGAAAGTTTATGTATGAATGCAGATGATGATGATATGCTTCAGCAATGCTACAGAGAAATTGCATTGTTGGAATATTTGTTGATAAGTTCAGAGTATGATAGAAAGATTGCAGCAGATGAAAGAGTTCAGTACAGTGAACGAGAGCAGAAAGACATCTTGGAGACAGATGGTAAGAAGGCGAGACTAGCTGACAGTCTCATGGTGAATGCAAATCAGCATACTGATATGCTGACAGAGAAGTTGGGAACGAACTCAAAGGAGCATACTGAAGTGTTACCAGAGAAAGCTGAGGAGAAAGCCAGTGAAGATTTTCTGAGTCCTGAAGAAGACTTGGAACTGCAGAGAGGAAACTTGGTAACTGAATCAACCAGTGAGACCATTGGGTCTTGTGATTTTAGTACTGACAACTTGATTGTGTTTACAGGTAATGTAGAAGACAATCCATCATTTGGAATTGTCTTGGAAGAAGGAGAATTTTTGCGGAAAGAACATGAGACTGTGATGTCTCATAAGCAGAGACTTGTTACCATGGGTGACAGGAAAGAGTTGGCTTGTCTATATAGCCAAGAGAAGACAGGTGGACAAAATTTTGGAGCTGCTACAGTGACAGAGGATGAAGCTACAGTGTTTGAAGAACTTGATTTTATTTCCAGAATCAATCAAGATGATAATGGACAATTACTGAAGATTGTCGAAAGAGAAGATGAAGGTTCTGTTGGAGTTAATTTGCAACATGTTGATGAAATGCTGAATTGTTTGCTAGAGACATCTGAACCAAAGAAAGAAGTTACAGATGAAATTGCAGGTGATGAGAAAAGGAATGTTGTAGAGGGACAGGAAGTTTGGGAGGCAGCAACATTCATAGTGACAGCTAGAGCAACATGTTTTATTGAAGATGCTGGAAACAATCAGCAGACAGAGGATATACTGGACAGAGAAATTGAGTTGATAAGGAGGTTACTGATGAAAATTTCTCAGAGAAAGACAGTAGCAAGAAAGAAAAGGAGTGACAATAAGAGGAAGACAGTAGCAGATCTTGAAGGCACAACAAGTGGAGCATTACAGCACAAAATATGGAAACCTGGAGGACAACAACAGATAACAACAGCAGTAAAGCAATTGACAAGCAAGGAAAGATTACAAAATAAAATTTGGGATCCAGGAGGAAATAATTATCCAGACTTATGACCAGGTGGTCATGAATTTTCTTACATGGGGAGTCTGATGCAGGAGCATCAAGGGCATTTTTTTATTTGTAAATATGTTAGAAAAGGGGGTGTGACAATTTTTAATATTTTATTAATTAATTTGTTATTTTAAATAAAATAGGAGAAAGTGAGGATTTTGTAAATATCCTTTTATTAATTAAAAGGATATCAGAGAATTTGGTTAGTTAAGGATATAAATGGATAAGATTCTAGATAATAGGATTTGTTGAGATATTTTAGTGGTATTGAGATATTAAGGGGATTGAGCATTAAATTAGATCATTTTTAAAATTGTATAAATTCATCAAGCCTCAAAGGCATGGGGAGGAGATTGTGAGTGAGTGTGTGTAGAGAGTGAGAGGTTTTCTGCTTGGATGCCTTTGGGCAATTTGTAAGGGCCAAGAACGTTGAATATTTGGCCAAGAAGATAAGTTTGTAAGCATGTTCATTTTTATGAAAGTGTGATTTTGAGTTATGCGCCTTAATTTGATTAATTCATGTATGGGTCAATTACTGTACTAAGAGTGAATTTGCTGGTAGTTGCTGGTCAATTAGTGCATTTATTCCTGTGGAATAAGAATGGGTGGCGCATGGATGATTGAGCATAAAGAGTAATATGATAACGTGGAAGACTGTTTTATATGTTGAATTGAATATCCATTACAATGAATTTCTAACTGGTTAAAGGTCGATTTTATGAATATCTCTGCGATGAGCATAGTTTTAAATTCTGTAGTTGTTACCATGTGTTTTATAAAGTGCTGAAGCTGCATATTGAAATCGAACTTTGTTCTTTGTGTTAAGACTGGAAATGGTGAATTGGTTTGTTGATAGGCATGAGGCGCGCTATTTGATTTAATTCAATGAATCTCAGATCCGATTGGGATCGATTTTACCTCCCAACATTAAAAAAGCGTTTTCAAATCCAATGTGATAAGTATGATGTTGTTAATAATGGCATTCAGTTATAATGAGTTGAAGAGCTGTAGCATTGCTTGGGTGCAGATTTAAATAGTTGATGTCAATTACGTTGAATTGGGTATGAATGTTTTGTAAATGCATTGGTTTGTGGTTCAATTATAAAAGTCGACATAATTGGAGCTGTATACAGGAGAAAGGAAATCGATATAATTAAATTTGTATCGATTCTGCATGACAGTGTAATTTATATAGTCGTTGACCGCGCCGGTGGTGTGGGTTATATCGATTGTATAAGTCAATATTGTGATCAGCAATACAAAGATGTGCTTCAGCCTGTTTTCAAAGTAAAATAAGTGGAACGGATTTATGTTTGACATTAAAATTAATCAATTCGGTGATGATTGAATATATGCGCAGGTTGAATATTACACAATGGCAACATGTGTAGTGGAACAAAATCCGGTTCTGAATTATTTATTCTGTAGAAGTTTTATGATGGTGCAAAAAGACGTGGAGTAAAAACGTTGATCCAGACAGTGTTTATTTAAAACAAATTTGATTGTTAAATCAAATGCATTATACAGCGAAAGGTAAAAAAAGTGCTACTATGTGATATACGCAGTGAATACGCTATTAAGTGATGAGGCAGAATGCGTCTAGGAAAGTCGATTGGCATGGCAAGTCATGTGTGGTAAGTTTAGTATGTGAGAAATTGTGGTTATCAATTAAAAACTTGAATGTGTAGACAAAATACCATTACAAACAAGCACGCAGGAAACATTAACCCACTTGGTAAGTAAAGGAGAAAGAGCGCATTTATATATATGATTGATATTTGGGTCGAAAATACATAGTCTTGTGCTGGTTGGGTGGATAATATAATGTCGAATGGAATATTAAAACATGGGCGCATTGTTTCATTGGGTTCAAATCATATATGAATGATTTGTTTCATTGGGTTTGATTGAAGATTTCAAAAATTATGAATTTGCCATGAAGGAGGAAACTCTCATATACAGAGATTGATTGATTGTGAAATGGTTTTATAACCATAAATTGAAAGATAGCTTCCGCATATAAATGGGAAAGTGTGAATTTTCCAGTAATTCAGTTTTTGATTTGGAGCAAAAGCTGAGATGCATGTTGATATGCGTTATGATTGAAGATCCTGGTTATTGCAGGCTTGACCTGCATCATTGTCATATTGGTCCGAGTTCTATACCATCTATCCAATGTATATAAATGAGGTCTGAAGCATATATTTATCTCTGATATGAATTGCTATCATCATATCAGTCCAATATCTATTCATTTTTTGAAGTCTGATCTTAAGAAAATGTGTTTTCAATCTTGTTTCCTTGTGGCATGATGAGAGGATAAACCTTTCCTTGGTGATCTTTGTTGGACAATCAGTTGTGAATGCTTAGCACTTGTGGAAGCCTTCATGGGTCAATAAAGTCCTTGTCTTGATGTATTATTGAAAAATCAATTCAAATCCTTAAATAACAATGTACCCTGCTTTAAAATTTGCATATTCATGATCTGTTTTTGTATGAGAAATTGTGCAACCACAAACAAGACAACTAGATCATTCTTTGGCACCACCTACACACTAGAATGATCCAAAAAATTACATCTTCAATGTTGACTGGATAAAAATTTCATGGCCATTCAAAAAATTTCCTCACCATGTTTCTCTTAAGAGAAACCCACCTTTCCTTAACAGCCATTCCTGAGCCTGATGCCATCTCCAATACCTAAAATTTTGCAATACAATGCCCATACACTTTTCTATGAACTCCACTCGTACTAACTCCTTCTCTTGAATAATTTTCAATTTAAGTTGCAGTGTCAATGTTTCTTGAAAAAGAGTTGAAAGAAAGAAAAGATTATATTAATTTTCAATGGTAGCCAAAACCAGTTAATGTGACCAATTAAGCAGAAGTAAACAACATCAAGGTTTTCCTAGTGATAAAAAGTGCTAAAAAATGTTTATCTAGCCAAATATATTGGTATTGGACCTTGTGCCAACTCAATAGTTCTAAATAAAGACACCAGAAAACAAATATATACACTCATAATAGGAAAGCAGAGATAGAAATCAACAGCCTTTAATATATGAAAAAAAAAAACTAAGAATCTGACAATTTTGATGGAAATAAATTTGGATGACATAACCTTTATCGAGGTTTCTCTGCTAATGAACCAACAAGCATAAAAAAGGGTTACCCAGATGGCTTCATGGATGGGAGATAAGACTACCAGCATCTCAACACTAGCTCATTCCCTCAAACTGAAGATGGTTCAAATAGTAAGAAATGGGAGTCATCCGCCTCTTGGTGAATATCATGACACCCTATACCCCAATCAAATACCAACTCATTCCAATGAAGTGGCCCAAAAATGCAGCTAGGAGAATGAAATTTCCCCCACATCCCTCCATTAAGAATTCAGTCACTGATTCCCATATTATGACAGAATTCATCTTGTCCTAATATAGAAACACTAGGCTCACACAAGAAAACTGCCCAAAAATCAAGTATGTGAGGCATAGCTACACAAAAATGATGATAGGAGTAGTGATGGATTTATAACTTGGTATTTTTAAGTTGCTGGGAGATTCACCCATCCTTGGTTGGTTGTCTAGATATTAGTGTATCAATTGACAACGATGCCTTTAACACTTTTAATTTTCATAATCTACGTTATGTCATGGACATAGTAGGATAAGCATGTTGTTTTCTATGAACTTGCTCATAGACACCAATTAGCCTAAGTATACAAAAGTGTTTGTTAAATTTTATTTGCAATGGCAAGAATAAAAATGTTTTACTTATTGTGCCAATGATGAATGTGACCTTCGGGAAAAATTAAAAGGCCCAAGAAAAATATGTTTTGAAATGTAGGTAAACCTTATTGTAAAGTAACAAACATCCTTATATGTGTGTCTTTATCCATATTGAGATCATAAATTTTCGTAAAAATATGGCAAATATGTATTCGGATCTGTTTCCATTTCCATTTCCACAACTTACATTAAAACAATAGAGAAACATCATTGTTTTCTTTGAATGATGCCAATGGCAGCATTCAAAGAAAAGAGTCATTCAAAAAAAAGGAAGGGGGAAACAACAACCAAAAATTATAATGTGACTAATTTTAATTGTGACATCAAAAAATTAAATACAGTGAATTATTTGGGCGTTGAATGGATTTCTATTCACTATTTTACCTCTTATGTGCATAAAATGCATGGTTCAGGGATGTCATTTCTTATCTTAGAACCCTCTCGTCCCCAATTCTTGTTCCATTTGTGTTTCCTTCTTTGCCTCTAGGTTTCTGATTCTGGTATCATGAACTGTAGCCTCCATGCACATTACCCGAGACCTATGAAAAAAGCCTTATATTTTGGAAATACTTATTTTTCCTTGAACCACTGGAAGCCTCAATTCATAAGAGTTCATGATTCTTGGAACACCTATATAGTTGCTAAATATAAAAAAATCTTAAACATTTTAATCGACAAGAAAACACAAATATGAAGCCGACTTAAATAATTGATATTATACTTCAACCTTCTGAACTGTTATATAGTATTCATGTACTATATAAATCATATGTTTTAAATCATGAACAATCTTCAAATCTAAGGGATTGTCCATGACTGAAAAGGAAATATTTTAAAAGGACACTAGTATGATCCCCTGTCAAGTAATTGATGTGATACCTTAACCTTATGACCCCTTACATAATGTATCTTCTATTATATATGTTCATATATTTGAAGTGTCAATCAAGTAAGGGATTCGCCCGGACTGAAAGGACAATAATTTAAAAATAACATCTTAAAATGCCTTATTTAGGTTCGGTGTCATCGTTGGAAGTCCTGATCAATCTTTATTTAACAAAGAGTTGTTCTTTTAAAGTCAGTTCTTTTAGAGTTTACCTTGAGGGATGAAATATTCAAGGATAAGCCCTTGAAAGGTAGTTGATGTCATCAGTTCTTTTATAACGAAAAAGTAAAATTTCAGGACCAATATTTAGAGAATAAACATTTGAATTTTGAAAGGCCCTATCTGATTTTTACAGATAGTAACCAATTATTTATATTTTATTAAAAAATCAATTATATCTATAAGACTATGGTTCATTGGTTTTTGAGATAGGGAAATGGCAAGGATGGGGACACACACAGAGTGCATCCTCTATATTTTTAAGGGAAAACAATTATACACACACACAGTTTCTTCAAGCTTGTAAACATAACAAGATATACTTTAGAATATTATGCATAGCCCCTGCGCTTGCCAATTCTGAAAAATCTCGAGCAATTTATAAAGGGCTAAGTGACATTATATTATTTTCCCATAGACATGAGAAAAATGCAATTTAGTCTTAGGAAACATAATTATAACTATTTTCAATTTTCAATAAGGTCCATGAAGGTTCTATCAAGCATAGAACTATCTCTATGGCAAATTTTCTTCCTCATTTCTTGTTAATGATGATTATGATAAATGTCAAAGGCATTCACCTTTCAGAAACTTTTATAGTTGTGTTGCAAACCATTATAAAATACTTTTGTTTTGGAATGATATTAGATTCATATTTAAGATTAAGAAGGTGGTATAATAGGAATTTATTGAAACATTTAGTACCCAATCCAAGTCATTGCTATATAATTGGTTTCACAATGTTTGAGACTTGGATGGTCGAAGCACTGGACATGAATGACTCCTGGAAGCCTATGACTAATATGTAAAAGCTGAGATGACAGGAAAAAAGAGATAGAACAATAGAAATAGCCACAAGGATGAGCCATTTGAAATGTTTTATTCCCTATTTTTTTGACATGGAGGCTATGATTGCTATAATTTTGTGACTGCAAATAAAATATTTAAATCACTAGAGACCCAAATTGAAACCCATCATACAGAACCCATATTTTGAGCTACAACTTGTTAATAGATTTAAATTTAGTGAAATACAAAAATAATGGATAGGAAAAATAATCATATAGTCGAATAATCAATGTCCATGATTGTCAAAATTGAAGATATACACCTGGATTCTCCCTAAAAACTACCCAAAAAATCCCAAAAATCTGTCCAGAAAATCCCTAAAATTTGCCAAAAGCATCTAGGGGTCCTTAACCCATATCTAATCTTTTAGATAATGTTTTGGTTGAATAAAAAAGTGGTTTCTTGACTTGGATGAACATTTAAGGGGATGTTTAATGATAGTTGCGTAAGTTTACAACCACAATACCATGTTGTGCAGTTCACTTTGAAATGGAACTGATGATGATCCAGCAGAGTGGCCACCAAGAAAGGGTCCCAGAGACCGTGGATGGAGAAGATATTGTAATTAGCTACAAGTTTTTGTTGAACTAGGTGTTAAACAACTCTTTATTGAGTAGCTCATATTTGAAGGGAGATGTTGGAGGAAAAAACATCAAGTAAGTTTACAACCATAATACCATGTTGTGCAGCTCACTTTTAAGTGTAAGTGACAATGAACCAATAGAGTTTCCACCAAGAATGGGTCCCAGAGACTGTGGATGGAGAGGATATTGTAATCGGCTACAAGTTCGTGTTGAAAGAGGTGATAAAGAGTTGTTTATTAAGTAACTCATATTTGCAGGGAGATGTTGGAGGAACAAGTATCGTGCCATGTCCAGTACCTAACATTTTGCACTACAATTCTCATACACTTTGCTATGAACCCCACCCCTAATAACCCCTACTCTTGAAAATTATGAAACCTTTCAGTTTAATTTGCAGTGTCAATGTTTCTTGAAAAATAGTTGAAAGAAAGAAAAGATTATATTAATTTTAATTGGTAGCCAAAACCAGTTATTGTGACTATTTAAGTAGAAGTAAGGAATTTAACCTTGAAGCTTGCCCAGTGATCACAAGTGTTGAAATTTTTTTATCTGGCCAAGTATATTGGTGTTGCACCTACTTCTCAATAGTTGTAAATAAGGACAACAAATAACAACTTTCTACACTCATAATAGGAAAATAAGAGATACCAATCACCAGCCTTTGAGATATGAAAAAAATACCTAAGAAACTGACAATTTTGGTGCAAACAAATTTGGATGACACAACCTATATCCAGGTTACTCTCCTAATGAACCAACAAGCATAACAACTAATTACCCAGGTGGCTTCATGAATGGGAGTTAACCCATATCAAATCTGTTAGATAAATTTTTGGGTGAATAAACAAGTGATTTCTTGACTTGGATGAACATTTAAGGGGATTTTCAATGATAGTTGTGTAAGCAGCCAAAACACCATGTTGTGAAGTTCACTTTGAAATGTAAGTGATGATTAACCAGCAGAGTCGCCACCAGGAATAGGTCACAAAGACTGTGGATGGAGAAGATGTTGTAATCAACCACAAGTTTTTGTTGAATGAGGTGATATTATATCCGCGTATAAGTTCAACGAAAGATATTCTATTCGGGTATAAGTTCATCTTAGACGCATCTTATAATTTATTATTCTTTCCTAGAATAGAGACCTCTTCAATGTGGTGTTTTTGTAGATCAAACATTATTCGAATAATTCTTTATCAACTATTTAAAATTTTAAAGAGGGTACAATAGAAAACACAACAAAATGATAAGATAATTTCTAAGGAGGTAAAATTTATTCAGTTGAGGCTTCTGAAAATTATTCTAAGGAGGTAAAATTTATTGAGTTGAGGCTTCTAAAAATGAGAGTTCTCGTTTTAGAGACTGATTTCTGTATTTTTGAATTCATGGGAAAATTAACAGTCACTCATTTAAATTATTCAGAACAAACAGTTAAAGGTACTAGCCAAGCATTGTGAGTTACAATTCTCTCATTGGTGAATTCTTGAGGGCTGATGATACTAAGATGGCCTCTGAAACAATTAGCAAGATATTTAAAAAGAACTTAGATCCCTGTCAACTAAGCTTGCTTTGATAAATGGTCAACACAATTATCATGAAATGATGTCTTCATAGGGAACATGTTTTTGGTCTATGGTACATCAAGACATGAATTCATAATAGAAGTAAGTGAGCCATGTAGATGTGGGATACATCATTCATGAAGAGGATATAATCTAGGTCCACAAAAAGACCTTTCTTCTTTAATTTCTACAACTCTTTGGACATGAGCAACATTTGACTTACTAGTTATGTTGTGGAGATTGTCCAGTTAAAAACATTTTGCATCGAGTGATACTTGAGTATATTTTTTCTTACTAATTTTTTATTTGCAGTGTATGCTTGCTGAAATTGTTTGGAATTATCATAGAGATTCTCATTGTGATCTTTTTTATTTTTTTAGCTATGGTATCATCTGTTTTGGCCAAGTATAAAGGTATGCAATGTTGACGTGTTTATCATCTGTTACTAAATTTTCTTCGTGCTTACAACATAAATGCATTTGAGACCTCGCATGATTATTCATGATAATAAACAGCAAGATCACACGCAATGAGTACATAGTGAAAATCGGTGGCTTTTGCATTCAAAATATTATTTATTAATCATTATAATACTCGATAATCAATTATTTATAGCTTTGTTAGAACCTTTGGACTACAAACAAGCATGGTTACAGAGTATTGCATGTTGGGTGTGGAGCCTAATTATCTTTTTTATTTTGTATGACAACATTGTACCCGTGTACGTTAATGGGGGGGCAACGCCGCCCATAATTAAATGCTGCCTGGGGGGTCCAAGTGTAAAATTTCCTTGTAAAAGTATAGTAATTTCTAGTCAATCTGGGCCGTTCATTAGGCGGATGACCTAATGGTAGAAGTTATGTTTAGTTTAGGGTTTTTTTCCCTAGAAGGAAACCCCTCTCTTGTATGAGGGTACTGTATTGCAGCTGTGTATTATATGTCTATTCTTGGAGTGAGAAACAGATAGGGAGAGTGTGAGAGAGAAAAAAGGATATTACAGCGGATATGTTGTAGGTTGTGTCTCTTAATTTTGCTGGAAAACAGAAAGGAAGGACTGGCTGTTTGGGGTGGACGTAGCTCAAACTGGGTGAACCACGTATATCTGTGTCTTTCTAGTTTTATGTGTTTTTGTGGTTTTGTTTTCCGCATATTTTATGTGTTTCATTTTTCTGTCAAAATTTAATTTTCTAACAACTAGTATCAGGGCCGAAGTTCTATTTGGTGGATAAACTCGCAGGAAAGAAGGGTTCCTGGTTTGAGTGGGAGTAATGGCAGAAGATGGTAAATTTAGGTCGAGAAATTTAACGGCCAAAACTTCCCGTTTTGGAAGATGCAGATGGAAGATTATCTGTATCATGAAGATCTGTACCTACCATTGAGAGAAAAAACAAAGAAGCTAATGACTATGACAGATGCAGAATGGGACATTCTTGATAGAAAGGTACTTGAAATAGTATGGTTGTGCCTTGCAGAATCGGTAGCCTTAAATATTTCAAAGGAAACAACAACAGAAGGTTTGATTAAGGCCTTGGAAAAATTATATGAAAACCCTCGGCCTCAAACAAGGTATTTCTTATGAAACATTTATTTAATATGAAGATGTCGAAAGGTGGATCTATTGCAAACCATTTAAATGATTTTAATACAGTTACCAGTCAGTTAAGTTCTATAGGGGTAAAATTTTATCATGAAATTAGGGCTCTTTTATTTTTGTGCTCATTGGCAGAAACCTGGAATGGTTTAGTTATGGCTATTAGTAACTCTTTCTCTGGATCTAGTACTTGAAAGTTTGATGATGTTGTTGGTGTTATACTTAGCGAGGAAATGTGACGGAAAAGCTCCAGTGAGACATCGGGTAATTATTTAAGTGCGGAGTCTACGGGAAGAAAAATGGAAAGAGGAAAGAGCTCAGGATATCACAGTAAATCAAGGAAATGCAGATCCAAGTCCAGGTCGGGGATAGTGTGCTGGAAATGCGAAAAGAACGGATACCTAAAGAAATATTGTATATATCATAAGGGAAAATAAGGAGATTTACAGCAAGAAAACAATCATGAAGCAAATGTGACAGGTGATGTGTCACAATATGTTTGATTCTTTCTTTTGAAAATGTTATTGATTCTTGGGTTGTAGATTCAGGGGCCTCATTCCATGCCACACCTGATAAAAAATATTTTCATGACTATGTTCAAGGAGATTTTGGACAAGTCTGTTTGGGTGCTGATAAACCCTGTAAAATTGTTGGAATGGGTAACGTTCTTGTAAAACAACAGAATGGAAACCAACGACTATAAAATGAGGTAAGGCATGCTCCAGATCTGAAGAAAAATCTGATTTCAATGGTAGTTAGCTAGGCAGTGAAGGTTGTGTGAAAAATTTCACAGATAAAACTTGGAAGGTCACCAAAGGAGCCCTGGTAATAGCAAAAGGCGAAAAGGTTGGTACATTGTATTTATGCAATGGTATTTCTAACTCTGTTAATGGTTTAACTTCCAAAGGAGAAGATGCATCATTATGGCATCATAGGCTCATACACATGAGTGAGAAGGGGATGAAGATTCTTCACTCAAGAAATTTGTTGTTGGGTCTAAAGAATTTTGATTTGGATTCTGTGAGAATTTCATTTATGGAAAATAGAAGAGAGCCAGATTTGTCAGATTTGGGAAAGAAAAGAAGAGCGAAAAAATAGAGCTTGTGCATACAGATGTGTGGGGACCTGCTTAGGTATCATCTCTCGGTGGATCTCGTTATTATGTTACTTTTATTGATGATGCAACTAGAAAAACATGGATTTATTGTATTCAGAATAAATATGATGTATTTGATACTTTCAAGAAATGGAAATCTTTGGTTGAGATTGAGACAAAAAAGAAGTTGAAGTGTCCCAGATCAGATAATGGAGGTGAATATTGCAGCGAAGATTTTGATAGGTATTGTTCAGAGCATGGAATTGTTAGAGAGAAGATAGTTCCAAGAACACCACAAGAAAATGGTGTGTCAGAAAGGATGAACAAAACAATCATGGAGCGTGCAAGGTGCATGATATTACATGCAGGATTGCCTTTACAATTTTGGGCAAATGTTGTAGATACTGTTGTTTATCTAATAAACAAAGGGCCTTCAAGTTCCTTGGATGCTGGTATTCCAGAGGAAGCATGGACAGGTAAAAAGGTAAAATAATCTTTTTTAAATCCTTTTGGTTGTGAGGTCTTTGTCCATATTAATAAAGAAAATAGAACAAAGCTTGAGGAAAAATCAAATAAATGTACCTTTATTGGATATGGTGTTAACGATTTTTGTTATCATGTATATGATTATGAAAATCACAAAATCATTAGGATAAGAGATGTAATATTCAATGAAAAGGTATTGTATATGAATCAGTTGCAGGAAAAGAAACAGGAAAAAGAAAACAAAGAATGCGCAGTTCTTGATGAGATCACAGAAAAGGTAAAGGTGTCTGAAAAATAATAATAATCAAGAGCCACAACAACATCAACCACCACAATAGTAACAGGCACCTCAAACACCTGAAAGTGCTGTTAGAAGATATACCAGGATAAGTAGAACCCCTGGACGACACTCTCCTTCATTATATTATTTATTGTTGACTGATTCTGGTGAACCTAAATGTTATGAAGAAGCAATGTAGGTTGAAAGCACGAAGAAGTGGGAGCTAGCCATGGAAGAATAGATGGAATCCTTAATGCATAACCAGACTTGGGACTTAGTTAGATTTCCTACAGGTAAAACTACATTGCAGAATAAATGTTTTTACAAGCTTAAGGAAGAAGATGGAGGAAAATAGAGGTACAAAGCTAGACTTGTGGTGAAGGGGTTTTCACAAAAGAAAGGTATTGATTTTGATGAAATATTTTCTCCTTTTGTTAAGATTACTTCAATCAGAACTATTTTAAGTCTTGTAGCAGCGGAAGATTTACATCTTGAAAAATTAGATGCAAGGACAACATTTCTCCATGGATATTTGGAGGAAGAGATCTATATGCAACAACCACAAGGATATAGGTCAAAGGGAAAGAAAAATTAGAGTGTAGGTTAAAGAAGAGCTTGTATAGCTTAAAACAGGCTCCAAGGCAATGGTATCTAAAATTTGACAAGTTTATGTCTAAACAAGGTTATAATAGATGTGACTCTGATCATTGTGTTTATTTGAAAAGGAAAAATGATTGCAACTATATTGTATTGTTATTTTATGTAGATGACATTCTTGTTGCAGGGTCTAACATGTAGGAAATAAATGTGCTCAAAATAAAATTGGAAAATTCATTTGCAATGAAGGATTTGGGAGCTACAAAACAAATCCTTGGTATTAGAATAACTAGAGACAGGAAAAATCGCAAATTAACACTCTCTTAGAATGAGTACATACAAAAGCTGTTGAAAATATTTAATATGCAGAATGCAAAACCAGTTGGTACACCTTTTGCTAGCCATTTCAAACTTAGTAAGGAGATGTTCCCCAACACCCAAGAAGAAATGGACTATATGTGTAAAGTTTCATATGCATAAGCAGTTGGAAGCTTAATGTATGCAATGGTCTACACAAGGCCTTATATGGCACATGTAGTGGGAGTTCTAAGTAGGTACATGAACAATCCAGGAAAAGAACATTGGATGGCAGTAAAATGGATTCTCATATGTTTGAGAGGTACCAGAAATCAAGAATTATGCTTTGGTGGTTCAAACATTGCTCTACAGGTATATGTTAATGCAAATATGGCAGGTGACAAAGATAACAGGAGGAACACTACAGGATATGTATTTAATGTAGGTGGAAAAACTGTCAGTTGGGTTTCAAAAATCCAAAGTGTTGTTTCACTTTCAACAACAGAAGCAGAGTATGTTGCAACTACAGAGGCTAGTAAAGAAATGATTTGGTTACAAAGGTTTATGGATGAATTGGGTAAGAAGCATGATATGGGCACGTTATACAATGATAGCCAAAGTTCCATTCATCTTGCAAAGAACTCAACATTTAATTCCATGACTAAACACATAAAGCTCAAGTACCATTTCATACGGTCATTATTGGAAGATGGACAGTTGAAGCTGGAAAAGATACACACTAGCCAGAATCCTGCAGATATGCTAACAAAAGTTGTAACCAGGGAGTAACTAGGAATATGCTCAGTTTCAATTGGTCTTCAAGGATGATGATGAAGATGAGAAACAACCAAGTCCAAAGAAGATTCATTGTCTAGCAAATGAAGCAGCAGTGGAGTTGCTACAATCAGTCTCCAAGTGGGAGATTGTTGGGTGTGGAGCTTGATTATCTTGTTTATTTTGTATCACAGCATTGGACCCCTATACCTTAATGGGGTGGCAATGCCACCTCTAATTAAACAATTCCTGGGGCGTCCATGGGGGGTGGCTACGAATTTAGGGATCCCACCCCTAGCGGGTGTTTCGGGGGCAGTGCCCCCAAAGCTAAGAACAAATGTAAAATTTCCTTGTAAAAGTATAGTAATTTCTAGTCAATCCGGGTCGTTCATTAGGCAGATGATCTGACGGTAGAAGTTATGTTTAGTTTAGGGTTTTTTTCCCTAGAAGGCAACCCCTCACTTGTATGAGGGTATTGTATTGCGGCTGTGTATTGTATGTGTATTCTCAGAGCGAGAAATAGACAGGGATACTGTGAGAGAGAACAAAGGATATTATAGTGGATCTATTGTACGTTGTGTCTCTTCATTTTTCTTGACAATTGAAAGGAAGGACTGGCTATTCGGGGTGGATGTAGCCCAAATTGGGTGAACCATGTATATATGTGTCTCTCTGGTTTTATGTTTTTTGTGTGCTTGTGTTTTCCACATATTTTATGTGTTTCATTTCTCTGTGAAATTTAATTTTATAACACTACAAACGATCTAGCTCACATTAAAAGAGAAATATTAGTCCTATGGTCTAACTCGCATTAGAAATAAAATCCTTACTGAGAAAACATTATCTAGAATTTTCATTCAAACCTGGCACCTAAACCAATGGAAGTCCCTCATGGGCATGATTTTTGCAATGATTATTATTATTAACTAATAAATATATAATTAAACAATAAAAATGAAATGTCGTTAGCTACCTCTTGAGTGGGTTTAGTAGCCTCTGTAAGCTTCTACTCTAGCACAGATCCTTGAGTGGGTTTAGTAGCCTCTAGAAGCTTATCCTCTGGCTCGGAGCCTTCATCCTGCTGGTCTGAGTCCACATCAATTTCCTCTGCATCCAATTTCCTTTCTTTGGGACTCTCAGAAGCCTGGATTCCATGCCAATATGAAGTCTTTTTTAGGGTTTTGGGATTTTTTAGGTACAACTGGATCAACACAATCCATCTATGCCAGAGCATCTGGCTGGTGACCTCCTATGGTTTTAAGACATTTGATTTTCTTGTGGAAGTCAACTTATTTCTTCTCTCTTTTTCACTTATTTTCTTCGTTTATTTTGGGTTCGAAAAGGCACTTGTTGCCTTAATTGGTGTATCCATTATCGCCCACGCCTTTGGATTTTTCTGCCTCCTTGTAATCCTAAACATATAGGCTCTTAAGTGCCTCGTTACGCTTATCGATATGTATTTTGAAGTTGTGAAGGGAGATGAAGGGCTTGGGATGGGTCGTCGCTCAACAATGTGGGTAATCTTGAGTAGATTCTTTCTGTAGAAGGAAATAAATCACAAGACCAGAGGCAATCGGGATCCGATGTATCAGAGAAGATTCTTTATTTAAGGAAATAAATCTCCGGACTTCAATCAAATGTATCACAGCAGACTTGCAACAGGTACTTGGGATCAATTTATTGACTTATCGCATCCTTCCTCCAAACCTATGATAGTATGGCCGCATCCTTCCTCCTTCCTTAGAGAAACCATGCAACTGGAGGGAAATGAACAAGGGAAATTAAAAATTTTGATATTAGAATATTTTTGACATTTTGAAATGAAATATGTGTGTGTTTTTTTAAGGCCACTCAAATTCCATTGAATGAAATGTGTAAGTCTTTTGGTTTGAGTAAATAAGTGGTATGGTTGATTATAAATAATTATTAATCAAGTTATATCTAAGACATTTATTTAAATTATTAATTATATAAATTTTTTGAACTTCTATTTCATAAACTATTATTTGAGAGGATTTTGGTTAATTTTTTAATCTAATTATGTGATATTAAAGATGAATTATGGTAACTTAAAAATAAGTTTTATGTGGTTAAAAGAGAAGTAGTAATGTTATGGTATGAATGATTATTTTCAATGAAATTTTTTCTTTAATAAGGATAACTCATCTATGGAAATTTTCCATGATGTTTAAGACGGAGTGAATATAGGAAAGGTGATACTTAAAGGGCTCCCACATGCGTTAGAAATTTTGTATTTGTTGTTTTATAAACATTAGAGGTGAAAAAATATCCTAATCTCTAGAGCTAAGTTTGTTCCAACTTAGCTATAACTTAAACAACAAAGTGTTGTTGACTTCAAGGATATGATAGAAATGTGGTGGGTTGTAGGGTAGTCTTGTCATGAAATACATGTAATGTAGTTACTAGCTAGGTGGGGGAACCATTCTGGTGGAACTTGGCCATAAATGGGACATCTATCCATGCATAGTCTTTTAAGAACAAATACACTTAGTGAATTATCATTGTAGAGGAATCACTTTAGGATCTAGGCTACTGTGCACACACTAACTAAAGGGATATTAGTGAAACCCAGAAAAGTATTCTAGGTGCTTTTATAGAAATAGATGTTCTTTTGTTCTCATTGGTTAGGTATGGGAAAATGACAATAAATTAAGAGAATTTATAGGTTCTTTTATAGAAATAGTTGTTCTTGTGTTGTCATTGGTTAGGTATGGGCAAATGACAATAAAAAAAAGGATTTTAGCAACGGTATTTCCTATAATTTTAGTTTCATTTTTTTGCATCACCCTTATTAATGTATTTGTATATTTAGAATTGAGAAGACAAATGTGAAATTAATATAGGGTTTGATGGATCCTTTTAATTAAGAACTTCTATTGGGAGGAGATATCAAACATATTTTGGGAAGAGTATCTAGTAATGTGGCTATGATAAGGGTTACGAGTGCCTAAAATTTTTATGCTACTCCTCATGTATAGTATTTCCCCATGGTTGTTTTAGTTATCACTATGGGCCATTGTAATACAAAACCAAGGGAATATCAAAGGTTTACCTAGGTATGCTAGTCCTACCATAATAAAGTTACATATATAAAGCCCACATAAAGAAATTTATCTACTTGGGATCACCATAATCCAACATCTAGACAAGGGGAGCTATCATAGGTAACAAGTCATACTTGGTAAGCAGAAGTTTGATATGTACCACTTTCCTTAAATCTTCCTTGTTAGGAGGTTATTTAAGTCTGTGGGATATTTTTCTTGTAATTATTTGCAAAGTGTTTGCACTTGTGCTAGGTTTTTCACATGAAGGGTAATGGCTCATAATATTATATTTGAATATTTTTCCAATTATCGAGGATTAGTTTTGATATTAATTCCTCTAAATCAACCTCAATCTACATATTAGCGCCACTGAACATTATCTTTGCATCCAAAAGTGTATATGGATCTCCCAAAAGTATTGTGAGTACTATGAAGTGGATCTTCTTTCCAATAATGGAGAGGTAAGTGTGGTAAATAGACCTAAAAAATACTAGAATGGACAACTAGCTTCAAGTTGAAGTCAGAAGTCCATCTATTCAAGTACATTCCTTTGGTGCTAAAGAAGTAGGCCCATTTATGGATATTAGGTCCCGATCATCCATTTTTTTCACATAGAAATACATAAAACTCTCAATCCTAGAAGTAGTGGGTCAGCTTACCTTTGATAATGAAATTTAAACCCAAATGGCCATTGATTTGGGTAAGAACCAAATCTCAACGATCCACTTATCAAACCTCTTCTAATTAAAGTGAGAGCCATCTCGGGATAAGAGGAGACCTTAGGAGAGGATCCTTAGGGATATCGTCCAATTTCTTGACAAAGCATGAATGTTTAGGTTTCAAGGCTTTCCCAAGGGTAGAGACAAGGGTGGAAAATGTTAATGCCTCTAGGTTTGGAGGGTTTAAACTTTATGTATTTAGTTTAGTAGAAAAATATTTTTCTAGCATATTTAGCTTTGGAATTTCATTTATTAAATGGAAACTTATCCCCTTTATAGTTAGAACCCCTTATTATAGAAGCAACTATCCACTACTTGGACTCTGACAAGGACCTCCTCGTGATGTGTTTCCTATGCTCAAGGATGGTCGCGCTACAAGGTTATGCTACAAACCACAAAGGTAAAATATAAGCCAATACTCAAATGCCAAGACCACTACTGCCAAGGACCTGGTCCTGACTGGAGACTATCGCATTGGAAGAAGAACTAACGGAGGGTCCCAAAAAATATAAGGAAGGTTCAGTCCTGTAGAAGTGAAACACCAAAATACAATAGGAAAATAAGCATAAATCCTAGAAACCAATTTTTTCCTCACTACATTGATTTTGACTCAATGAAACAAGCCATCAACATCATCCCACAGTTCACAAAAAAATTATTGAGATAGGAATGTTACCAATTCGAAGTTTTTCTTCCCCAAAATACCCCATATCATGGTGGGAAAATGGTTCGTCAAAGGTACCAAATATTGAACAAAATCTCCCATGCAAGAGATACAAACCAAAATCCAATGCTCAATCCCAAAATGCATGCACATAAAGGAAAGAAAATTTCCATAATAGATAGAGAGAGTTCAACAATACTCAAACAACCCACTGAGACAAATGTTTCTTTCCTCCCATACTTCCTGGGATGTTCCATTACTGACACATGACGCCATCTCATTAACAACCTTCCACAAAATTGTGAACTAGTATATGAAACCAGGGATAAGGGTATGCATGAAGCAAGCAAATTGAACATGCCCACAACAACTGCTTACAGAGTAAGATGTGATGTCATTTTCACCTCAGTTTATGGCCTGGTAAGTCACCTTTGCTATCACCTTGGAGGTTTTGGGAAGCCTGTTTTCAATCTATACATGTGAGACTCAAGTCTTTGCATAAAACCCTAAAGGCATTCCATATTTTTGATGCCAGTGCCACATTTTAATTATAATAACACGTCTTGCCACCTTATGCGTGAGGGAGAATGTGTGGAGGTCGCCATCTGGCCACCCAATGTCCTTTCTGATAACTCCTCTAACCATGACACAAATCCCACTGATTCTCTTTCGTCGGCTCTCACCCTAATCGATATCATGTTGAAGTAATTTTCAACAATATAAGGTTTAAAAATATTACTCACACATTTTTTTTACTTCTAATTACCTTACATGAAATTATATTACCTCATATGGATAATTAACTAAACATGCATAACATATTCATTTTTTTTTTTAATATAACTCACATATTATTGTTATATATATAGGGACATACTTACACATCACCTTCATACTAAGTGTTGAAAACGACAACATGAAATATAAGAAATAATTTATTTTTAATTTCCCTTGAATTAAATTAGAAGAAAATTGTAATTCCACATCACATGACAGTTTGTACGAGTTAACTAAGTTAGAATGACTTAGTTAGTTCAATTAATTCAAGTTGAGGGTCAAACTAGAGGCATGGAGAGTGTCTCCTACGTTTTAGGGGTCCTCGTTGAGTTTATTTTGAGTTGTAATTAATTAACTTAATTTATTTGATTTAAAATTAGTTCAACTAGTTCTGCTTGTATTTTTCCAATAACCCTATTGAGTCTACTGCCGTGTAGCCCGATGGTTTCAGCCTAAAACCCAAAATGCACGAGAACCTCCTTGATATTCTTTGTGGGGTATTGAAACATATTTGAAATTTGAGAAGCATTTTCATCTGCAGAGTCCGAATGTAGTATTAGGGACTTTAATTTAATTTCCATCAAACTAGTAGCATTACCAAATCACGAAAATGTGGTAAACATGTGTGCCCATTGTGACAGAACAGCCCACTCAAAGACCATGATGTTTTCCATGAAAAATTTATTTGAAACAGACGTCGACCTACAAACTCGAACTCCCACAAAGTTTCCCTCCCTAGTAGATTGCGAAATCTTATGGCCGAGTCCATCCATGACTAATATAAATAGTAGTGGGGATAGTGAGGACCCATGTTTTAGCCCTCGCCCTGCCCTGAAGAAACATGAAGGTAATAGATTTATAATGAAAACAAAAGAGGTAGAGTTAACATAATTCATGATCCACTCCACATTCCTCTGTGACATGCAAACTTTAATCAGGATGATCCAGAGGTATTCCAAATCCACCCAGTTATATGCCTTTGATAAGTCAACCTTCATCACAATAGCTTTTATGTTCTGTGTGTGAATAGTATGCAAATTTTATTGTGAGATGGCCACAACATCATGAATAAGCCTGTCATGTAAAAACTTGAACTGCTCCTTTGAGATATGAGTAGAGAGACACTTCTTAATCTACACAACAATGACCTTTGATATGATCTTATATAGAATGTAGCATAAATATATGGGTTGAAAATCATTAACCTTACGAATTAAGGAAATAAACGTATAATTTATAGAACCTGTGATGTAGCCATTTAACTGGAACTCCTCCACCATTTGAGTAATATCTCTACCCATCAGTTGAAAAAATTTTAGGAAAAATTATACGGTTCATCTGTCTGGACCTGGGCTTTTGTCATGAGAAAAGGTCATTAGAACAAAAAGAGTTTCTTCCTCAAAGACCTCCCTTGATAGTGCTGCATTCTAACCCTCATCGAACATGGTGGGGTAATCATGGGTCAACCATAATTTATCGTCCACATGATCACCTTCCTAAGCTTTAAAAAGGTTTTGGAAATGTTTGACAGCCTCAAGTTGTATCTCCTCCATGAATTGAAACTCCTCACCAGTACCATTAATGATCTTCCATATACTATTTCGCTGTCGTCGAAGGTTGGCGAGGTTATGGAAGTATTTCATATTTTTTTCACCAACCTGAAGCCATATTGCCCTACACTTAAAATGCCAGGTCTATTCTTGTATAATAAAATCTTCCTCTTACGATCCTCCAATTCCTTTAGACGCCTCTAGAGCATCAAATTGTTGCCCAATAAATCCAAGGTATGTAGTATATCTATGATTTCAGTATTTATAGGAGTAAGTTTAGTAATGAGGCATTTATTCTTTTACCTCTCCTTGATGATGTAATGTCTCAAATAGGCTTGTTCCCTCCCCCCACCACCCCCCCCTGCCTCCCCCCCGATGACCCGCCTTGCGGCGCGTCGTGACATTCAATATTGAGGTAGGGCTAATCCAGAAAGGAGCCGTGTTCTCATCGCATTGTTTGACCGAAATCTGAGATAAATCTAGCAAGGGGTTCTGTAATAGAAACTAAATGTCACTGTCAAATGAGTTGTGGGGTGAACTGGTAAGGTCAGGATCTGATGGGGACTATACCCCAAGCTGTGATTGCCTAGAGGTGGTCATAGGGGGAGATTCTAAGGACGAGAATGATCCAATGTCCTAGTCGGGTCATTCAGGAGAGGGAAAACAATATGGGATGGGATTATAGGAGCAGTTTATTCATGAGGGGTGTGTGGTGCATGAGCATCAAATGATGGATGAGGGTGTCCAGCTAGATGCGCTAGGTTACCAATGTACACTAATCGACCAATAGGGGGAAGGGGAATGGTTGAAACCTTCAGATTATCTGGCGCGAGTGACAAGCGGGATAATGTTGAATCTAGAGACATATAAAGGAAATGAGTAGGAGGGGGGGTTGCGTGATATTGTTCCATACCTGATTTTTCTTCCATCGCAGGTGGTGATGCAGTCTGAGTAGCAGTATTTGTCGTCGAAACATCACTGGTCTTGTATGATCACCTCCCGGAGTGACGCCTCTGGCAGTTTCAGTCGAGGTGGCCTATGTCATGATATAGTAGGCACTGAAAGAGGATGATCCAATAGCTAACCTGTTGGTGGTGAATTTCACAGTCCCGCGATAGATCAATCTAAGTAGTAAGACCACCAAAAAACCCCAGCTCACCTAGAATCCATGCAACCCATTTATCATACATTACAAGTCCTTTAGGATCCATGTATACAAATGTGCCAATGGAAACCCCAATGGCAAAAAGGACCTTCAGAGTCCAAAACTCCAGCAACAATCCCAGGAGTTTAACCCATACTAGATGATTGTGTGGAACCTCTCAGATTGGATTAAAAACAATATACTAGGTATGTAATGATAAAAAGCATCTACCATGTACCCATGGTATTTTTAGAATCCGTGCAACGTCCTCCATAGTCAGGAAGTGAAAACTATACCAGTCGTTTAGTAATCAAGACACCTTAGGCAAATATCCCAGAATATGACACCACTCAGTGTTTACCCAATTTTATATATCCCTGTCGCACTCTCGGTCGAAGTGCCATCGCTCAATCAACACCCTCTTACGAAGGCTTCCCACCCTATTCCACATGACTTCATAGCCAAAGCTCAACAATTTTGTCACAGTGGAAGGATGATGACATTTATCTCGAGTGACCATGTGATATGTAATTGGTATTTGGTCTTTACAGCCATGTTTTGTGCAAGGTTTGTATCGTGAAGGAGATCGCAAGGTCCTTGACCTCCGATGTCTCGCATGTGTTCCAACTGTCCCCTCCTTTTTGATATCCACTGCCGATTGAAAGGCCTCTAGCATAGCCTCCTTTCTAGTGATATCCACGTCCAATGATGCCAGTTATTCGTTGAGATGTGCCATAACTATATGTGGTCAGGTCTAGTGCAAATTGGAAAAGGATGGAGGAATGATGACACTCATTGTTAATGAAAATCTGTGAAGATAGGGAAAAGAACATTCCCCAACGCTCAGCCTTTATCAGATCCTATAGAAAGGGGTGGTGTCGAGGTGCCTTCAACATTGGGGTTGGTAAAACTATGCAAATATTTATCTTCGACCTACCCCAAGTTGAGTACCCGTAAATATCGCCCATGTGATGTGAATATAAAACACTTATAGTAATTGTGAAGATCCACATCTATCAGCTTACTATTATTTCTACGATATTGCAAACATATGTCTATCACACACTACTTTCCCCATCTAGAAAACCTTATGGTTTTTGAAACTACGAATTTGGCACTATCTTGACTTAGACCTATTTACACTCCTTTTATTTTATGTTCTTTTTTTTTGTGTTTTATAACTGGTCCGAGAGTTTTTGGCAGCCTATGTGACACACAGAGGGTCGAGGATGGGGACAAATTTTGATATGTTTCTCATCCATGGTTTCTTTTGTATTTACTATTTTACATGGGTGTACATATTTCTCTGACTTATGTTGATGACTGATGTGCATTTCTTCTGCATATTCGTCATGACACATGATTGCACTTGGCTGGCATAATACCCTTTTATTTATGATGTGCGTTGCTTTCAGTATTGGATTTTGTAATATGTTTAAATGCAATGGCATATGCACTGGCACATTATATAAGCCAAATAATTTTCACACTAAAAAAATATTAATTATTATTATTATTATTTTATAGTAATACCAAATAACATTGGCATAATAACATATTCGTAATTAAAATATAGAATACAAGTGAAAGAAATAATAATTTTTCCCTACCATAAAAAAATGCTAAAAAACATTTACAATTTAAAAAAAGTGAAAGAAATAATAAATTTTCCCTTGTTAATAGAATTTAAAATAATCGATAAAGCCGACGTTAAAAAAAAAATTCAGTTTAAAACCAACCGTTGAAAACAATAGTAACTTTTTCCCATTAAATGTTAAAAGGCAATCTATAAAACCAAAACTTCTACCAAAAATAAATTCAAATCACACTTTTCTCATCCAATTGAAACACTTTGCATCCAAACAAAGTGCCCAAACAGGCAAACAAACCATCACTCATACTAAAAAAGAACTTGTGTATAATATATATACGTCTGAAGCATTTTAATAGCTGCAAGCACAAAGAAAAGAGAGCTCTAGATATTCAAGTTACATTCATGTTGCATACATTCTAAATCTTCATATGCCCATGCTATCCATTTTGAACAAACTTCGGCTTTCCAATTCTTCTGGTGTGGGCGAACTGACTTTTCAATGAATCGACGACAAGAACTTTGCAGGAATTTTCAGCGGGGCAGGTACGGTAATGTAGTTTCGAATTTGAATTCTCTCTCAAACCACTAGATGGGATTCGAACTCCTTATCTCTGTTTCAAAATTCCACTTGATTGACTATCGTATTAAACCCTCTTCCTCATGATGCATGTCTTTTGGGTCACCGTTAGCCCTCTTTGAAACTTTTGTAATGGTCAATATACAGTTTGATCGATAATTCAATTTGTTACAGAGTTTTTTTTTTTGGTACATGAGGTTTTAGGGTGTTGGGTAACAACAAATTGGAAATGGACACTCTAATAGAGGTGGGAAATCTGCATGCTTCCCCATCCTAAATGCAAAATTAAATTCTGTTAAACCCCCACAGAGAAACTCTTGCAATTGAAACTGCCCTGATTCTCTGTCAATGAACAAATATATTATTGCGTTCTTAGGTTTTATGAGTTAATCATGTTGTAGTTATGCATATGCATTTGTTTGAACTTCAGCTTGCGAGGAATGTGATGTGATGATAGTCCAGAACCTAGGAGTAGTGGTGGTCACCATATCTCAAAACTATTTGATTTTGTGACCCTTTGCCCCAATACACAAGTGGGTAAAGTTAGTAGGAGTTTTAGCTCCAATGGTGTCACTAAGATATAAATAGTCATCCAAAACATAACTAATTGAGTTCAAGGACTTGTTTTTTTATAATTCCAAATGCATATTTGACCATTGAACTTAAAGTTGAATCATTGTTAAGGATTTAACGATTGGATTAAAATTGGGGCTTCATGTCTACACGGAGAATCTCACAATTTCCACAAACCATGGGCCACACATAACCACTTTTAGCCAGTGCTCGTAGGCATTGGAATCAATCAAGAATAAAGAAAACTTTTTCATCTGGATGAATGACCTTAGATTTAAAGAGAAAGGGACTATGTGATGATATAACCCAGGCCTATAGTTATGCCAACAAAGACCACAATGCATTAAATTTGCAGACCATGTCATGGGCCTTGAAATGTTAAATATTTTTCATAAGCCATTTTACCTCTAGAGCCACATTAGGGACTAAAGTCACATTTTCCACATAGTTGGTTGTGGAAGTGGGTGAGGATGGAGTCCATGGTGAAACACTAGAAGCAAAGTTGCTCATGTCAAATCTAAGCATAAAGTCTTTAAAATAAGTGTTTCTATTTCTTTTCCTGATGGGCATAGGCTTCGAAAGGCCATTAGGAGTGGGTTCATGTTGTGTTTACTATTCAAGTGCATTTATAGAAGCCTTGGTGATGATAGAATAAACCCTCGTTACATGCAACGTCTTCTTCTGGGTAGATGCAGGGGTTTGGGATTGCACATTATTAGAGGAGACTCTTTCTAGTACAAGCAAGAGAGGAGGATGTTTCCCAGTCTTAATTCCCATCGATTCTACACAAATCAAGAGAATAAGGAAGGGATGAGCAACAACCCTAATTCTCAAGTCTCTACATGAGAAGAAAAATCACATTCATTTATTCTTGTTAAGCTCTTCGAAAATAAACACAAACACAGACACACACACACACACGTAAATATGTTCTTTGAACAAAATATTAAATTCTAACATATTTTTAGGAAGTTCTAACAAAATCCGCTTAATTCTCTTTGCTGAACATAAGAGGGATTTTATCATATTTTTTTGTACCAGCAATAATTTTTTCCAGATTCACTGAATTTGAATGAAAACACACAACTTAGTTCCAAACATTGGAGGGAGTGGGTAATATAAGAAATGACCAAAAAGGTTGATAAAAATCTACATAAAATCATAATCACCAAGAAAATATACCCTCTAGTGTAGAGGGCAAGAGAAAAAAACAAACAAATCATAGTAGATGACCTTCCCAATAGGTTTGGCAAAGCCAGAACCCCAAATAATAGGCTTCAAATCATTCTTTTTCCCACGGTGCACATAACATCCATTAATAAAAGTTAAAACATGTTCTGATTAATGTATGCTTGCATGGAAAAACATGCAAGGGAATGGAACAAATTGTAACCCTAAGCTCAAAGGTCCAAGGATCCCTCCAGAGAGTATCCACTCGTTTTATATTTTATCTACTGAATCATTTATGATCCATGTTTGATTTGTTGTATGAACAATTGATGACCTTTGTCTAGTCCAACCATACATATCATGGGTTCATAACTATATATGGGCTTGTCATTTGACCATAATTCCAACCAAGTTCTAGTAAATTTAAGTTCACTTTGAATGTGTCCCTTGGGTCAATGACTTAAATAATGTTAACAATGTCATTTTTACATTTCTTATAAGTTATTAATTATACAATTCCTATGAAGGTTCCTCCACAAAAGGCAGATCATCATTGTCCCCATACCAAATATTGACCAAGTGAATATGAATTTTTGGCAAAGAATTTCCTGTCAGCCTCAAGAGTGAGCCCAATTCCCGTGTTGGTGATTTAAACACCATATTTTGTTGCAGCCCGAAACGAAGATCTTTGCTTGTTTAATCCCATGATAGTTCCAGGAGAGGTTTTGAGAGACCAATTTCCAATTAATTTAAGATTTTTTTTTTTTTAAACTCGAACGAGTATGTTTTATTTATTGGAAGGATTTGGTTGGACCGAGGCCGAATCAACCAACATTACATAGTATTAAATGGTAGCTAGTCCTCTTCCTATTACAATTTAATTATTGGGTCAAGAAATGCATGTTTCTAGAGGGCTTTCCTCATTTATACTGAGTTCTCCTGTCGACAAAAGACATCCTTTGTTTTCCATGGAATCCGATTTGTTGTTTGAGCTTCTGAGGATATGGAAGAATTGGTAGGAGGTGAAGTCGAGCAACATGATCTTTAATCTTCACAATAACTTGTCGAGGACAATGTTGTTAAACTTGTCCTCCGAGTTGAGATTTTTGATAAGGATTTCTGAATTCGAAGGCTTGGAAAACTTTGATGTCTTTATCTCGAGCAATGTGGCAGGCTTTTAAAAGGCCTAATATTTCTACCTCGTTATTTGTATGTTGTCCAAGTCCCTAACTGAAACTATCTTTTCTTGATCCATCCAAAGAGTAGATAACACCACCTACACCTGCTGCCCTGGGGTTTCCTTGGGATGCACCATTGAAAAAGTTTGGTGTTTTGCTTTACTTCCTCCACCATTCCTGAAAGATGTCATTCGGTTCTCTTAATCGCCATCTTTGGTTAGTGAAGGAGAGAACAAAGATTTTTTTCCTGCCTTGAGGGGCGAGGGCTTCCATCCAGTTCTTTTTTGATGGGAGGATTTAAGTGTTTACTTTTTGATATTGCTATATCACTGATTTGAGGACGAGAGACTTGGCTTTTGCTGCTACCTTTGCTGGAGGACAGGGATTATCATTGAAGATATGCTCATTTTGGGCTAGCCATATTTTCCAATAAACATATTTGGGAATGGAGATCCAGACTCAGTACCAAAGTGATTTGTTGGGGATGTTGTGGGGATAGCACTGGAACCAGGTGGAAAAGAGCTTAGCCACTGATATGTGCTATGGAATAGTTTCCTTTATACCATGGAGAGTGATGTCCAAAACATCTTTTGCAAATGGGAAGTCAATAAATAGGTGTGTCGAAGTCTCACTGGAATTTCTACATAACATGCATCTATGTGGACCAACGATGTTCCTTTTTGCCAAGTTCTCACCTAACAACACCTTGTTATGCATAAGCGTCCAAAAGAAGAATTTCACTTTGGGGAGTCCGAATGGATCCCCTACCTGCTTCCATAGCTTGGGAGACTAATTTCTATCTATTTTTGGTTGTAGAGAAATGTATCTTAAATTTTTTGTGTATATGCCAGATTTTCCCCTGCCACATCTCTCTGGAGAATCCTTATGCACAGGCGCGGAGTCAATTAGGAAATTTTTTAGAGTTGATTGCTGGTGATGCAGTTTCTCTGGCACTATGGGAAGTTCCCATGATTTCCAATTACCATTTCTGTCCCAGGCGAAGATGTCTCCTAAACTGCAGATGCTAGCATTGATCAACCATCCACGCAAATCACTGACATCATCATGGGTGCTGAGATCGGCATGGCCCATGATCCAATCATCCCAGAGTTTTATTTTCTTTTCATTGCTTCGAATATGATATAAATTTTCTTTGGAGAAATTTATGCTTTTGCGGTAGAGGTTCCATACCTGCATGCTTGGCACTGTGTTTTTTGCCAAAAAAGGTCTTAGTGGTGCTCCAAGCGCATACTTGACTCTAAGAGTTTCGTTGACTCGATTATTTGGTTCGGCATACATTTTCCAAAGGATTTTTCATCCCAAAGCAAGGTTGGTGAGGGAGGGATTGCAGGTCAGTAGACCTCTGTCATCAATAGATCACTTCCCCAACTCCCAATTTTCCAAATGAAATTTGCAATGATTTCCTTTTCCTCCCTGCCAAAGGAATTTGCACAAGATCTTGGAGATTTGTTCCATGATGTTTTTTGGAGCCAGAAGGAAGGATGCTTGATAGATGGGGAGTACAGACAACACCATTTTGATGAGAATCAATTTCCCTCCATTCGTGAGCCAGTGTCCTCCCTAGGAGGCAATTTTGGATTGAATTTTGCTGAAAATTGCTGCCCACAGAGATATTTTTTTGACACCAATTGTAAGAACCAGACCAAGATACTTAATTTTTTCCCACTGGGAAAAACAATTCAAACCAAGGTGTTTCGAAATGCGATTGAGTTTTTGCTGATCTAAATTCCATCCATACACTGAGATTTTTCTGTCATTAATTAGAGCTCTAGATGCTCTAGAGTAGATTTTAAGGTTAGAGTCAAAGGCTTTTGCAATTATTATTGAGGCACCTCCAAGTAGAAGAGAATCATCTGCAAAGAGGGCATGGTTTATAGGATTTAGGCCATTCGAAATTCTTATGCTAGGTAGAAACCAAGCGTTCATATCCATTGCTAGCTTGTTGTTGAGAGTGTTTTCCATCAGAATGTACAAGAACAGGGAGAGGGGGAAGCCTTGCCTCAAAACCTCTCTGAGGTTGAAAATAAGATGAAGGACACCCATTGAAAAGCAATGCAATCAGGGCTTTTCAATGCAGGATTTTATAAGGTTGACAAACTGAGGGGAGAATATAAAGGATAAGAGGACTTTGAGGAGGAAGGAGAGGTGGACCCTATCAAAGGCATTAGCCATATCTAGTTTGATCAGCATCCCATTCTCCTTTTGCTGCTTTCCGGAGTGAATGGCTTCCTGCATTTGAATTACATTATCGAGGATGTGCCTGCCTTTGACAAACCCCCCTTTGGAGCTAGAGATTAGTTTCCACAGCAGAGGTTTAATTCTATTTTCTTGGAGTTTTTCCATGATTTTGTAAGAGGAATTGCAAAGAGAGATGGGTCTGAATCTGCCAAAGGTTTTAAGATTGAATTCTTTCAGGATTAAGGCCAGAAAGGCTGATTTGATGCCTCCCCCCAAATTTTCTTTGCTAAGAAAACCTTTTATCATTTTAATCAAGTTAGTTTTGAGAATGTCCCAGAAAACTTTGTAGAAATGAATTGAGAAGCCATCAGGGCTAGGGGCCTTGTTTGGTTCCATTGCCTATATGACTTTGATAATTTCTTATTCTAAAAAGGGTTTTGTGAGGGCGTGGTTTTCTTCTAAGCTGATAATATGGGGTATGTTTGAGAGAAGGTCAGTTGTATCTTCTTCGTTACCATCAATCCCAACGCCATACAGATTTTTGAAGTGACTCTCTACTGCTGATTTGAGTTGGTCATACCCTTTAAAAATTTTCCCTCTGCTATTGTGATTTCAGTGATGTGATTGCGAGATATGCAGGCTCTATATTGATGGTGAAATAAGGAGGTGTTTTGATCCCCAGCCTTGAGCCACAAACTGCGGGATTTGATTCTCCAGTATTCTTCTTCCATGTGGAAGGAGAAGTGGGAGGAGCTTTGGGCTTGCACGTCTCTGTTTAGCACCTCAAAAGTGATGTTTATGCCTTCCATTTGTAGTTGATCCAATGACTGAACTGTTTCTATTCTCTAACTAGTTGGAATTTTTATGGGTTTTCTTATCCACTCTTTTAGGGCCTGCTTTGTAGCTTATATTTTTTTCTCCCACACATAGCTTGGGGACATATTGATTAGTTTGGCCTAGGCCACTCGAATGGTTTTGAAAAATCCTTCTCTTTTAATCCAAAGAGGGGTGAACCAAAAGGGGATTGGGCCCTGGTCTTCTTCAGCTGCAATAAGTAGTTGAATGGGCTTGTGATCCGAGGTGAGTTTGGGGAGGATTTTAGTTGAGATTACCTTTTTTTCCATTAGCATAGTGACTTGGACAAGGAATCTATCCATTCAGGAGTAAATGTGGCCATCCCATGTTCTGTTTTTGGTCCAGGTATAGAGGCCTCTCACTGGGTTAAAATCGAGGAGACCCCACTGCTGCATTAGATCTTCCACCATAAATAACATTTGATATCTATTTTTGTTACCTCCCCTCTTTTCTCTTTGTTTCCAGACTATGTTTAGATCTCCAGACATAATGATATTATTGGTGGATTGAAGCTCTAGGAAGGCAAAGAGAGAGTTCCAACACTCTCTTTTTTCAGCATGAAGTATAGGGACATAAATATTGAATAGGGCAAAGGTAAACTTACTTGTGAGATGATTTAACTCAGTGAAGATCCAATGCTGGGTCTTATAGGTGTTGAGTAGTTGGAAGTGTTCATCAAACCACAAAGTAGTTAATCCGCTGAGGATCCCCTCGAGCTTACTTCTTTTCTTGCATTTTTCTTCCACTTTGACATGGAGCATGAAGATGTCTAGGGGGTATATTTCCGATAGATATTTGATGGCTTCAATTTTTGGATGGTTCCCCAAGCCTCTGCATTTCCAAGATACTAGATGCATTATTTACCGTGGGAGGGGTTGGAGAGTCCTCCCTTGGGAGGCCTTGCTCTGGTGTTTCTCCCAATGGGCATTTCTATTGTGGGCTGGCTTCCTTGTGTTTTTATCCTTTTTGCCTCCTCTTCCCTAAATTCTTTATGTGATTTACTTCCAGCTCTTTTCGAAGGTCTCTCAAAGGTCTCATCCTCTTAGGTGTAGGAGTTGTCTACCAGCTTTTTTCTTTGCTATTTTGCAATATGAAGGGTTGGAGGGGATGCCTTGGGAGGATCCAAGTGGGATTGTTTCTTCACCATATTTATTGAAGGAAGGGGTTACGTTCTGTTCCATGTTGTTAGGGGTTGCTTCTAGAGGGTTTGCAAGAGTGATTTCCTTGTTGTTGGGGATTGGGGCCTCATCCGAGATGGGAATAGAAATCCTATCTTCATTTCCCTGAACTGTATTGGTGTTACCCTATATGATTCCTTTCCCATTTTGTTTTGACAGGGCTGCTTTCTTGACCAAAGTCCACTACTCAACGATTGATTTCTCGCTCTACTTCTCGACCTTTTTCTTGCAATATCTTGTGAAGTGTCCATGAATGTGACAATTTCTGCATTTGAAAGGGATTTTTTCATAGTCCAGCTCTTGAATATGGGATCATGTGGAAACTGTTGGATTGATTTCTTCCGGGAACCTTCCTCCAGGTCTACCTCAATGCAGATGCAGGCAAAGGAGTACTGATCTTTTATAACAGCTTGATTAATGCATTTTCTGAGGGTATTGCCAATAATATCAAGGGAATTTTGGTTCCAACAATGCCGTGGGAGGTGAGGGAGATGCACCCAAACTGGAACGGCTAAGGGAAAATCTTGGCAGGGGTCAATTTCAGGCAACCACTTGATTAAGTATAAGCCTTACGGCCCCATGAAGTATGGGCCATTCCTAAATATGAAGCTTCTATCCTCTGCACTTTCAAACAAAAACACAAAAAATCCTTTGCCAAAAAAATAGCTTTTGATGCCTTGTTTGATTAATGGGATCCAGTTTCTATTTACCAAGTCTTCCATTGCTTTAGGAGATGGCCAAAGGCCCGTAAACTTCCCTATGAGGCCTCTTTCTACAAGATTGAGGGCGTATCTACAAGTTTCTTCTTTCAGGAGACCCATAGAAGGAATGTTGTCCTTTTTTTTACAAAATTATGTGACAATGCTTTTGGAGGGAATTTGCAACTTGATGCCACCATGTTCTTGAAAGAACTCACCTTCGGTAGAATATAGAGGGGTTCAAATCTGCCTCCAGAGGCCATGGTGGCTGAATGGAGCAACTAGGTCACGTTTTTCATGCGCAACAGTAGCCACAGGCCCGCTTGATTTTCTTTATGCCTTTAAGATTATTTTATGCAAAGGCGATCTCTCAATATAAAAGATGAGGCATTTTAAAGTTTAAACTATGTCGTCCAATGTTAAGTAACCATAGAATACAAACATATGTGAGGCTATCATGATTTGTCAGTTTCAGAGAATTTTTCATAAGCATCATCTTGCAACCCTCTAACAATTCATTTAGCAGCTACAACCAGTCCTCGTGTGTGAAAATTTGCAAGTCCCAACACTCCTTTTTCTTCCAAGGTATACAGATCCTAGGAAGCTAATGGGAGCTAAACTTGAAGTATGTCCTTCCTGAGTTAAGAGAAAGTGACGCATGTGATTCTCTAATGCATGTGTCATGCACTAGACTAGGACTAACAACCGTAAGTCTTAATGAAGTCCAAGTGGAGAGAATGGATAGACACATCATTTTGGTCTTCACCTAGAAGACAAAATGGAGGATTGGGTAATCATCTGGCATTCGATACACTTTGAGAATGAGACAAGGCATTCAAGATAAGAGTAGTCAATGACTGATATTCTTTGAGGGCTGGCTACCCAAGAGAAGGATAGTCCAAAAAGGTTATACTTTGGGAACACCTGGGTGGAGTATGTACCTTGGAGAGACAATGACTATGGTTTCTATAAGTCATGTGTCTTGCGAACATTGTAGCCCACTCTCTCGTTGAGAAATGGGGTTGTTATTCAAGGCCTTGAACTAGGACAAAGCTGGTTGATATGATGATATATAGATGTGATTACCAATCTGATTCTTCCTCTAAGATTCTTTACTTTGAAAGAAACCATGTGCCTATATGAATACCTCCTTAGTTAAGAGGGAGTGTTGAAAAGTGTAACTAGGATTTGTCTTCATATTGACTATGTGATTATGTATTTATGTAAAGAATAAGACAAAGATAATAAAATGTATATTTGTTGTACATGCTTCATGAGTTTCATGAGAAAGATTTTATTTTAGGTTAATAGAATTCTTCTTGACATCTATTAGGGTTTTTTCTTCTAGGTATAAATTTAATTAAGTGTCTTATATATGAAGGATCTATTCTAAAGAAATGTTTCAAGACCTTGCCAAAGAAACCATGAATGAATGGCTTAATTCAGCCCTCCAACAACAACTTAAGATAAGCTAAAATGATGTGTTAAATTCAGCCTTCCAGCATTTAGATATGTCTTCCTACATGCTAAATTGAATGTCGGTCTGAAGATAGTAAAACTATCTCTATATATACACCTGTTATGTGGTCATTTTAAGAAAAGAAATTTCGGTCATCTATGAAACATAAGTGCGGATTTCTTGGACGAGGTTCAGTGCATAATTTTTACGAGTTTCAAGACTGTTTAAGATACATATATCCTTGTGGTATCTTAGTGTAATAAAGTGTTGCAGTCTCCTAGAACAGAATTTCGGACTATCTCTGATTGTTCATCAAAGCTTCTGCGTATAATCCTGACATGGTTACAGCATATAGGGTTTGGATACATGCAAAATTAAAGGGAAATGTTCCTATGTAAAATTTTGGATAAAAATTTAGAAAGGTTTGTAGACTTTACAGAAGTGAAAAAGCTGATCAAAGGTAACATTGGTATTCATTTCCAGTTCATGAAAAAATTGGAACAGTGGTCTAGGAAAATATTGTAGATCTTCCAAAGAGAAGGAGAAGTTAGAAAGTGACAAAAAGTAGGAAAGTAAATCTGTGATTTACTTTCATAACGAAAAATTGTATACATCTCAAGTAACTGGAGTTTCAATGGAAGTGTTGGTGCAGAACAATGCAACTTGGTGAAGAGAAGAAGGATCAACATTAAAGGACATCAAATAAGTAAGGTCAAGGTCTAATTCTTGGTCATGGTACTTGTCATATGAAATTCTATAAGAATAATTTCTCATGGTTTTTCCTCTCCAAGGGGGAGAGGTTTTTCCCTGGCCCTAGGAGCCTAATTCCTGTGTCTTGTGTATTCTGATAATTGACATGATGAAATATTAAATAAGCTAACGTAGGGAAGACATAAGTAAGTCATGTAACCTCACAAGTAATTATCAAGAAGAGAATTTGAATGAATCACTATCCCTCCAAATTATCAAGAGAACAAGCATCCTACATGTGGGGAAAGGATGAAAAATGTCCCACCGACATGTCAATAGATGCCTATATGCATCTTTCACTGGGGTAGCCGCAGGAGAAGGTGAACCACTCATCCTACTCATATGCCATTGGAGAAGGTGAACCACTCATCCTATCCATATGTCATCAATAGTAGGGGAAGGTGAAGCAATCACCTTGTACACAACACACCACTAGGGGAAGGTGAACCACTCACCCTATGGTCGCATATAGCTCAATAAGTACCCCAAGCCCCCAGGAGCTCCGGGAGCTCAATTTTCAATCTTAACCATAGATCCCTTCATATAAGGAACAATGCCAAGTTGGTGGCTGGAAAAAAAGTATAGATCTTGGTGATGATATCTAGATAGACAATAAGAGCTTTATAGCTCCATCCAGCAGTGCATAGATGAATCCACAACTTTCTATGGACTTATTAATTTTCAACAGACACCATCGAAGTACTTTTCCATCCTTTCCTTTTGACTATCATGATAATTGTTTTACTTCTTCTAACTGGTCTTACAGATTTCAATGAACAATCGGGACCCTAATAGTAGGGTCTATCCATGACTTATAGCTTCTTACAGAAGAAAGGTAATCTTTATATTATCAAGACAATATAAGTCTGCTCACTCAAATAATGGTGAAGAAAGGGAGCATCAACATCTAACAGATTTTTTTAATAAACATTTATATCTACTTCTGATCATTGGAAAAGGTATGCTGATATGAAGCATATCCATCAATCTATATGATTCCAGATATTCATCCTTTGGTACGTGCACCAAAGTCATCTAATTTATCTTGGACGTCATTAAAATATTATAATCAGATGTCATGAGTCAATGTCCTTTAATATAGATTACTTTATTGGAATAAACTATAGCTCCCTCTGAAACCTTCTGTCAGATGGTAATTTAACTTTCAAAGTAGCTTGCAGATGATTTCGGCTATAAGCATGAAACTACTCGATCTTTTACAAAGACGATCTTCTAAATTTTATTGTCTTCCTTCGATTTCCCAATTCAAAGGAATTATAACATCAACTGTTATATGCAAAATAAATAGAGTTGTTATATCAAAGAAATTCATGACCTTTCCTCTATTTCTTGTCATAATGGAGATAGATAATATTGTTCAGATCAGAAAGATCAGATGTTTATATAGCCAACACTGGTATATATCTTTAAGTTTTAATGGTAAGTTCCTCCACCCTGACTTTTAAGGGTCTATTACTTTGATAGATATGAGGATTATTAAACACTGTATATTGTCATGTCAAGATGTCTACCCTTTGGAGGAGAGAGAGATTATAACTGAATGCTTTCCCTAAGGCCTTCCATCCATTGCCCATCTAGCCTTGAATCATCACGATACTTAATTCAAGATCACTGATGCAAGCATCTGTATCTTCCAACAAGGTACCTCAAATTCCTGGTACTTAAGGATAGGAAACCATTCAGACTTCAAAATGACTATGACCCCTTTAGCTCTAGAAAACTTTCATTTCTCCAAAGGTTATCAGGCACCTAATGGAATGAAACTAATTTTTCCAACAAAGATCATTTGGTTCTTTGACTTCTTAAAGTAGAATTTAAGTAACATACGCTAGTAACAACAAAATTTATAGAAGATGATGAATAGAATTCCAATAGAGCTTATCCAAATGGATATGCTCAGCGAAATGGATGTGCTTAGCCAAATGGATGTGCTTGTGACCACTGGTTCACACCTTTAAAGCTATATTTCCCATTCAAGTGGGCTGATTGTGGTGGCCAACCTATTCAAGGCTGTTTTCAAGCCTTCAGGCTTGTTGTAATGTTTCTCTTGAGTTTAAATGACACACCTTTAAAAAATAAGTACTTTATAAATCTACTTAAAAATGTGTAATTGGTGATGTGTATTTTGCAATAAATGATCAATTAACTACCCTACTATCTATTGAAACCACATCAAGACTATATGAAGGTAGAGTTGTTTTTGTTGTCACATAGGTAATATGGTGTTGTTTTAGGATCCAAACAGTGTTAGACAATTTAATGTTTATTTGGAAGACTTAGGGCATGTTAACCGCTATATTTTCCCACCTTGCAAATTTGGAGGGTCAATGACTAGCACATTTCATCAAGCTTGTGGTTTAGAGAGATATTCAAATATGGTTTTGTTTGGGCTAAGGGTTGGTTCTTGTTACCGTAAAATCAGGCAGCCTCGTGCAAAGCCTCAGTAGGCACTCTAGGTCTAGGGAAAACATGAGATCAACCATCACTATCATCATAGTGGTTTTCCTGTGCTATTTTATGGTTGGATAGTATCTCCACAAGGGAGGCTTCTCCAACATGACTTGAGGTCAGATGACTAAGGAATTCTAAGCCAAATGGATTTTTTAGGAGCTTGTTAATTTAGACATGCTAGGAAGGTAAGGTTCATGGTCAGAGAGAGAGATGATGGCTGAAAGGAAACTATTAGCTTAAGCCTGGAAGGCTAACGTAAGTTCTATAGATTTTCAAGTTAGTTTTCCCTCTAACCACCATGAATTTACTGATTGCAGTCACAAATGAGGTTTTTAGGATAATACACTTCTTGGAGCATACATAACTTGAAACTATAACTTTAAAATAATCAATTAAGGGTATTATTGACAAAACATCAAGTCTATTGAGGGGTAAATAAGAGGAAGGTTAGCACAAGGTATCTAATAGAGGGAAATGTGCTATTAGTATGAATATTTATTGGAAGTATACGAAAAGAGACCACTTTAGCTATGCATAACTTGTAGCCCTAACAAAAAAATAAGGCTATTAATGTCTTCAGATTTGCAGTTAGTTGATCAAGACAAATGGTGCAAAAATCCATATCTATGCATAAAAATACATTAAGTAGTAAAAATAAGGTTTTTCTCCATGCATCCAATAGACAAGACAAGAATAATATGTTTTAAAGAATTTTATATTAAGGGCACTTGGGAGGAAAACAAGAAAGGTGTTTCCAATTCTCCTCAATGGGATGGGCTCTTGGACGTCCTCAGTACTTCAAATCTAGAATTTCTCTCTCTTGTTGGTATAGAAAACATAGACAAACATAGAACTGAAAGGGAGCTCACAAAGAAAATAATGGAAAATATGACAATGATAATGGCTCAAAGTCAGACCAAGAGTGTAGATCCAGAGTGATCTAAGAGGCAACAAAAGGTAAAGAATGGTAGGAAAAACCCTTCTATTTATAACAAAATATTAGGTCATTCTAGATCTTGATGCATGATTAAAATAATATTAACCAGGTCTAGATCCACCTTTTATGGAATATTTTATTATATTTGTTGGAGGGGAAAGGTATTTGACTTGGGTCAAATCCCTTTATTTGTAAATAATAAATAAATAAATAAATAATTTATTTATCATTTTAAGGAAGTGGTTGAATGATAATTGAATAAATAATGATTTATTCAATTATTTATAAATGATTTAGTCAAATTTAACAAGGAATATTATTTAAATAAGGTTTAAATAATTATTCCTAGAAAATAATAAGATAAATAAGGATTTATCTAGTTAATTTCCTTGTTTTGGGTTAAATATGACTCGGAATAATAATTAAATTATTGTTTAATTAATTATTCCATGAGGAAAACCAAACAAATATAGATTTGTTTAATATTTCCCCTTGGGGTTTCCTGTTTAGACCATAAAGAACCTAATAAATGTGTTTTATTAAGTTATTTTACATAGTGAAAGCAATTTTACTTAGGGTAAAATTGGTCTTACATGGTGTACTTGGGTCCATCTAATGATAATAGGTTAGATGACCAAAAAATGGTGTAACATGCGCTAAGAAAAAAACAAAGCTTACACGTCAGCCCTCAAATTAGGTGTGAAAAATGCATGATATCATGTATTTTTTATTTCAAAATTAGTATATGAAATGCCAAATTTAGGGAAATGACATATAGGTAAAATAAAGCTATAAATACAGAGTTTGCCAAAATGTAAGCCATGTTTACCATAAAATTAACAAAGGTGGAAAAATTTATTTTGATCGATGCACGAGGACTAATGCCTTCAATAAATTGGGCATATACAGTCAAGAGGATGGGGTTAAAGGAAGAGGACCTTGGAGAGAGAGGGGTGAGAGAAACTAGCTCTTTTACAAACACTAGAGACTTTCAATTTAAAGATATTTAAGGTCAAGAGATGGAATCTACTTCCCTTGATGGATACTTATTAACAAATTTCACATATGAAGAAACATGAGTTATTAAAAGATATAAATTTTATTAATATGGCACAAGGTAAACCCTAATTCCAATAATTACAACAAAATGGAATAAAATAGCATTAAACTTACACCATTTATCCAAAGCATTACTTTATAAATCCAAGAAATTCCCTTCATGCAAAATATATTCACCCTAAGGTAATTCAATACCCTAATAAACCATTGCAGCCAGGAAAAAGAATAGAAACTAGTGCACACTCTTTCTAAGAGAAATATTTGAGTGTGTATGAGAATGATTCATTCAATTTGACTCCCCTCTATTTATAGGAGGGTAACCAAGTCAAGTTGGGTTAATTTACAAGTAAAAACACTAAAAAATGACTTTAAGTGTCCATAAGTTCAATAGCTCAGAAGCCGATCTATAATATAAATTTCATAATGATAAAACATAAAAAATTGCTCCTTTTTTCTCCACACATGTGGGAAAAAAGAGCTCGAACATGACGTCAACCTCATAAACTGAGTATCTCCATCAAGTAATGTGCCAAGAAGGTTCCAGGATTGGACCTCACTCAAATTCATCTTATCAATATGAAAGGATGCATCTCCAAGCCACAACTTCTTATCCTTATGTCATCATTTGGAAGCCCCACATCATGAATATAAGGCATGCAATGGTGATGTTACAAGCCTAGGGCATGACATCATCATCAAAGAGTGTACTATCTGTGAAAATAATTTGAGGTCATCATCATCATTAGGGCTTTGGAACAAGGAAATAATAATCAAGAAGGTGAAAGAAAGTCCATGTTGGGGGCATCTTGGGCCCTTTGGGGTACATCAATCTCAACAATGCCCTAGTTTTTGTGCTTAGCTGTTCAACGGCTGGAAGTGTGGAAGGTGTCAGACATCAATGTAAGGCTTCCTCAACTATTAATAGCAAACACTCATATCTGTGGGGAAATATTAGGTTGTAAGGTGATAAGGGCTCTTATGTTGGGCTATATGCCTTCTTCCAAGGGTTGGAGAAGTGTTAAGCCATCCCAAGGCATATCAAATGTACCTAAGATTAAACATCTGAGACACACCCTTAATATCAACTGATATTAACATCATTAGGTTAAGAAAACATAAAGTATCATAGTGGACCACATCTAATTCGAGAGGCACACAAGTATTTCACATAAGTCTCGTCTTCAAATGTCTTTCTAACTGATGATTTGTTAACAATTTACCACATTTATCTTTGGGGTGGCTTTGGAAATGGCCTATTAGGTGCTTCCAACCCTAAGAGGAAGGATATTTTCTAGGTGACACATCAATCCAAAAGTGCACGTGATATATTTTAGATGGAGTTAGATAAGGAAGGGTTCTGCTAAATTTAGAAGTGCATTAAATTTGGTAAAGGGACCCACAAGTGAAGCTAAGGCGCAATTTTACTGTATCTTAATTTTGACTTAGGAAAATTCTAATTTCTCTATAGTTAAAAATTAAAGTGATATCAACTGTCCTTTGATATTTAATCACAGTCATTTGTGGAAGATGGAAGGCCAAGTCAACTTTATAAGGACAGAAATGGCGCAAACCTGGCTCATTATGCACTAAATGACTTGTGTGTTCAACTATGAAGAGAGGGTTTTATTAGATTAGTGCACTAGGGAAAAAATAGAGGCCAAATAGCCTCAACAAAGTCCTTTAGCCATTGTATGTCTCTTCCAGGGCCAAGCTAGCTTGCGCAGGAGGGCCAAATTAGCTTGTACAAGTCCATAAAACTACAAATGCAAGGAGGCCAAGTTGTTTAGAAGTACACAGATCAATGTGTTGAGTAACAAAAAATTGAAGGGAAAGTTTTCCCTCTAATTTGTAACAAGTATTTCATAATTTTGCTAACCAAATTAATAAAACATAAGTTGGCATGTTTTCCCTAGTTGGGGTTTCCTGGGTAATTTCTTATGTATTTATTTTATTGATTGCTTGTGTCTTTGCGAATTTATTTTCTATTAATATTATTTGTTAGAACAATTAGTGTATTTATTAAAAGTTTTTGGAGCTTAGTTTTCAATCTCTTCATTACAATTTCTTTATTAAATTAGTAGTTGGGTGTTAGAAAGTTAACATGGTATCAGAGTGGGTCTATGATTGAAGATGAGAAAGTGTGTTATTTTCCTCAGGAGAAGGTGAGAGAAGCAAGAAAGGGGACGTAATTCACTTCACGGTTGCGCTAGGGTTTCCTACTAGTAGGATTTGCGCAAGGGTCTGAGTAGATCAAACAATTTGGATGGCGTATTTGGGGCTAAGATTTGAGGATCACCTTGATGGGACCTCAAATATCTATTCTTGGAAGGAGAGGACCAATGTAGTTTTGGAGGATTATGGAGCTTGGGAGTTCGTGGAGAGTCCACCAACTGCACCAATAGATCCTCAACAGCTATAATAGCATAATAAGAAGGACACAAACGGTAGAAGAATAATCCATGAAGGAGTCAAGGATCACATCATAACTCACCTTTCGAGGAAGAAGACAACTTAGCCTATGTGGAAAACTATGTTAGGGTTGTACCAGGGTATGAGTGAAGCCAAGAAGCTGGTACTCTAAGATAAATTAAAATATATCAATATGACTAATTCTAAGTCTGTGATATCTTATGTAATTAAATTTACCCAAGTGAAGGATAAGTCAGATGAGGTTGGGGAGATAGTCTCAGACAAAGACCTTGTTAGTTTTGGATTGTTGGGTTTTTTGAAATCATGGGAAAATCTAAGATGCTTTCAGTGGCAGAGAAAACCTACTAGGATGGGAGAGGGTATATAGTGATTGCATACAAGAGGATATTCATAAGCAAGCCGAATATGGGTCCCATGTGAAGGCTGAGCAAGAGGAGAATTTATCCCTATCTGGAAAAAGGGGAAATGCCAAGAGCAAGAAAAAATTAGGAGGGTTTGAGTTCAGTTCAAGAGGCAAGAAGAAGAAAGATTCAAAGATCTCAACAAAATTCTTCTCTTGTCATCGGTTTGGGCATTACTCCCCAGGTATCCAAACATGACGAAGGGATCTAAGAAGGATCACGTGATAACATCAGTAGAGGTGGAGGAGTTCACTTCTTAGTTTGAGAGGGAATTTTTGCTCATAGCTTGCAAGGCAAGCTCAGTGGCTATCAATTTGTGGTATATTGATGGTAGAGAATCCTATCATATGATTGGGAACAAAGGTTATGGGGTTATCTTTAGCATAGGAAAGGCCTTTCTTAAGCCTTTCAATTTTAGAGAAACTAGTTTTAATGGAGTTATGGTGATTAGCTTCGACATGTTAAGTTTCTGAAAAGTATGACCTTGAGCAACAAAGAGATCAATGTGCATAGATGTGACCTTGGGGAGCTTTGGCATAGGCATATGGGTCACCTATACAATGGAGTGCTAATTATTTTGAGGGAGATTTCCATAGGGCTTAGATAGTACAACATAGACCAGCATAACGTGTGCAGGGGCTACACACTTGGAAAGTATGCCAATACATCCTTTCCCAACAAAGACAACAAGGCCAAGAGCATCTTGGAGCTAGTACATTCAAAATTATGTGGACCATTTTTCTCTCCATCCCTGATGGGATAGAGATATTATGTCACCTTCATTAACAAACACTCGAGAAAGACTTGGATCTTTTGCATGAAGAAATATGTGTTGAATTTTTATATCTATGGTTGGTCTTCATAACCATTTTTAGCCCTCCAAAATAAAATAAAATGACATATAAATTTTATTTCAAGTTGGCTTTTAAAGAGGCAAAAATCGAATATTGAAACTAAAATTTTTCCTCCAAAATGTAAGGTGGGCTCCAAGTCGGTCCAAGCCAAGGATGTGTCCATTTGGGCTCTTTTGATCATTATATAAAGGCCATTTGAGATTCTCCATTGGGCATAATTCAGATCACAAAAAGGAAATCTTTCAAGGCTATTTGAAGGACAAATCTAAGGCTCTAAAAGGAATAATTTGAGGAATGAAAAAAATATAAGGCTGAATTGATTCTCTGAGGAAGAACGAAATTTTTGAGGCACAACAAACTAAATTTCTGAGGAAAATTGAGGAAACTTTGACTAGGGTTGACCTGAGTTTGGTTATTGGTCATTTTGATTTTATTCAATTCATATTGTATTCCTTGTTGAATTGGATAAATTTCTCTAAGAAAAGGTTGTTGGGTTTGTCCTAGGATAAATTTTGTGTCTCTTGTGTTTGGTTATCTCTACTATAATTAATTTTTTTATTGTTGATGATTTTCCTATAAAATTACTCAGTGATGAATGTGGTATAATATGATTTGATTTAAGAATCATTGGAAGTAATTATCAATTAAGGAAATTTGGAAAAATGAACAAGATTAAGTCTTCTCGAAGTTCGTGGAGTTCAAAGCTTTGGAGGAGAACCATATTGGTAGGAGGATCAAGGCCCTAAGGTTAGATAATGGTGGGAAGTACATCTCTAATGCCTTCAGAGACTTGTGTCCCAAGGAGGGTATCAGGAGAGATATCACCAAACCTCATAAACATCAACATAATGGGGTGGTTGAATGTAAGAACCATATCATTTTTGGAGCGACTAGGGCTATGTTGCATGACCAGGGGCTACCTATGTTTATTTGGGTGGAGTCATGCGACACTGTAGTCTATTTGCAGAATAGGAGTCCATAAAAGATGTTGAGCAGAGTCACACTAGAAAGGCTTTCACAGGAAAGAAGCTTGATGTGTGTCACTTCCGGATCTTTGGAAACCTTATTTACTATCATGTGTCTTCAGATAATCGAAAGAAGATGGAGCCCACAATAAATAAGGGCATTTTCGTGGGCTACAACTAGATATATAGTTCATACAGGGTTTATATTCCAACACTCATGAAGACAATGATTAGGCATATTGTGAAGTTTGAGGAAGTAAGGGCTCTTAGGCATTCCTTGGAGTAGGGTGTGACAAATGAGGAGGAGGAGCAATATCCCAAGCAGGAGGGTGAGAAAAATCTTCAGACTTCATCATAGCCAATTGTTAGGGAGACTGATTGGCATGTAGATGAGGAGAATGCATAGGAACAATAGGAGAAAGTAGAGCTAGAGGGGCCCACTCTACTAGTGATTCCCGATGCAATGAGAGGATGAGCTTGGTGGGATGATTAGTTGGTTAGGGAGGCTCAGGAGAGATTTGGAGCCACCAACTCCACATTCAGACAAATTAAACAACCACAAAGATATATGGGGTACATGTCACTTATGACTAAGGTGATAGACTCAAAGCCTTATTTCTATAAGGAGGCAACTTCGCAACAAGCATGGAAAAATGCCATCATTGGAAGTGTATGCCTTTATCATGATGAATGACGTCTGGGATATTGTGCCAAGACCACTTGAAAAATAAGTTGTGGGATCATGTTTGGGACACAATATCAAGCACAAAGTTGATGGGAGTGTAGAGAAATGTAAGGCTAGATTTGTGGCAAAAGGTTTCTCTTAGGTCGAAAGGATAAAATATGATGAGACGTTCACAATAGTGGGAAGATATTTGTCCATCAAGAATATTCTGAAAATTGTGGTGCAGATGGGGTGGAAGATCCACCAAATGGACGTTAAGGAATCCTTCCTTAATGGATTTGTTGAGGAAGAGATTTATGTTGAGCAACCTAAGGGATCTGAGACTTGCAACAATGATGTGCATGTTTGCATGCTAAAGGGAACTCTTTATGGGCTCAAGCAGGCATCGAGGGTATGGTATGCCTAGATAGACAACTACCTTCTCAGATTGGGCTTCCCCAAGAGTGAAGTGGACTCTAACTTGTACTATATTGTGGTTTAGGGCCAACCTCTAATTCTTGTGTTATATGTTGATAATTTTATATTAATAACGAACAAGGAGATCATCCATGACTACAAGAGATATTGTAGAAGAGTTTGAGATGAAAGATATACGGATTATATAGTATTTCCTTTGATTGGAGGTATGGCAGGGTGATGGGGAGATAATCTTGGGACAGGGAAGGTACACGCAAGAGATTCTCAAGAGATTCAACATGCAGGATTACAGGCCCGTGACCATGCCTCTAGTCACAAAATGGAGGAAGGTGGATGCCACTAGACGTGAGCGAGTGGATGCCACTCTTTACAAGCAATTCATAAGGTCATTGATGTATTTGGTGAACACACGACCAAACATTTTCTTCGCATTCAACCAATTTATGGTTGAGATGACTAGAGGGCATTGCGTTGCTGCCAAGCACATGTTGAGGTATCTCAAGGGCACAAAATATTAAGGGTTGTTGTACATGTAGGTTGATGGAGTGAGTATTAGGTGTGATAGAGGAGCCACAAGGGATAACTTAGTTGGTTGACTTCTTTTTTATAAGTACCTCACCTATTGGGGGGTCACGGGGTCAAATCTCCTCAACGCCCTTGGGGTTAGGCATTGCCAGTTTGGTCGACGGGTAGATCCCTCTGGGTTGATGTACCTGGATTTTCCCATGGATGTAGTGGCCACTCAGTGTCCGTGAACCGCCCTAAAAAAAGGTGTGATAAAGGGAGCAAGTTTTACCTTTTAAAATATGTAATGCTTTTAGCCTTCCCTTTGGTAGTTTAGTGGCATTACCTTGTTTGTAGCATAATCACAATCATTATAGGTTAAAATAAATATAACACATGCTATATTTGTTTTTTATCACAAGAAAACATTGCATGGTAAAATAAATCTAGCATGTGCTAGATTTGTTTCTAGCACAAACACAAATATTTCAGGCTTAAACAAATCTAGCACCCGCTAGATATGTTTATAACAAAAAAATAAGTATTGTAGGGTAAACCAAAAAAACAAACGCAAGCATTGTAGGGTAAAATAAATCTAGCATGTGTTAGATTTGTTTCTAGTAAAATCAAAAGCATTCCAGGGCTAGAGACAAATCTGGCACGTTCTCGATTTGTTTCTATCATACAAAAAATATTGCAGGGTAAAACAAATCTAACATATGTTAGGTTTGTTTCGAACAAAAACACCAACATTGGAAACTAAAAGAATCTAACATGTGTTATATTTCCTTCTAGTAGAAACACATGAATTACAATTTAACACAAATCTAGTGCATGCTAGATTTGTTTCCAGTACAAACACAAGCATTGTAAATTAAAACAAATGTAGCATGTGTTAGATTTTTTTTTAGCACAAAAAGAGACATTGCAATGTAAAACAAATCTAGCACATGATAGATTTGTTGTAGTACAATCACAAACATTTTACGTTAAAGAAAACCTAGTGCATGATAGATTTGTTTTTAGCACAAATAAAAACATTGCAAGGTAAAAACAAATCTAACTTGTGTTAGATTTGTTTCTAGCATAAAAACAAGCATTATTTGACAATGCGCTTGTGTTTTTCCTGACACCATATTTTTTTACTCTACAATGCTTCTGTTTTTTCTAGAAACAAAGGTAAAACAAATCTAGTGTAAGGAAAAACACAAGAATATTATCGGGTAAAACAAAAGCACAAACACAAGCATTGCAGGTTAAACTAATATAGTGCATGTTAGATTTATTTTGAATACAATCACCAAAATTTCAAAGATGTGATAGATTTCCTTGTAGCATAAACATAAGCATTGCAAGATAAAATGAATTTCTGTAAAAACACAAACACATGCATTGCAAGGTAAAACAAAACTAGTGTGCCCTAGATTTCCTTCTAGAAAAAACTCAAGCATTGTATGGAAAACAAAACCTAGCGCACATTATATTTGTTATTAGAACAAACACAAGCATTGCAAGGTAATACAAGTCTACCGCGCATTAGATATGTTTTAAAAAAAAAACTAATAATTGCAAGGTAAAAAAAATCTAGCACACACTAGATTTGTTGTAGCAAAATCACAAGCATTGCAAGTTAAAACAAAACTAGAGCACACTAAATATTTTTAAGAAAAGACAAATGAATTGCAGGGTAAAACAATTCTACTGCGCACTATTTTTTTTTAGCACAAACACAAGCATGGTAAGGTGAAACAAAATAAATCTATTTCATGCAAGGTTTTATTCTAGCATAAACACAAACATTGTAGAGTAAAACAAATCTACTGTGCACTAGATTTTTTTCTAGAATAGACATAAGCATGGCAAGGTCAAACAAAAGAAGTCTTAGCTCATGCTAGGTTTGCTTCTAGCACAAACACAAGCACAAACATTGTAAGGTAAGACCAATCTATTATAAGGAGAAGCATAAAAAAACATTGTAGGGTAAAACAAATATAGCCCGCTCTAGATTTCTTTCTTGCACAAACACAAGCATTGTAAGGTAAAACAAATTTAGTGCCCGCTAGATTTGTTTTTTAGCGCTAACATAAGAATTGTAAGGTAAAACAAATCTAGTGTAAGACAAAACAAAAAACCATTGTAGGATAAAACAAAAGTGCAAACACAAGCATTACAAGGTAAAAGAACTATAGTGCACAATACATTTGTTTCTAGTATAAATGAAAACATTATAGGATATAACATACATAACGTGTGTTAGAGTTTTTTCTAGCATAAACACCAACCTTGTAAAGTAAAAAAAATCTAACATGCAATAGATTTTCTTCTAGTATAAATAAAAGTGTTGCAAGGTAAAACAAATCTAACACGTGTTAGATTTGTTTCTAACACAAACACAAAAATTGCAGGGTAAAACAAATCTAGAACACACTAGATTTGTTTCACCATGCAATGTGGCTTTGTTTGTGCAAGAAGGAAATCTAACACAAACTTAGTGTGTTTTAAATTTCTCTTTCCGTGTAGCATATTTATTATTCTTGTTTATTTTATGACAAATATAATGATGAAGGTAATGATAGTATTTATAACTCATATTTTTTTGAATATTAGAAACTTTATTAATAGTTTCTTAATTTTATTTTGAGAAATCATGGACTCTAATGCAAAAGAAAATTCAAAGGAAGCATCTAAGCGAGAAGAAAATTATGAAAATTTACCACCAAAATTTGATGTAAACCGTATGGCATTTTGAACACAAGTTTATAATTTGCTACAAATGGTTAGACATTATGCGAATAAATGAATTGTGATTAATGAAGTTTGAGCTACAATTTTCTTATAAGGAATTTGCATATGGTTTGAAATTCCTTATTCTTATGCATGTGTGAAATGAAATGTTGTAAAAAGTGATTTCACAATATTTTTTAACTTACGTTTTTTTTTTTTTAATTCATTGAAAATTTTCAAATATTTATATACAAATGTTTTTAGATTATGAGGACTATTAGATTCCAAAGACATTATGATTTATTACTGTATTTTGTAGCCTTTATTAGTTTGAGTTGACTTGTATTTCAGGATACCAATACACTCGTAGAAATAAAATATTTTTGACTTTTTAAATTTATAGTAAGGTAGCGTTAATGACAATTATTGGTTGAATGGTTCTTTAATGTGTTCATATCATTTTTTTTAATTTATTTATTTATAGAAATTAAAAAAATCGATGAGTATGTAGAAATTATTAGAAAATTGGTATGTTTGTCTGATTTGGACCATTGCAATTATTTTTTAGTTGTTGTTTACCTTGCGATTAGATCTCTTAAAAATTGCTGATTTGAGGGATTGTTCATTGTGTTCTTATAACTTCTCTTTCTCTATTACAAATTATATTAGGTTGTTTGTAGCACCAATAATAGAAATAGATATTGCACTAAAATAAATGGTAAAAACAACTAAGGATACACTTTAAAATTTAATATAGATTTAATTAGAATATTTTAAATTTAAAAATTATATTTATTTTTTGTGGAAAATAATTTCCCAACACACACAGAGTGATGACCTTCTACGGGGATGGATCAAGTTGACCCAAAACTAGATCTATTGTAAGACACCCGCATCCATTTCTTTTTAGGGAAAGACAAGGCAAATTCGATTAAGCCTGAACAGGGAACCCAAAAAATAATGACAACAGACAACAAGACCACAGAGTTGGAGGACTCCTTTCAAGTTCTACTAAAAAATATATCTGGGGTTCCAAAAATAATCTGGGTGCAACATACTAAATCTCTGAAAAATTTGAAGCAAAATGGTCACATAGAAACTAGCATCCCTGATTCAGCCCAAGTTCTGCTTTTTTCTGGCAAAGTACTGGAGAATGAGACACAATTCAAAGAATGTGGGATTCAAAGAGACTCCACTATCATCCAGATCTCTATATTATAGGGAGGGGTTCCTGGAACATCTATACCATCTAGAGCATATTCCTTATGAAAGGGCTAGGTTTCCTTCAAAGACACCTTAAAGGGGAAAGTAGTCTTACATGACAAACAACCCACAAATCCTCCAGGCCCCTATATGGTGGATAAGCTGGAAAAAGCACCAGAGATAACTATCGAATTACCATAAGTAAGTGGTCTATTCAACATTCTTCAATCAAAAGCAATCATTTGTCGTTTTAATGGTTTTTGGCCAAAATCCGATGCCCTAAAAGAGTGGATTCACTAAAACTGGACCAACGAATGCCATAATTATTTATACGCAAAATGATTTTTTGCAGTTCAGTTTGATTCCCAAAATGATTTTAACTGTCATAAACAATGGTCCATGGTTTTGGTGAAAGGCAGGCCTACTTTTATCCCCATGATTCCCCTGTTTTGATGCAAATTCAATGGGTCTAACAAAAATGTTGGTATGGGTAAGACTTCACAACCTTTCACTTCCTTTTTGGCACCATCAAGTTCTTGAAGGAATATGAAACTCTTTGGGAAGATTCCTAGAGATAGACAATGAAAGAATTGAAAAAGACATTTTTACTTTTTCCCGCATTTGTATGGAAATGGATCTAAGTAAAGGTCTTCTAGATAGTATTAACATGATACATAAATATTTCAGGTGGGTACAGTTGCTAGACTTTTGAAACACAACTTTTCATTGCAGGATATGTCAACAAACATGGCATCTTCAAAGCATATGCAAACTAACAAAGAAAGGAACATAAAAGAAAGTTCAAAAGCAGAAAGGATGGTAATTCCCTCATAGTCCTTTATCAAAAGATGAGGAATAAAGGGAAGAAAATTATGAAACTCAGGGAATATGAGAACAATAACAAGAACACGCGAGGGAGGAAGGGAAATAGGATTTCTACCAACAATCTGATAGCCCTTCCATCATTGTTGCTCCCTCGCTTACTGAAATTCAAATAGAAGCCACTAAAACCACTACAGTTACAGATGGAAATAAAATATCACATGTGTTTGAAAGTTTTGACTCAAACAAAGAAAATATCACAAGGAATAATGAGCTGGCCTTTGTTTCTTCCTCTTCACATTCGGGGACTTGGAAGATTGCCCAAAAGAAAAAAAGGCAAGCGCGAAAAGCCAAACCCTGATGGCACTCTGTAAATTAATTATTTTTCTCTTTTGATAGCCTCACTACTATGCGTGGTTATGCCCACAGGCCCTTCAGGGAATTCTAAATTCTTAATTTCATATACAAAATGTAACTTTTCATTTTCATTAATATAAAGTTGTTGATTTTATCTTTTGGAAAAACTTGTAAAATTCGCTTTGTTACAAATGGAAAAAAAATATAATATAAAATAACATCATTTTCCAAACGTTTTGAAATGTTATGTTTTGATGTTCTTCAGCAATGAAGTGTTGAAGTTGATATATGCTAATGTGATATATGTGGTTGCAGTGTAGATGCATATGGGAGTTAATGTAAGTTGAAATATGTTGTTGATCTTTGAAATGGAAGGAGTATTATTCCAATCATATATTGGAGATGAACTGAGTTGTCATATTCGAAGAGAACTAAATTGACAGTTTGGTAATAACTTGTATTTTTTAAGAACTTCTCAGTCGTAAGTATTAAAATATTCCTTAAAAATTATTATGTTGCAATAAAGATATTAGATGTCACTAAGAAGTACATTTGATAAGCGCTTGAAAAATAAAATATTGATATAGGGGATTTTAAACTCATATGAAGCAAGTCTTGTTGCCATTTTCAAACAAAAGTGAAAGCAAGGAGAACAATAAAATTCTATGAGAAAATATTGATTGATGTGTGGTCCCAATATGGATATAAATATGAAGAATCAAATATATTGCTAATACATGCATCAAAGCATCCTTCTCAATTCACTAGATATCGTCAAACCACATCTTAATAAAAGCCTATACAAGACAAGAGCATGATAACTGGCTTATGAAAGTTTTTTTTCCATTTCTTAAGCCATTTCATTATATCAAACCTAAACATGAGTACATTTGAATGTTCAATAGAACATGCACTTCATTGTAATGGATGGGATTTGTTTTAATAAATATACTCACAAGCAAGGAAAATTTTAAGGATGGATGTTTATATGAAAGTTTAAAAACTTGGTGAATCTTAGTAGTCCCCAATATGTGAATTGTAAAATTTTGGATGTTATTTTTGTAAAAATATTTAGTTTTGTAATCATTTTATATTAGTATATATACAATTTTGGCGATTTTTAGGGCAAAATATTTTTATACTATAAAATTTGGGCTAATCAATTTTTAAAAAAATGGGAATTGGCGAATTTTTTTTTTGCAAAAAACATGGAAAATTAGCCCACCTGCGAATATTAGCCCCTAAAATTTTCCATGCTCACAAGAGCATTATATTTTATCAATGCAACTTGGACATAGGTTTTTGTGAATGAATTTTTATGATTTATTATTTGTTTGAAAATATATGAGAAATGAAAATTATACTAATTTACATTATTATTATTATTATTATTTCTCCGTAAAACTAATTCTATTAAGAGAACGTATGGTACAATATGAAGTTACAACCAAGAGAAGCAAGAAAACGGGCAGCCCAAAAGGATAAACTATCCACCTCGGCTCCTAAGAAAAACCATGAAGAGAGCAGTGCTAAGCAAAAAGTAACAAGAAAAACAGAGAAACAAGTGCTGAACAAGGGATTCTACCCAACGTGGGTAGAATCAACTATTCGGCATTTTTTCCCTTTCTTTTTACCAACTTGGACCCAGCCAAGATGATGCTGCAGAGCTGGCATGATTTGCAGAGTGAGCTGGGCTGACAGAGAGGTCTCCTTGTCTAAATCCGAGGGATAGGACTCATGAGATATTTTATGAGATTTTGGTGGAATAATAGAATCCTCGGGACTTGCCGACGGTTGATCCTGTGACGGCTTTGCGTCCATTTCTCCAGCCTCCCCTTCCTCTTCATCTGAGCTGGAATCAATATCATCCATGGGGGGAGGGTCATGAGGTTTCCAGCTTTTGGATTTCGGCTTAAGATTAGCTTTATTATTTTGGGTAGGAATCGAGGGACAAGAAATCTGAAGGTGCCCTATATGATGGCAATGCCGGCAGCGAAAGGTTGTGTTCTCGTAATCTAGGGTCTGAGTCCATTGGAAGTCTCCAATTTTGAGATTAATCTGATTAGGTAGACCTTTCCTCATGTCTATTTCTGCACAGATTCTGGCGAAGGTGTATATGCCCTTTTCCCCCCTAGAGGTGTCTGTGGCAAGAAAGCGGCCTAGAGTATTACCAATCCCTTGGAATACAGCAAAGTGCCACAGATGAGCCGGGAGATTAGGAATTCTGACCCATATGGGTATCTTGGTGATGACTTCTGTAGAAGGATCAAAATTTGGGAACCAGGGGGTGAGGAATAAACCTGTTGAGCCCCAGAACCATGGGCCTTTAGTTAATGCTTTTTGGTAGTCCTCACTGAAAGCAAACACTACAATGAAGAAGCCCTTTGAGCAGAATAGAACCTTGCAATTGTTGGTCCAGTTAGAGTGAATCCATTGGTAGAGGTCTGCCATGCGTGGCCATAGTCCATTAAATCTGCAAATAATGGCATGCTATGCATACTTTTGGATTTTCTCATCCAGCGTTGGATGCATTATTTCAATGGAGGGAGTTTCCTCTAGTTTCTCCACCAAAAAAGGCTTGGGAGCTTGAGCTGGTGGAGCTGTTTTCTTGGGTATCTGAGCATGGACAACATCTTTGTATGTAAAATCCACAGCTGTAGATGACTATCCAATAGCTCCCCCTCTGAAGCAAAGGGTGAAAAATATGGATGCATTTCTTTCAATATTGTAAAATGAGAGGGGATAAAGATCCTCAAGTTGTTTACCTTCGTGGAGGAGTCGCTGTGATGCATAATGAATCCCCAGCCTATATTCCAGGATTTGCTTGAGGTCCTGCACAAGATCCTAAGAGCTCACCCATTGTAGCATAGTTCTGCCAGAAAGGAGCAAGATTCGGATCTGAAATGAGGCAGAGTGATCAGACTTCTGCTTGCCTCTGCATATCTGAGATGAGAGGGAGATGGAACCCTGGTTCTCCACCTTCTCCTAAAATTGCAGCTGGGGCTTGTGAGAAGTTGTGGGGAGAGTCCAATGGCCAAATAGTTGATAATTTTTTTCCACCCATAAGGACTCCCAGGTGCTCCCTCCAAACAAATCCTGATAGCTCAAAGATTTCTGAGTATGAAAGACAGAGTGTCTACGATTCTGGGAAGGCAGAAGAGGGGTTGAGCAGCCTTTCTGCGCGTAATATTTCTTCCTAAGAGCCATAGCTTGAGGAGAATATGGAGTATTTTCTGCAGATCCGTGCTTAACCCTTGCATCTTCTGCCAGAAGGGGGCGGCTATTACAGAACACAGCTGCAGAGGACCGATTCCTAGCTTCGCTGTAATCCAGAGCAAAGTGGTGTAGAGGGAAGTGAGCACCCAGAGGGCGAAGGAATACACGAGGTTCAGTGACGGCGGAAGAAACCGGCAGTCCACATCTGCGCGAACAGTCAAGGCTAAGCGAGGGCAGAGCGACGACATGGAAGATCAATGCAGAAGAAACCCTAGGTGCCATCGCGCGCTCGTCTTTTACATTATTATTATTATTGTTATTATTATTTATAATTATTTTTGCATTGAATTTGTTGTACAAAATATTTATTTTTATTATGTATATATGTGTATATTAATTTACAATTTTTAAATGCATTACTTGTCATTGAAATCATCTTTATATGATACATTGAGGAAAAAAGTTATTTTATGGATTTATATTTAATTATATTCATTAATACTCACATATAAATGTGAAATGTAATTTTTTAAATAAAGTTCAGTGTAAATAAATGTACAACTTTTACCAGGAAAATTATAGATAATTCAGTTGATAAATTTTGCATGCACTATTACGACTAATAGGAAATTGGGCATAGGTAATGGGCCATAGGTGAATGGTTTGAACTTTCTGAAGTACAAGATCTGTTATTTCCCACTTGATATTTTTTGGTAATTTTGTATAGACTTCAATCATTATTTTTTATTGCAATCATATCATACTGAAAATTATCAAGACACACTGTCACTTTTTGACTTTTAATGGCTAATAAAAATGCATTAATATCAATGTATAAATGTGATATGAAAATTTTAAAATCAAACTCCATTGTAAAAAAGCTTTCATTTCTTAAAAAGTCATAATTAATTGATAATGATTGTTCAATGGAGTGTTAATATTTCATTGAGCATGTATCATCGATGATTTATGTCTTTGAACTTTATGAATTGTAAGGAATTTCATTTCATTGTCCAGTGATGAGTTTTTATAAATTTTTATTTTTAAATAACATGAAATTATATCATATGAGCCAACAAGGCCCAAAGTTATGCTATCAAATTTTATTTATTTATATTGCTTAATATGAGTGTATTAATGTGATATATAATAACCATAAATTATGAATCATTTATTCCAAAAGCAAATATTAAATTTTTTTTTATAATAAGTGCTAAGTAGACTATTTAGACTAGTGAGCAATGTGACATAAATTAGTGACTTCAAACTTTAAATTTGAAGGAATTTGATTTCCAATCCATAATTCTTTGTAACTTACATGTGTTAGTAAATAAATTATTATTATTTGGTTGAATGGTTCTTTAATGTGTTCATGTCATTTTTTTTTTAATTTATTTATTTATAGAAATTAAAAAATGGATGAGTATGTAGAAATTATTAGAAAATTGGCATGTTTGTCTAATTTGGACCATTGCAATTATTTTTTAGTTGTTTTTTACCTTGCCATTAGATCTCTTAAAGGTTGCTGATTTGAGGGATTGTTCATTGTGTTCTTATAACTTTTCTTTTTCTACAAAAGTTTATAAATTATATTAGGTTGTATGTAGCACCAATAATAGAAATAGATATTGCACTAAAATAAAAGGTAAAAATAATTAAGGATACACTTCAAAATTTAATATATAGTTAATTAGAATATTTTAAATTTAAAAATAGTATTATTTTTTGTGGAAATTAATTTCGCAACACACAGAGAGCGATGGCCCTCTACGGGGATGGATCAAGCTGACCCAAAACTAGATCTATTGTAAGACACCCATATCCATTTCTTTTTAGGGGAAGACAAGGAAATTTCGATTAAGCCTGAACAAGGAACCAAAAAACTAATGATAACAGGAAATGAGACCACAGAGTTGGAGGAATCCTTTCAGGTTCTACTGAAAACTGTATCTGGGGTTACAAAACTAATATGGGTGAAACATACTGAATCTGTGAAAAAATTGAAGCAGAAAGGTCACATAGCAACTAGCATCCCTGACTCAGCCCAAGTTCTACTTTTCTCTAGCAAAGTACTGGAGGATGAGACATAATTCAAATAATGTGGGATTAAAAATAACTCCAATATCATCTAGATCTCTAGATTGTAGGGAGGGGTTCCTGGAACATCTACACCATCTAGAGAATCTTCCTCATGAAAGGGCCAGGTTTCCTTCAAAGACGCCTTAAAAGGGAAAGAAGTCTTATAGGACAAACAACCCGCAAATCTTCCAGGCCCCTATATGGTGGATAAGTTGGAAAAGAACCAGAGATAACTATCGACTTACCATAAGTAAGTGATCTATTCAACATTCTTCAATCAAAAACAGTCATTGGTCGTTTTAATCATTTTTGGCCAAAATTCGATGCACTAAATGAGCGGATTCACTAAAACTGAACCAAATAATGCAATATTTATCTATGCGCAAAAGGATTTTTTTCGGTTCAGTTTGATTCCCAAAATGATTTTAACTGTCATAAATGATGGTCCATGGTTTTGGTGAAGGGCGGGCCTACTAGTATCCCCATGATTCCCCGATTTTGAGGAAAATTCAATGGTTGTAACAAAAATGCTGGTATGGGTAAGACTTCACAACCTTTCACTTCCTTTTTGGCACCATCAAGTTCTTGAAGGAATATGAAACTCTTTGGTAATATTCCTAGAGATAGACAATGAAATAATTGAAAAATAAATATTTATTCTTGCCCACATTTGTATGGAAATGGATCAAAGTAAGGTCTTCCAGATAGTATTAACATGATACATAAATATTTCAGGTGGGTACAGTTGCTATACTTCGAAAACACAACTTTTTATTGCAGGATATGTCAAAAAACATGGCATCTTCAAAGAATATGCAAACTAACAAATAAAGGAACAAAAAAGAAAGTTCAAAAGCAGAAAGGATGGTAATTCCCTCATAGTCCTTTATCAAAAGATGAGGAAGAAAGGGAAGAAAATTAGGAAACTTAGGGAATATGAGAACAAAAACAAGCACATGGGAGGGAGGAAGGGAAATAGTATTTCTACCAACAATCTGATAGCCCTTCCATCATTGTTGCTCCCTCAACTACTGAACTTCAAAAAGAAGCCACTAAAACCACTACAGGTATAGGTGGAAATAAAATATCACATGTGTTTGAATATTCTGACTCAGACAAAGAAAACATCACAAGGAATAAAAAGCTGGCCTTGGTTTCTTCTTCCTCACATTCAGGGACTTGGCAGATTGTCCAAAAGAAAAAAAGGTAAGTGCGAAAAGCCAAACCCTGCTGGCACCCTGTAAATTAATTATTCTTCTCTTTTGGTAGCCTCACTACTATGTGTGTTTATGCACACGGGCCCTTCGGGGAATTCTAAATGCTTAATATCATATACAAAATGTAATTTTTCAATTTCATTAATAGCAAGTTGCTAATTTTTTCTTTTGGAAAAACTTGTAAAATTCGCTTTGTTACAAATGGAAAAAAATTATAATATAAAATAACATCGTTTTTCAAACGTTTTTAAATGTTATGATTTGATATTCTTCAGCAATGAAGTGTTGGAGTTGATATATGCTAATTTGATATATGTGGTTGCAGTGTAGATGCATATGGGAGTTAATGTAAGTTGAAATATGTTGTTGATCTTTGAAGTGGAAGGAGTATTCTTCCAATCATATATTGGAGATGAACCGAGATGTCATATTCGAAGAGAACTAAATTGACAGTTTGGTAATAACTCCTATTTTTTAAGTCCTTCTCAGTTGTAAGTATTAAAATATTCCTCAAAAATTATTATGTTAGAATATAGATATTAGATGTCACTAACAAGTACATCTGATAAGCGTTTGGAAAATAAAATATTGATATAGGGGATTTAAAATTCATATGAAGCAGGTCTTGTTGCCATTTGCAAACAAAAGTGAAAGCAAGGAGAACAATACAATTCTATGAGAAAATATTCATTGATGTGTGGTCCTAATATGGAGATAAATATGAAGAATCAAATATATTTCTAATAGATGCATCAAAGCATCCTTTTTAATTCACTAGATGTCGGTCAAACCACATCTTAATAAAATCCTATATAAGACAAGAGCATGATAACTGGCTTATGAAAGTTTTATTTCCATTTCTTAAGCCATTTCATTGTATCAAACATAAACATGAGTACATTTGAATGTTCAATAGAACATGCGCTTCATTGTAATGAATGGGATTTGTTTTAATAAATTTACTCACAAGAGCATTATATTTTATCAATGCAACTTGGACATAGTTTTTTGTGAATGAATTTGTATTATTTATTATTTGTTTCAAAATATATGAGAATTTAAAATTATACTAATATACACTATTATTATTATTATTTATAATTATTTCTGCATTGAATTTGTTGTACAAAATATTTATTTTTATTATGTATATATGTGCATATTAATTTACAATTTTTAAATGCATTATTTGTCATTGAAATCATCTTATTATATGATACATTGAGGAAAAAAGTTATTTTATGGATTTATATTTAATTATATTCATTAACACTCACATATAAATGTGAAATGTAATTTTTTAAATAAAGTTCAATGTAAATAAATGTACAACTTTTACCAAAAAAATTATAGATAATTTAGTTGATAAATGTTGCATGCACTATTACGACTAATAGGAAATGGGGCATAGGTAACGGGCCATAGGTGAATGATTTGAACTTTCAGAAGTACAAGATCTGTTATTTCCCAATTGATATTTTTTGGTAATTTTGTATAGACTTCAATCATTATTTTTTATTGCAATCATATCATATTGAAAATTATCAAGACACACAGTCACTTTTTGAGTTTTAATGGCTTATAAAAATGCATTAACATCAATGTATAAATGTGATATAAAAATTTTAAAATCAAACTCCATTGTAAAAAAAATTTCATTTCTTAAAAAGACATAATTTATTGATAATGATTGTTCAGTGGAGTGTTAATATTTCATTGAGCATGTATCATAGATGATTTATGTCTTTGAACTTTATGAATTGTAAGGAATTTCATTTCATTGCCCAGTGATGAATTTTTATAAATTTTTATTTTTAAATAACATGAAATTATATCATATGAGCCAGCAACGCACAAAGTTGATGCCCGTGCTACCTCACTACCTTGACATTCACACTCTATGTATATAATTGCAATGCATTCTCCAATGTTTTACCAAAATAAATTTAAATCTGGGAAGTTTCAACACATTCAGACACTTCTTGTAATAAAGGTTATGAACCTCCTAAAGTATACAATATTCCCTTCTAATGAAACCCATCAATCGTTTTAACTCAACTCAGGATTATGATGCAACCCACAATACATATAGAACTCACTATAGTTAACAGTTGAGCCCACAACATATCGTTCTTCCAAATCAATGTTTGGATTTTACACACCAATCCAACCTACGGATATGAAATCAATCTTTAATGACATGATAACCCTAACGTTCTCAGCCTAATAGAGTTCGACTCAATCCAATCAAGTGCATATATAAAATTTATATGCACATAGTTGTCACCTATTATAATGGAGCCTGCCTTTTAACTACGTGCTTAAATCACAATACCATACCTTGGTTAAACCTGCAAACCTTAACAATGATCAAAAAATACGTATGCATGGGCCCCAACGCTGACAAAACTTCCACATCCAACAACGGACAAAACGTTGCACCGGCCCTGACGATCCAATGGTCCAACTAGATATCGCGCTAGTTACTTACACAACCATTAACTCGCGATGAGGGTGGTTTTCCAAAATTGCTCAGGGACACGCGTCACCCAGTGTATGGGATTGCGTTGATTTCATAAATATTGATTTCCGCCTTTACACCTCGTGATATACCGCTGGTTTAGCTCCAAACCATGTTCACTATTCATACTTCCCGGTTCCGGTTCTCGCCTTCAAGGTTCCTTTTTGACCAAGGATCGCTTCTAGTTTTGACCCAAAGTGTAACTCTCTGCACATTCAATTCAATTGTCATAATTTATTCAGAGTTCTAAACCTCAATAGGTTACTTCTCATCGTTGATCAACGAATTCACTGATTTCCAACACAGAACATCGATTCAAGGGATTTTTCTCATTCAGTAAACATCAGAACATCGACACGAATTTTGATTTCAAAAATGGACGCAGAATACAAATTGAATCCCAATTACGGAGCATATATATCGCACATTGTCATACAATCTCTTTCTGAATACACAGGAAGACTCATATCGCAACTACAGAGACTATTTACACAGAGATTCAGGGCATTCTACAGTCACCATTAATTATACAATCTTATACAACAATTACACACACGATGGAATTCAAATTGAATACAACTCAGAAATGGATTCTTTATATTTACATAGACAAGAAATTCTTGATAGGCCAGATATTCAGTTCGATGGCCATTATCCTCCTACCCTGTTCTTCGAGAGGGCTCCCTTCTACTCTACAGGAGTTTACATTTATACAACCACAAATAAGTCGATTCGACTTCTTTACAACTTGACAGGACCTCTTGAAATTCTCTAGTTCATAATTTTATACTTCAAACTGAAACAACTGAAACTGATCCTAAATCTAATCATACCCTTGGCTATCTCTTCATATTCCTATCTTAGACAATTTCTCATGCTCTCAAAATTACTTGAGAACAATTACAATTATCTACCAAATATATTCAAAATATTAATATTTACAAGAAATGTTGAGAACATAGGACCCCCTATGTCTACTGAGATACAAAGTGTTTAATTGTGCCTAATGCCCCTGCATCACACTCCCAAGCTTCACATTGTTCATGATCTCCTGATCATGTGTCTTTGATCTCTGCCTCCCGGATCTCGTACTTGTTTTTGCTACTGTTCATCGGCTACATCATCCTTCAACTGATTTTCTCTAGGCTTCTAGACTCTATTATGTTAATCACCTCCAGCTATACATTCACAATCTGCTTCTGCCCTTCCTATACAAGAATCCTTCTACTTCCTGGTTGATGTATGTTGCATCGCTCTTTTGATGTCTTTAGTTTATTTGTCCAACCTAGCTTCTAGATGGAAATTCCTCTTTCTACTGCTACTGCTATCAATTTATGCTCATGTCAATATTGCTGCCCTTGCTGTCTCACATGCTATTAACACATTTACTACTCCTGCAGGTGTCATCCCCCATGTTGCGTTAGCTACCACCATGGGTACTGCTGATGCCAATGTTGCCTCCTCCCAAACATCCTGAGTATCCTTTAAGATATCTCCCTCTGAAACATTCTTCTTTCATTCATCATCTACAAATTTTCTTTTAGAAGATAAATCATCAATCACTTGTCTTCCTATAGTAACATACCCATCCAGTATACTAGTAAACAAAATTAGATTCTGCAAACCAGTATCTTCTTCTCTTGTCTTCATAGCTTTAGACATCTTCATTCTAGTGTCTACAAATTATTCCTCTTCTCCAACTGCTTCCAACAAACATTTCAGTCCTCTCTTCTGTGTTTGTTTCACATCTTCAGCATGCTGTAAATTAAACTCAGCATTTTCTCCTTCTTCCCAGGAAATCTTCAAAAATTTCCTCTCCTCCTCTTGATGGATTCTGGAAATCCCATCAAGTTCTTTAAGCTCTGTAGTTTCATCTTCTATCAGCATAGAATTTTTATTCTTCTTTACTTCAGCAGCTTCTAAAAATTTCTCTTCAAGCTAGCTTTGGCCTATCCAACTAGCCAACTCTATTCTGTCAATGGTAGTGACAAATTCCCGCATATGAGACATGGTTGTCTCATCTTCCTTCAACAATGGGTCTTCTTCTCTCAAGACAATTGCAAAGGATGAATTTTCTTATGCATCACTTGTACACATAAACAAACTGTCAGTGTTAAAACCATGAGACCCGATGGTCCCAATTGATGACCTAGTCACCAATTCTTCTCCCGACAATTCTAAGTCTGGTTCAAGGCTCAGAAGTTCTTCACCATATTTCTCTTCAGTTTTCAGAGTCATCTCCACTGCTCCAATCATCATGCCCAAATGCTGATCCTTCACTATGTTTTCATCCAACACAGTTTCCTTCTTATTCACCTCTCTAACAACTTCCAGCTGCTATTCTTCCTCTTTCTCTGTATTATTAACAGATGGATCATCAGCAGTAAAGTTCCAATGCTTCAATGTCTCCTTTTCCTCTGAAAACACATCAGTGTGTGTTTTAGAACTCTCCTTTAAGTCCTTTGTCAGCATATCAGTATGCTGACCTGCATTCCTCATGAGACTGTCAGTTAGTCTCTCCTTCCTCCTATCTTCTGATCCATGGACACTATCCATGAAGACCTTCCTTACTTGCTTCTCTAGAAAATTATCTAGTACACAGGTACTCTGCCTCTCTAATTCTCTCCTCTGATAATCCAGCTTTCTATACACTTCAACAACTTCAATAGGAGTAGATTTCGGGAACCTTACACAACCGTTTATGCCTCTTCTTATCTTTGACCAATCCTCTGCTGGTCCTTCTTTCTCATCTTCAAAATTATACTGAATATCTTCGTTCAATTATTTAGTCCTCATCTCTCCCTGAGGTCTCACTACCTGAGCATTTATTTGAACAAATCTCAGATTCAATGTCTCTTCTCACCAACAAACTATGAAGCTTGTTCATCTTTCAGTGGTGTACCTGCAAACACACACAACATTTTAGTTTTAAAATCACAAGACTTTTTAGTCTTGGCTGCTTTCTCAGGCACTTCTTCTTGAACAGGTCTGCACATGGAATCTTCAAGTTTCATCCTTGCCTCAAGAATTCAAGGTTCTTCTTCCTCTATGGAGTCTGTCATTACCTCAAAATTTTTAGACTCAAGGACACAAGCCCTTACATCATCTAGACTTGTCCAATAATTCAGGAAATCCTCAATGATATCCTCCTCAGCAAGAAAAAATTCTTGCTGCCTCAAGTCTTCATCATGTCCTACAAGGTCTTTTGCAGATCTATACCCTTCATTTTTGCTTTGTTTTTCTTCACAAGCATAAATTTCTTCTTTCAAATCAGCTTCTCTGATTTCTTCTCTCAATAAGGCAATCTTCTTTTGACTTAGTCTCAACTTTAGTGGTTTCCAATCTATTCTCCTTTTCATGAGCCAACCAACTCTCTGGCTTTCTTCTATCCTTCTCTTCAGTTCGTTAAACTATTCTTTGATTTCAACTACCTCTTTCCAATATTCTGCATCAGTGAGTCTCTTCCTCATGCCAACTGCTTTGGCATCTTCCATCTCTCTTCTGCTGTGGCCTCTTCCAGAACCTCTGCAATCTTTGCAGTCTCTGCTATGGCTCTCAGTAGCCATTTTATTCTCTAGGAGTTTTTCACTCACAAGCTGCATTAAGCCTCTGCAACATCAAGCTCTCTTGCTGCAACTTACCTCACCAATCCCTTCCTCTAGATCCGGCTTTTGGCAAGTACTGATCCCCTCTCTGCTGGAACCTTCTAGGCTTCACTCTACAACTTCTCTCAAGAACACCTCTGCTCTCTTCTCATCCAACCTCTACTGGGAATTCTCTAGGTTCTGCCACACCTTTATTCTTCACTCAGAGTCCCTTGTTGAACTCTTCTATCACTGCTTTCAAAGCTCTGATATGGTTCTGCTGAGATGTCTTCAATTGTTTGCACTCTGACTTCTGCAAACAATCCTTCAACCAGAGTTAAACATTGTTTGTTTTCTCTTGAGAACACTACAATTGTCCTCTTTATCTAGCCTCTAGCTGAATACCAGGCTCACTGCCTTCACTATCAAGCTCGGTCTGTACTTTCAGCAACCACAATTTCTGCAAATACTGTTCACTGTGCTCTATGTAATTTTCTTGTCAGATCTTAGAATCTGAACTCCTTTCCTCAAATATGCAGTCTTCAAAACACTTGTCCTCCTATTGGACTCTGTAATTCTACAATCACCTCCACTGTATCCCTGTAGGCTGCAATCTTATCATTTTCCACAAGTCTGGTTTCTTTGCATTCACCAAACTCGTACTTTTTCAGAAAGAGCTATTCCATCTCTGATACCACTTGATGCCCGGCCTACCTCAATGCCTTCACATTCACAGTCTATGTATATAATTGAAATGCATTCTCCAATGTTTTACCCAAATAAATTTGAACTTGGGCAGTTTCAACACATTTGGACACTTCTTGTAATCAAGGTTATGAACCTCCTAAATTATACAATATTCCCTTGTAATGAAACCCAACAATCATTTTAACTCAAATCGGGATTATGGTGAAACCCACAATACATATAGAACTCACTATAGTTAACGGTTGAGCCCACAACATATCGTTCTTCCAAATCAACGTTTGGCTTTTAGACACCAATCCAACCTACAGATATGAAATCAATCTTTAATGACCCAATAATCCTAAGGTTCTCAGCCCGACGGAGTTCGAATCAATCCAAGAAAGTGCATATATAAAATTTATACGCACACCCTTGTCACCTATTATAACGAAGCCTGCCTTTTAACTACGCGCTTAAATCACAATACCATACCTTGGTTAAACCCACAAAACTTAACAATGATCAACACATACATATGCATGGGCCCCAACGCTGACAAGCCTTCCACATCCAATGATGGACAACACATCGCACCGGCCTTGATTATCAAACGGTCCAACTGGATATCGTGTGAGTTACTTGCACGACTGTTAGCTCGCGATGAGGGTGGTTTTCCAAAATCGCTCAGGGACATGCGTCACCCAGTGTATGGGATCACGCTGATTTCATAAATACCACTTTCTGCCTTTAAACCTCGCGATATACTACCGATTTAGTTGTAAACCACGTTCACTATTCATACTTCCCAGTTCCGGTTCTCACCTTCAAGGTTCCTTTTTTTACCAAGGACTGATTCTAGTTTTGACTCGAAGTGTAACTCTCTGCACATTCAATTCAATTCTCATGATTTATTCAGAGTTCTCAACCTCAACAGGTCACTTCTCATCGTTGATAAACGAATTCACTGATTTCTAACTCAAAACATCGATTCAAGGGATTTCACTCATTCAATAAACATTAGAACATAAACACGAATGTCGATTTCAACAATGGACGCATAATACAAATTGAATCCCAATTACAGAGCATATATATTGCACATTGTCATACACTCTCTTTCTAAATACACATAGGTAGACTCATATCTCAACTACAGAGACTATTTACATAGCGATTCAGGGCATTATACAGTCACCATTAATTATACAATCTTATGCAACAATTACATACACGATGGAATTCAAAATGAATACAACTCATAAATGGAATCTTTATATTTACATAGACAACAAATTCTTGCAGGCCAGATATTCAATTCGATGGCCATTATCCTCCTACCCTGTTCCTGGAGAGGGCTCCCTTATACTCTACAAGAGTTTACATTTATACAACCACAGATGAGTCAATTCGACTTCTTTACAACTTGACAGGACCTCTTGAAATTCTCTAGTTCCTAATTTTAGACTTCAAATTAAAACAACTGAAACTGATCCTAAATCTACTCATACCCTTGGCTGTCTCTTCATATTCCTATCTTAGCCAATTTCTCATGTTCTCAAAATGACTTGAGAACAATTACAATTCTCTACCAAATTTATTCAAAATATTAATATTTACAAGAAATGTTAAGAACATGGGACCCCCTATGTCTACTGAGATACAAAGTGTTTGAATGTGCCTAATGCCCCTGTATCAAAAGTTATGTTATCAACTTTTATTTATTTATATTTCTTAATATGAGTGTATTAATGTGATATATAATAACCATAAATTATGAATCATTTATTCCAAAAAAAAATATTAATTTTTTTTTATAATAAGTGCTAAGTAGACTATTTAGACTAGTGGGCAATGGGACATAAATTAGTGACTTCAAAATTCAAATTTCAAGGCATTTTATTTTCAGTCCGTAATTCTTTGTGACTTACATGTGCTAGTAAATATGTTTCATACGAGTTAATAAATCAGGAAGCCATTATCGAATTTCATTTTCTATCATGTGGTTTAATAAGAGTGTATAAATGTGATATTGTTGTTTTTGGAATCAAAATCCATGTTAAACAAAATGTTTTTCATAATTAAACATGTAATAATTAATTCATCATGAAGATAATGAATGTTAAGTGGACTATTCATTAAGCCCCAATGGTTAGCTCAAGATATCTAAAGCCAAATGTTAAGTTCTTTGATATTTTTGCTAATCACGGGTTTGACTCTCTGTTGGGGTGAGGTTCCATAACTAGGGCTAATGATTTACTCAATGTACCATTTACAAAATGGTGGGATGTACTCTAGGGTTTCCCGTGATTTCATTCCAAGTAAAAAGAAAGAAAGCATGGACTATTCAGAGTTATTCAAGAGATGAGTCATAATTGGTCGTCATTAAACAATTTGCATATATGATATTTGATTTTCCCATCCACATTAATAATTTCTAAAGTTAAAAGTCTCAAATAAATTAATTCTAATAGAAATAATATGATAGAAGCCAACACATTAACCTATTTATTGAATTCTATTTAATTATATGCATTGATACAAGTTTATGAATATATTTCACTTTTGAAATTATTTAAGATCTTAATGTACGTAAACATATATTTTTTTCAAAACAAATTAGAATTAATTTATGAGTTCTATGTGGTCCATTTGATTATCAATACATAACTTTTTATAAATATGTATTACTAAATCAATTATTTATATATGCAATCATATCATGTAATTCTATCAGTCAGGAAACCATTTATTGACTTTTATATGCCTATTATGTGGTGTGATATCAATGCATAAATGTGATATTGTTGTTTTTGAAACCAAAATCCACGTAAAAGAATATGATTTTCCTGACAAAAGGTGGAATAATGACTTCATAATGAATGTCAAATTGACTATTCATGCTCATTCAAGAGATGTGGCATAAATGGATGTCTTTAAACTTTTTGTACCATAACATGCGATTATATTTTCCCATCCATAATAACATTATGTCAATTTCGACATTTAAACAAATTATTTGTAGTTGATATAATCTAATAGAATCCAACAAGACATGGAGCTATTTACTTAATTCTATTTAGTTATATGGTTCCACAATACATGTTTATAGATGTAACGGGTTATTGTAATAAAGCGCTTGATGTAAGTAAAGGTACAAATTTTACAAAATAAATAATTTATAATTTAATTGATAATACATTTTAAATGGTTTACTTCGATTTTTTATCGATAATGTTTTCTAACTATATATTCTTAAATCAATAACTCATATTTGCAATCATATCATATAATTCAATATGTTTACTATTGACTTATATTTTCCTATGATGTGGTTTAATATGAATGTATACATGTCATATTGTTGTTTTTGAAATAAAACTCCATGTAAAACAAAATTATTTTCTGAATAAAACATGGAATAATATATTGATAATGACTACTAAGTGGACTTTCAAGGTTCACTGAAGAGAAGGGTCACAACTGAATGTCTTTAGACTTTTTGCACCATTATTATAACAATTTTTTTATAAATTAAAATTAATAGATAATGAATCTTAAATGGTGTTTAAATAAATTATTATTATTTGATAATTATTTCTAAGTGGTCTAGGCCTCTCCTTAGTTCTTTATAAAGGCACTAAGGGGACCTATAAAATTTAGTGTAAAAACTTATTTTACTTAATAAATTTTTAGTATAATAGTTGCAACGCAAAATTTGCAAGGGAGGCACTCCTTACCAAGTCTTACACTGAGATCTTCATAACACCATCATAGTTTGATCAAGAAATCCTCCTTTGGGTTGTGGGAAACTTGGGGGTGACAGTTTTAGGGCACAAATTTTTTGACATCAAAGAGTCTGGTTTATCATTCGTAACTATAATATCTTGCTTTCAAGTTAGACATAATAATAATATGATTTAATTGACTACTACTAATAGCTACTTTCACACCCATACTATGTATTGATATTTTGTGCCAAACAATTCCATGTTTGACCTCTTCATTTGTCACTATTTGGCTTGACATTACTAAAAGTATTTATCTTATCTTATGTTGAGTTATTTGTGATTTTTTCGAGAGGCGTTCCACATCCTAGTATAGAAAGACCCCACGTAATCATTTACGCTTGCAAATGTCTATTTACAAATATATATTAAGGTCCCCATTAAATGTTCTGTTCATAGACCAGTTAACATAAGTTTGAGTTAGCCATTTGGTGGGTCTACCGATGTTGCTTTACAAGCCCATAGTATTGCATATCCCATGATATTTTTTTTTTGTTATTTTTTACGATGAAGCCTACTTAAAGGCTTCAAAAAATCCATTATGAAATGTAAGACTTCCAGCTTAGATCCATCTTAACTCTAGAATTGATCCATATTGGCACCCTAGAAGTTCTTGTGTTGGTTTTGATTGTTAAAAGAAAATAATTAAACATAATATGGGTGTTATGTAGTATTTTGTCTTGTTGATTATAAATGATATTAACATCCTAAATTATATAATTATAAAATGTGATAGTAAAAAAATAAACAAAATTGCTAATAGTACCTGCAATTAAAATTGTTATGGTAATAAACATACTAGTGCAATTCTATGATTAAATAAATTGTATGGAGACTTTAAAATTGAGCCAAATTTCTAATAGAATAGTAACTCATCACAAAAAACGCCATATTTACTATATTGAATTATAATTAAATTGGTAAATAATACTAATGCACGAAATACTCTTGTCACCAAATAATATTATTCAACTTTTAAAAAGGAAACATAAATAATATTAGAAGAAATAACGAAGGGAGTCCAAGATTAAGACATCAAAGATTTGCTTCTACAAATTTATGTAAATTTGTTTTATATAGCTTATAATAGTAATTTTATCACAAAAAACTGTGAACAAATACATTCAAATAGTGAAATAATTTTTTTTTTAAACTTAATCTAGTTAAAGTTATAAATTCTAGATCCACTCAATAATTCCAAATTTAATGAAACATGTTTGTTGTTAAAATCCTTTTAATAGAATAATTCTAAATTTAATGAAATATGTGTTATGCATAATTAATCATGAAATTAAAGAAACATGGATATGACATGGAAACCTCTAAACCCCTAAAAAATTTAACCCCCTAAACCCCTAAACCCTTAACCCGTTTAACCCACTAAACCCTAACCCCGTTAACCCCTAACCCCTAAAATCCTTAACTGATAAGTCCCCTAATCCCCTAAACCTCTAAACCCCTAACCCATTTAAACCCCTAAACACTAAACCTCTAAACCCTTAACCGCTAACCCCTTAAACCCAAATTCCCAACCCTTAACCATTTCAACACCCCAAACCCCTAAAATCCTAACCCATTTAACCCCTAAAATATAACCCCATTAACCCCTAACTCTTAACCCCTAAAATCATTAACTGCTAAGTCCCCTAACCCCCTAAACCTCTATACCGACACTAACCCATTTAACCCCCTAAACCCTAAACCTCTAACCCCTTAATCCCTAACCCATTTAACCCGCTAAACCCCTAAACCTCTAACCCCTTAACCCCTAACACCTTAAAACCTAATTCGCAACCCCTAATGCATTTAACCTCTATACCCCTAAACCCCCTAAATGCTAAACCTCTAAACCCTTAACTCCTAACCCATTTAATGCCATAAACCTCTAAACCCCTAACCCCCAAACCTCTAAAAATTTAACCCCTAACACCTTAACCCCTAAACCATTTAAGCCCCTAGATCCCTAACTCATTTAACCCCCTAAACCCTAAATCTAAACCCTTAACCCCTAACCCCTTAAACCCTAATTCCCAACCCTAACCCATTTAACACCCTAAACACATAAAACACTAACCCATTCAACCCCCTAAACCCTAACCTCATAAACCCCTAACACTTAGAATCCTTAATTGTTAAATCACCTAACCCCCTAAACCTCTAAAACCCTAACTCATTTAACCCCCTAAACCATAAAACTCTAACCCCTTAACCCTAGCCTCTTAAACCCTAATTCCCAACCTATAACCCATTTAACCCACTATACCCCTAAAACCTAACCCATTTAACCCCCTAAAACATAACCTCTAAAACCTAACCCATTTAAACCCTAAACCCTTAACCCCTAGCCCCTAACCCTTAACCCCTAACCCATTTAACCCCCTCAACACCTAAACCCCTAACCTATTTAACCCCATAAACCCTAAAACTCTAACCCCTTAACCCCTAATTCCTTAAACCCTATTCCTGACACCTAACCCATTTAACCCCCTAACCCTAACCTTGTTAACCCCTAACCCCAAACCCCTAAAATTATTAACTGCTAAATCCCCTAACCCCATAAATCTCTATACCCCTATCCCATTTAGCTCCCTAAACCTTAAACCTCTAACCCCATAACCCCTTAACCCATTACCCCAAACCCCTAAATTCTTGAACCACAACATTTCAATTCTTCACTCACCACAAGTCTGTTGATATTATATTTTTTCATGGTGTAATAAATTTCCCTACTAAACCACGTTCCACCAAAGCAAAGGATTTAAGATAGAAATTGCATTGGGTGATTCACCATAGGGTTTTCAAGAGTTTTCTCAACAAAACATAATGTAATGGATTTAAGCATAGGGAAAGGCTGAAGAGTATAAGCAAGCAACTTGAAGGCTATCACTTTAAAAGAGAGGGATGCAAGAGGAATTCACACTCCCTTCCCTCTTAGACATTTCTCTAAAAGGGATGAATCAACAAGAGAAAAAATCATGGGTAAAAGAGAAAATGAACTATGGTTTAAAAATGACACGTTCATGAATATAAAATTGTAATATATTAAAATTAAAATAATCATCTCATCTATAATTCCCTATAACAATATTTAATTTTTTTAATAAAACAAATAAAAAACAATATCATAAATAAATTAACATATATGTACACTAATTTAAATGTTTTTAAATTATAATTTTCTTTGATTTTATGTTAACCAGTTTTAAAATGAAAATAAAAATGAATCCATAAGTAAATTGAAGAAAAATGTTGTACCTGAATCTTCACATGAAATTTCATACCCAAACATAGGGCTCGTTAAATAAATAGAAAAACATAAAAAAAAATGTAGAGGGCTCGAAAAGAAAAAGTGGCGAGAATGATCTGTATTTAATTTATGTTTGAGCATTTGAGTTTTCTTGGAAGAAGAAAAACGTGCATTGCAACAATTCTGAGTTATAATTCTGATTATCGATCTGAGTTTTTGGCAGCAACCATTAAGTATACAACTGTTTCAGCTCTCTTATTTAGAGTTGTAAATATGTTGGCAGCAACTTGGAAGGATGAAAATAATGAGCACGCTTTAAAAAAGCACGTGGGTCATCCCTAAACAGGCAGAGCTTGGACATTTAAACTTCTTAGCTCTCATATCTCTCATACCCAGTAAGTCTCCATACACATCCTAATGCTCTTCCTGCCTGTCTTTATGACATTCAATGAAGTAAACCTCAGCATGACCATGTCTGAAAATTTCCTTACCTGTATTTTACCCTAAAATTTTCAGGATGTGGACAGTTCCTTTGTTTAGATCAGGGTACATTTTGGTTTTGATGGATGAGTTTGTTAGTTATTCAGATTTGATTTTTTCCTCTAATGTTGTATAAGAATAAGTTTCAAACTAATACATACATTTTTTCATATATTCACACAAGTTTCTCATAGTTTATATATGCCCCTGTGACAGAATCTTGTACCATTAACATTCATGTAATTAGGATCTTATTTATACAGGTTGGCTCTACTCGCCATAGCCCCTCATTTACAAAATAGAGAACTCACCATGTTAATCAGAGACTCATAACCTCTACTGAAAACATTTTGTGTATAACCCAAGGGTAATAGCCATTATGTGGGCCATACGAATAGCTCTAATACAATTCAGAGTATCTATATTTTCCTGTGGCTCCTGCCATTGGTCTGTCATCATCAGGTAGTGGTTAGGCTTTCAGGATGGACAAGTCACCCTGTAGTTGCCTTAGAATGGCACTATCAATGTCTTTTTCAATAGAGGGTTGCTGGAGTTGGCTACAAACGTTACACAAGTCGATATTCAGTTTTTTTCTCTGATTATCCATCTTGAATTCTAGGCCGCTTACATTTCTTTTTTCAAATTTTGATAACAGCTTCAGCTTGAGCTCAATATTTTGCATACTCAGAATTACCTGATACCATTTTTCTCTATTTAGCTCCATTTTTTTCTAATATTTATTCCACCAGTTTTAACTGATTTCTTCACAACTTGTAGGTACGAGCCAACATTCTGGCACAAAGGTCATATTTCCTCCTAGAGCTATTCTATGGTAGAGGCAGACATGTTCTGCTTTCTCCCCATGCGAGCAAAAAGGGGGATGGTCTGCATGGCACTTATCAAGCGGATACTCCTGTGTGTCTCCTTCATATGAGAGTGAGGAATGTGATGGAGATAGGGTTGTATGGAATAAGGGTAGGTTCATTTCGCTTAGTGGTTGGTGTGGGCAGGTGTGCGGTGACAGAGGGAAGGTACCTCCATGCCTTTTGCTAGATTTCCTCAACCTAGGTGACATCCTCAAGGTTCATGTTAGTTTTTTTATTCTGGTGAGGGGGTTGATAAATTTATTCGACCTATCCTCCCATCCCTTTTAATTTTTGACTCTGTAGTTTGATTTGGATGAGAACAAAATTTTGCAGCGACTGCTTGATTTTCTTACCTAGTTTTCTATTTTGTTATTTGATCTTCTTACATGGTTGAAGCCAAGGTATCATTCTTCCAGGATATTTTTGATCAATTAAATTCAAAATTGATACAAACTTTTTGCCTTCTTTTTCAGGATATCAGTCAAGAGGTTTGAGCCCCTTTTATTTCTACCAATGTGGTAAGTTTCGGCTGTGCACCACATAAACCCCCCTTGGATAGGGTCACAAACTATATTTGGTTATTTGAGGTTTTGAAAATATATCTAAAATATGCGAACTTTATTTCCCCTTTCTTGTTCCTTATTAATACACTTCTCTGTACTTCACCTGGATTACCATTTGCGACTCCATCAAAATTGAGCATGTAACATTTAGTTTTTGCTGGGTCCAAGGTGGCTTCAAGGCCAACTAGATTCTTAATATATACCCATCAAGGGTATGGATTATGTCTTAATCCATTATTTATTATTAATTTATTTTCGTTTCTTTGCCTTTTCTGTATTCACCTAACAAAATCTAGAGGTTGTTAGTTATTACCAATATAACTACTTGGAAAATTATTTTTTGAAAGCACATTAGCTGTTGACTCTAATGATGCCATATTGAGAAATATTCTTCATAGATAGTCTTGCTGCAAAGCACATAAGACACATTGATATTATCCATAAAGAAATCCTTCATTAGAACCAAGGCATCTTCACATATGTATAGTGAGCAAAGGGATTTTTCCTGATTTTTATACTTAACAATATTTTCATAAGAGTGGTGCCTATCTACCAAGGTGGATGCAACTTTGGAGTTATTTTAGGAAATGAAATCTAGATATTGTTATATACAATATGGTAAAAATGCGACGTTGAGTTATACTTTTGTGAGAATCGGGGGCGGAAAACTTTTTTTCTCAACAATTCAGCCAAGCTTTTATAAAAGTTCTGCTGAACTATTTGAGAGTTCGACCGAACTTTCAAAATTAGTTCGGCCAAACTAATTCTTTCATTTAAATTAACGATGTACTGAAGGCATGGGAAAATAGACTTTTGATCGGAGATGGGAAATACAGCAACAAAAGTTCGACTGAACTAATAGTCCTGTTGAACTTTTTAAATAGTTTGGCCGAACTTTTTCTGATAAATATATCGGCCCGCAAACCTTAACACATTTCGAGTGTATTACCATTGTATGTTTGTCTCACGTCCATCCATATCATGTCTGTAAGGGGTTGTTGTGTTGTGGCGTCGTTCTATTGTGATGTGTTACTCTGTTGTGGTGTTGCTTTGTTGTGAGGTGTTGCTCTATTACGCCGCGACAACGAGGTGAGGTGTAAGTTTATTTCTTTTGTATTTTTTTTGTTGATTTTTTTTGTTTGATTTTAAATTTAATTTTTTTTGTTTGCAGTGAATTTGGTCTGGGTCCTCCATGACGTCTTCAATGATATCCCAGCTCATCTTGTCGTTGCAGCTTTGTCCTCTTGTCATCTACGAATTTCTAGGTATGCTATCCTCTATCATTGAATTTAAAGTTTTATGAAGGTTGTTAAACATTTAACAATAAATTAGATTTATAGTACATAGTAAAGTCTAATTTCAAATTTTCATTTCAGATATCTCAGAATAAGGACTATAATTTTACATCATAAATTTGTGAGCTATATTCATAATCGTAGAGAGTAGTATTTTCTGGTTTAAAAGGAATATTTCTAAATATTCTTCATTCCAAACTTTCTAAATGAGAATTTTGTTATCCCAAATCCACTTTCCAAATTCCTGATATTAGGTTTTCACTGTCACTATGTTAATGCTCTCCAAACACCTGATATTAGGTTGTCACTATCACTATGTTATTTCTCTCCAAATGACTGATACTAGGTTGTCACTACGTCACTGTCACTATGTTAATATTCCAATTTGGTTTGGAATCTTCCCTAGGTGATTATAGCATCTATGGCCTAATGTCATCCTTATAATATACACAGAACCTAGTGACTTAAATAAATATTAGCGAGGGTCTCATGCACTGTGCAGTTTGAACTATCACGTGCATGTTTGAGAGTCTGTGACATGCTAGAATTTAATCTATGTCAAAAAAATTCACATTATAATTCTTGACGTATATAGGTTTTATGTTTCATTCTTTATTGAACTTTGTGATGTGTCACTTTGGCTTGGAGGGTTCAGGCCTTGTGGGCCCTTTGGAGGTTGCAGGTTTGTATAGCATGGATTTTGTGAGCCCTTACGATTTGTATAGCATGCCTATTGTGGGCCCTAAGAATTGGTTCTGCATTTGAATTTGTTTTTCATTATAATTTTTGTTCATACATTAGAATTAGGTGAGATACATCCATTTCCCTCAGGTATGGCTAACTAGTGTTGTCATTTTTTCCACTGAAAAACAAACTTTTTCAAGCAAAGACAAAATATATTCCTATCAAATACAAATTGAGAAATGACTATTTAGATATCTATTTTCTTATTCCACTGAAATTTTCCACGGCCAGTTGCTCCTCCATATGGTTCCTTTTCATTACAAGTTGAATATTTTGCCTTATAATCTGTACCCGTTCTCTCCTCCACATACCCTTGGTCCACCTCCATCTGAGTAGATTTTTCTTGAGTTAACTTATTTCAATTACAAAATACCAACAACTTGTTCATTGGCCCTTTATTATTATTATTATTATTTTTTAGTTTAGAAATTATTTTTTTTATTATTATTTTTTTAAATTCAATATTAGTCCACTTAAAAGTTATAATGCATCGGAAGAGAAATACTATACAACCTTCCTAAATTAAAGGTCTCACTCTTTCATCATTAGTATAACCATTTGTCGCTTGTCTAGCCTTTTATTGTTTCCTAAAAAAAATTTGTTTTGATAATAGTTATAGATTTTTGTCAAGAAACAATAATTATAAATTCTTTTTGACAACTATATTAATAATGAAGGCTGAACCTAGGTACATTCTTCAACATATAAGAGACACAATTGTATTGTGATATTTTCCCTTCTTTCCAACTTAGTCCATCCTTCTAGAAAAATCCATTTTAATGAAGCAAATATATCCATAGTGATCCACTGATATTTTTTCACCAACAACTATTCCATTTGGACTTATATATCTCAAAACTATGTTCATTGAATTTATGCATCTATATATTTAAACTACTCAACTAGTTTATTTCACCATAGGAAGCAATTCGATATATCTCCCATTTTAAATGGGTCTATCACATTTCGATAAAAACACATTAGCCATAGAATTTTCCCATTGAAACCAAAAGTAAGTTGATACAAAACATAGGCTTTAACCTTATATGGTTAATTGTTTCAAATAGATTCTTAATAAAATGAAAAATATTCAATGTAAAACACATGCATTAACATATAATTGTGATATTCTCCCTTCTTTCCAACTTAGTCCATCCTTCTAGAAAAATCCCTTTTAATGAAGTAGATATATCCATAGTGATCCACTGATATTTGTTCACCAACAACTGTTCCATTTTGGATTTATATATCTCAAAACTATGCTCATTGAATTTATGCATCTATATCATTAATCTACTCAACTATTTTATTACACGATAGGAATCATTTTGATATATCTCCCATTTTAATTGCGTCGATCACATTTCAAGAAAAACACATTACCCATAAAATTTTCCCATTGAAACCAAAGGTAATTTGATATAAAACATAAGTTTTAACCTTTTATAGTTAACTGTTTCAAATAAATTCTTAAGAAAATGAAAAATATTCAATGTAAAACATATGCATTAATATATAATTGTGATATTTTCCCTTCTTTACAACTTAGTCCATCCTTATAGAGAAATACCTTCTAATGAAGCAGATATATCCATAGTGATCCACTAACATTTCCTCACCAACAACTATTCCATTTTGGACTTATATATCTCAAAACTATGCTCATTGAATTTATGCATCTATATCTTTAAACTACTCAACTATTTTATTACACCATTGGAATCATTTTGATATATCTCCCATTTTAATGGGGTCTATCACATTTCGAGAAAAATAAATTATCCATAAAATTTTCCCACTGAAACCAAAAGTAATTTCATACAAAACATAGGTTTTAACCTTATATAATTAATTGTTTCAAATATATTCCTAATAAATGAAAAATATTCAATGTAAAACACATGCATTAACAAACCCTTACCCTACTCCTTGCCCCCTGTTCGCATCAAACCCTTACTCTACTCCTTGCCCTTACCATACTACCCTTCTTTAAACTTAAAATGTGTAATTATTTAAAAACACCCTTATAAATCTCCTATCAATAACTTAAACCTTAATTAAACCCCTATCTTATGCAAACCTTAGTTTATAGGATCAATTGGTTACAAGCCTTATCTATGGGTTATAATCAATTGACCTTTTCCAAACCTATTTTAATAACTACTCCGTCATCAATATTGTAATATAAATTACATAGGACCATATAATCATAAAATTATTATAAGGAAGATACTAAAACTCTGAAATATCTCTAAAATAAAGCTGCACAACTTTAAACAAAAACAGTTAATCTAAATCATTAGCTAAAATAGGATAAAAAACTTAGGACTTTTAACAATGATTTATAATTAATGAAATAGTAGGCATTATAATCTCCATAGGATCTTATAATATTAATAAAATCAAAACTTTAAATCTATTAATATAATCTACTTAGGCATTTTTACATAATATTAGGATAACTAAGAAAATACTATACATTGATAATATTAAAAACAATAACTATTAGTCTAATTCATAAGCTAAAATTGTATAAAAACTTAGAACCTTTTTAAGGATAAATAATTAATAAAAAAGTAGACATTATAATCTACATAGGGTCTTATAAAATTAATAATAATCAAACCATTAAATCATTCTACTAGGACCTCTCTTCAGAAAATTAGGATAAGAAAGAAAATACTACACTTTGATTTTATTAAAAACATTGATTTATGACAATTAAAAATAATAAACAAAATAAAATAATTAACCTAAAATTAGATAAACATAAGACTTTATAAATAGGGTTAATAATTAATAATAAGAAATATTAAACATTATTAGCATTATAACTCAAAGTACCATAATAATGAATAGGATATTTTTAAAAAACAAAAGAACTAAAACTCAACTAAATATAAATAAAAATAAATTTAAAATAAATAAATAAATAAAATTAGAAATTAAATCATTAAGTTGATATCTCATCGACTCTCTTTCTTTTCATTTTCCACTATTTATTTAACACAAATTGTCTCTCTTTTTTGCAGATTTGTACTGATGATGGGTCTTGTTTTAGACCCGAAAAGTAGACTAAAAAACAAGAACTGTGGAGATTTCGAGCTCTGATTCTAAAAATCTACATCACAAAAATCTACAATTCATCATATAATTGTGATATTTTCCCTTCTTTCCAAGTTATTCCATCCTTCTAGAAAAATCCCTTTTAATGAAGCAGATATATCCATAGTGATCCATTGATATTTGCTCACCGACAACTATTCCATTTTGGACTTATATATCTCAAAATATGCTCATTGATTTTATGCATCTATATCTTTAAACTACTCAACTATTTTATTACACCATAGGAATCATTTCTATATTTCTCCCATTTTAATGGGGTCTATCACATTTCGAGAAAAACAACTTAACCATAAAATTTTCCCATTGAAACCAAAAGTAATTTGATACAAAACATACATTTTAACCTTACATAGTTAATTTTTTCAAATAGATTCTTAAGAAAATGAAAAATATTCAATTTAAAACACATGCATTAACATATAATTGTGATATTTTCCCTTCTTTCCAACTTACTCCATCCCTCTATAAAAATCCCTTATAATGAAGCGTATATATCCATAGTGATCCACTAATACATGTTCACCAATAATTCTTCCATTTTGGACTTATATATCTCAAAACTGTGCTCATTGAATTTATGCATCTATATCCTTAAACTACTCAACTATTTTATTACAGCATAGGAATCATTTCAATATATCTCCCATTTTAATGGGGTCTATCACATTTCGAGAAAAACACATTAGCCATAAAAATTTTCCATTGAAACCAAAAGAAATCTGATACAAAACATAGGTTTTAACCTTATTTAGTTAATTGTTTCAAATACATTCTTAATAAAATAAAAAATATTCAATGTAAAACATGTGCATTAACATATAATTGTGATATTCTCCCTTCTTTCCATCTTAGTCTATCCTTCTATAAAAATCCCTTTTAATGAAGTAGATATATCCATAGTTATCCACTGATATTTGTTCACCAACAACTATTCCATTTTGGACTTATATATCTAAAAAATATGCTCATTGAATTTATCCATCTATATCTTTAAACTACTCAGCTATTTTATTACACCATAGGAATCATTTCGATATATCTCCCTTTTTAATGGGGTATATCACATTTTGAGAAAAACACATTAGACATAAAAGTTTCCCATCGAAAAAAAAAGTAATTTGATACAAAACACAGGTTTTAACCTTATATAGTTAATTGTTTCAAATAGATTCTTAATAAAATGAAAAATATTCAATGTAAAATACATGCATTAACATATAATTTACTTGAGAAACCCAAAATGATACGATCATTTTTTTTATTAGTATATTAGTTTTTAGACCATCAGACACACACACACACATATGTATGTATGTATATATTTATATATCCCACGACAGTTATAAACTACCAATCCATTATCTTGGATCAGATAAAACTTTAGTTCGTTAACTAAAACTACAGAACCATGGGCTAAAGTAGCATGCACTAGAAAAATGCTAAAATAAAAAACCATGTGATGAAAACCATCATAAAGGAAGAAATTTTGTTTCCCAAAAACTATTTTTTGGTGCACTACCCCTGAACACCTGTGCATGGGGAATTTTTCGTCTATATGAAACCCTAAAGTGGGGGTCCATTCCTCCCATTTTATTCCCACCATTATGCTTAGAAAAACATACAGTGCATGGGGGTATTCTCATCAAGAATATAACAGATACTAAACATCCAATAATTCTCCTTAATGTGACCATCAATGTTGCAATGGTTAAAATTATTTCTACTACCCTTGCACAGATGTGTAGTGGCTATTTTATTCGTATAATCCTATTTCTAGTTCTTATTCCCCTCCTTCAAAGCTTCTTGGTGCTATTTTTTCTTCAAACAAGTGAAGTACCCTTTATTTTTTCCTATGGTTTCTAGATAATGCGCGTATACACATGGCTCATACATTACCCTTAGCTTGGAAAGAATCACTTGTTTTTGTAGATGGTTATATAGACCCCACATATACTTAAGGATTACATTTGGGTTCTTGGGAAATATATCCAATAATATGACCATATTTTTTAACATAGTACACCGTTATACACCCTTATGTCCACGTAATGTAGTGTGAGTGATTCCACGAATCCTCTACACACTTCATAGGGTATAATTGGGATAGGTAGTGTTAACTTCTATAAGTTCTATAGGCAGATTATTTAAAGGGCTAGGTAGCCTCTGGATCTCATCTTTTATGAAAGGTGATATATTCAGTAAATGCCCCTACATTCAATCTCTAGAAAATATCTAAATAGAAGTTTTTCATTTTAATATCCATAAACCACAACCACTTTAAGGAAAATCATGTACATGTGTCATTTCTCCCATAAAATATTAAGGAAAACTTTAAAGCATGTGTCATTGGCTTTCTCCCATTAACTTTAAAGCATTTGTCATTTCTCAAGGCTTTCTCCAAGTAAGTCAAGGAAAACTTTAAGGCCTAAAAACTGAAAGTAGCTTGACTTCCATAGGATAGGATCCCCCAAACTCAAATGGAGTAAAATGTAAAATGCTAAAAGTTGAGTGCTATATGATGTAATGCATCTTAATAATCTAGATTGACATGGATATATTTTATTAATGTACCTAAATTTACACCTTACATGTTTCTTTATTCTTTTAAAATGTTAAAAATGGAGTGTTTTATGATGTAATGGATATAAATAATCTAGATCATGTTGAATATGATGTAATGGATCTTAATAATATAGATTGACATGGCTGTATTTTATTAATGTACCTAAATTTACACCCTCCATGTTGCTTTATTCTTGTAAAATGTTAAAAGTGGAGTGTATTAAAGTACCTAAATTAACACCTTCCATGTTGCTTTATTCTTTTAAAATGTTGAAAGTGGAGTGTTTTATGATGTAATGGATATAAATATTCTAGATTGACATGGCTACAGTGATATGATGATAGTGTAGATTGATGTTGAAGTTGTAAAATTCTTGTACATATCAATTATTATAAATTATTAAACAATTTCATAAGTTCTAAATCATAGTTCTTATTAAGGACATAACTATTTTTTGATGATAGTGTAGGTTGATGTTGAAGTTGTTATTTCACCCATACATGTGTCGTTTCTCCCATAAATTCTTAGGAAATTTTTTAAAGCATGTGTCATGTTGGCTTTCTCCCATTAACTTTAAAGCATGTTTTTAGTAAGTGCATAAAATAATTTTGAAAACCACATAAATTTCATTTATCCCACAAACTAAAGGATCTCTCTCATTAATTCAAGGAAAACTTTAACGACTAAAAATTGAACCTAAAGTGGTTGAACTCTCATAGGATTTTAGTCTGTCTGTTGAGTGTTAAATTCTAAAAATTCTAAAGGCAGAGTTTGTAAAGGGCTAGGTAGCCTCTGGATCTCATAGTTTGTCAAAGGTGACATATCCAGTAAATGCCCCTACAGTCAATCTCTGGAACATAAATATAAGCTCTTCATTTTAATATCCATAAATCACCACCACTTTAAGGAAACATTTGTACATGTGTCATTTCTCCCTTCTCCCATAAAATTTTAGGAAAACTTTAAGGCATGTGTCATTTCTATTTCATTTCTCCCAAAAACTCATAAAGGTGTGACTTTTGACATAACTAGTTGCTTTATTAAGTGCATATAATAATTTTGCGAACCATGTAAATGTCATTTGTCCCACGAAGTAAAGAATTCCTCCCATTAATTCGAGGAAAAATTTAAGGCCTAAAAACTAAACCTAAAGTAGTTGAACTCTCATAGGATAGTATCCCCCAAACTCGAGGCTTTCCGCCATTAATTCAAGGAAAAATTTAAGGCCTAAAAACTAAACCTAAAGTGGCTTAACTTCCATAGGATTTTAGTTTGTTTGTTGAGTTTTAACATCTACAAGTTCTAAAGTATTATGTAAAGGGCTAGGTAACCTCTGGATCTCATCCTTTCTTAAGGCATGTTATTTCTAGATGTGATTTATGCCATAAATTTTAAGGCAAACTTTCATGCAAACCATGCATGAACCATGTATATGTGTCATAAATCTCCCTTAAACTCTAGGCAATGCAATCTTTAACGCATCTGATTTCTAGATGTTAATTCTACCATAAAATTTAAGTCAAACTTTAAGATAAAACATGCAAATGTCATTTATCTCATGCACATGTGTCATTTCTCCCATGCATTTTCAATAAATGTCAATTTAATATATTTTGATTGATTTTTTTTCAGGGATTAAAAAACCCACTAAATATGGTTGAAAAATGGAAATTATGCATAGAAGTTTCTTTCTATCCCAATCCAGGGAAAGCAGTGATTACATATGTGCTTTCCAATATTCCGACTAGCAAATTCATCCAAAGGAAAATGAATATACCAGGAAGAACAACAAACAACGAGGCATATTATATTGCATTGATAGAAGGATGGGAATATGGATGAAACGGAATTATAGTTTTCACCAATTCCTAACTTGTGTGCAACTAGATGAATGGCATGTACCAAGTTAAGAAGGAGAGGCTAAAAGAACTGCATGGAATAGCAAACAATATTGTTAGCTAATTTCAATTTTTTAGTATAAGACATTGTAAAAATGTGAATAAGATGTCTGATGATCTATTGCGCGGGACAATGCCAATTCATGATTCATCTATCAGAGATGAATTAATAGATGAATTATAATTATACGGGGAAATTCCAATGCAAGATTCATCTCTCAAAGATGAATTAGTTTTGAGACACTCTTCTTCAAAAATTTAAGATTCATCTGTTGTGAAACCAACTCCAAAAATAGAAGGAAAGACATATCAATGCCTTATAAATAAGCCACTTCGAGGGGGAAACGTCCAATACATTACATGAATAAAAAATTCTTGGATGATAGAAATGAAAAAACCTCATTTGTATATATAGGAGTCCATGGGTCCACAATGTAACCCTAGCCAACCTAACAATAATAATGTAAGGGCACAATTATAACAATATGGGGGTTACAGGGGTAAAAAAATAACAATAAGGGGGGCTAAACTAACATAATAAGGGACTACATTATTAATATAGGGACTTAACACACCCCTCTCCTTCAAAAAAGTGTTGTTCTCAATGCTTGATTATTTCTTGATGCTTCTGTATAAAATTCTCATCCTCCCATGTGGAATCTTCTTCAAGAAAGTTCTTCCACTTGCTGAGATACACTGAAATTGATCGTAATTGTCAATTTCTTGTTTATGTGGTTGCTTCATAACTTCTTTCGATGTGATGTTGACCTTCTTGTTGTTTCATTATATTCTGCACCAAAGTTAGGTTATCCTTTAAGAGTTGGAGAACTTGTTGTTGATGCCTGATTTGATCTTCCACTAACTTTCATCCATATTAGCTATTATTTGATGCTTCAAACCATCCAAATTAGCCTCCATTTATACTTTTAAACCATCTATGTCATATTCGGTTGGTCTTCGTAAGATCGAAACTTGTTGCACTTGGTATCATAATTTTGATATCTCATACTGCAATTCTTCCTCTTCATGCATCATCGTATATATTTTTGAGGCTTTAATGGGTATGGAATTATTTTTAGGAGGCATTTCAAAACCAAATATTGAAATATATTCTCAATAGGCCCTTGGAATCCCTTCAAACTGATTTTATTTTACATAAGACTTATGCAATTCAGAAAAAAAAATACATACCTTTTTCTTTCTTTTGTGGAGCTCGATATTGAAACTTAATCATCTCTGTGATTTTAGATCTTCAATATATAAAATTTGGTACTTAGGTAGCTCTCTAAATTCTCTTTCGAATTCCATAGGTCTTAACTAATTTGGATTCTTGAAGACAAAGTTGTGCCCAATCTCCTACGATGACCTAATTATGGACTGGTTCAGTAGAGCGAACTTGTACGACTTACCATGTATCACTGTTTCCTCCTTAGGATTTGAAATTGATAGACCAGAAACTATAGCCTGTGTACTTGTGGCCAAATTTTACATAATTCCAATCCAATCCTCAGAGATAGAGCTATCAATATTTTCCCATGATCACCTCTTTGAGATGAAATTCAGGAGTTTCCAAAAGACCTAACTTCCATAGACCATATCTCCGTAAATATTGTAAACCAATATCTGAAATTTTGTGAAGATGTTCCTGAGGCGTTTGGCTTCGCACTCTACAAATTTCAGCTTCTGAACCTTCGTAGAAAAAAATTTATAGAAAAAATTATGTGATGACTTGTTTAGGTGAAATTTAGGAGCCCGCAAAAAGCCCTAACTTCCACAGGTCATAGCTCCAAAAATATTGTGAACCAAACTCTAAAATGTTTTGATGAGTTTTCTTAGGATTTCGGCCTCGCACTCTAAAAATTTCAGCTTCTGCACCTTCGTAGAAAAAAGGTTATAGCGAAAATTCCACGTTGACTTGTTTGGAGCAGAAAAACCCTAGAATCAAAAGCTCTTATACCGAATGTTGTGAAACTAGCTCCAAAAATAGAAGAAAAGAGATATCAATGCCTTATAAATAAGCCACTTTGAGGGAGAAAACTCCAATAAATTACATGAATGAACAATTCTTGGATGATAGAAATGAAAAAACCTCCTTTCTATATATAGGACTCCATGGGGCCACAATGTAATCCTAGTGGGGCCACAATGTAACCCTAGCTGACCTAACAATAATAATGTAAGGGCACAATTATAACAATATGGGGGTTACATGGGTACAACAATAACAATAAGGGGGGCTACACTAACATAATAAGGGACTACACTATTAATATAGGGACATAACATCATCTCTCAAAGATGAATTAGTTTTGAGATGCTCTTCTTCAAAAATTCAAGACTCATCTCTTAAAGATGAATTAGTGTTGAGATGTTCTCCTTCAAAATTTATTGATGGAAATTGTAATATACCTTGGATATGTGTCTGTTTTGTACTTATAAATGTGTCTTTTTAATGACCATGCTTTTTTTCAATTATATACCAAGTGTGCTCCCACCACAGCATGTAAAGTGAAACTTGGTGAACTTCACATTTGCAACAAGTGCTGAACTTCACATTTTTATAAAATAGAAATGCGAAGACTTCAACAATTTTTTGTTTAAATGGAGTTTCATGCTTCTTTTTTAATGACCATGTGCTTTTTTCAACTTATACCAAGTGTGCTCCCACCATGTAAAGCACAACTTGGTGAACTTAACATTTTTAAATTTTTTTTTTCTTAAATTGAGTTTCACACATCAATTAGTGCTTTCAAAGTTGTGTTTTACATAATTTGTATACACTAAATTACATTAATTTTATGAAATTTATTTTGAATTTATTTTAAATAGTAATTTAAAAAAATAATTGTAAATGTCCACTATATATATATATATATATATATATATATATATATATATATATATATATATATATCATGGAGGATGAACGACGAAGATCAACAGAATCCCATATCTATATGAGAGAGGGGGATCAAGGATCGAGGGATGTTCATGGTATTTAAATATAATATTCAAGTTCCATAGATATACATACATGGGTGTACATATGGAATTGATTTTTTATCAATTTTGTGAGTTAAATTAGTTGTTAATAAGTTTCATTTTTTATTTTTTAGGAGCTAAGAGGAGAAGGGTGTCTACTCCATCAATGGAGCATGTCCATGGTTCATGCAGTTGTGGTATGGTTCATGCAATTCAATCAATGAACATGTACATGTATTTATATGTATGGATGTATTTTTGAATTGATTATAAATTCATATTTTTTTATGAAGCTTCTCTATCATGTCATGAGGTTGGTGGTGGTTTATATTCCCTTAGATGGCCATCAATAAGTGTTGGAGGGTTGCGTGAAGGTGGTGATATGTCTTCCCCCAGAGGCCAATCAATAGATGGCCATGTTGGTTCTCAACCAATCGATGGTCGCGTTGGTTCTTAGCAGGGTCATTCTGGTTCTCAACAGTCTCAGGGTGGGTAGGATGCGAGCCAACCGCATCGAGGTGGCCATCAATTTGAATATTTTTTTCATTAAGTTTGTACAAATTTGTTTACATGTGTTTTTTTAATATACAAAATTTTATATATTGATGCAGAGGCTAAAAATGCTACTCCAAATATTGCTTAGAAGAGATGTAGGAAGAACGCATCATTTAAGAAGAAGATTATCCACCAACCATGACTTATCCACCTGACATCTCCAATATATCTTGGGAAACAAACATGTAGCAATGCACCTTTGAAAGATATCAACATCTTCATGTAAAATTGAACAGAGATCTCATGGACTTGACTCTACCTTTTGAGAGTCGAAAAAGCTTGGAAATAGTTACTTACTCTTTAGGCAAACTAGTATATGTGTACCAAAAGCTTGGGCCAATCACTAATACTTTTGTAGAAGTCATGAAAAAAAGAAAGGAAACAGTGATGGGTCCTGATAAATGGGAGGTTGTTAAATAAAGAGTTACAACAGAAATGACCAAGTCTATGTTTAATTTCAAAGAAGGACCGAAAAGAAAAATGTTGAAGGTGAAATATTTCAAGCACCCTAATATAGCTCACTATTTGCATGATAGACACCTTGCGGCCTATGGAAGACTCCCATGGAACAAAGAGGTTCTGCTTTATTTTGCAAAATATTTTTTTGCAGAATTATTTTTACAAATGAAACCCAATTACAATGACCTTCCCTCTAAATTTTTTGGTCCTAGGAAAGGCCGATTGTGTGATTGTAGGGGTGCTAGACGTGATGTTGAGTTGCCTCACCTTGAGCCACCATTGGTTAGTCAAAAGTTTCGTGTCAAAAATTTGCAGTTAGAGATGGAAGCCACTTCTCAAATTAGTCGAGAAGCAAGGGATGCCATCGTTGACAATATTCAGAGTGGATTGGTTGGAGTCGATGTTCGTCTGAATAGATGAAGAGCACATGAGAATGCACATTCTAGTTTTGTGTACTATACAGATGAAGATATTGACAACATGAGTGTCGAAGATCTCAAAACATATGCAAATAATTGTCGCAATGGTTAGCAGGACCTAAATATTCATGAGGAAGAGGGCATGGAAACGGTATGTGTTAATGGTTAGGGTTCAATTATTTTAACACGTGAAATTTGTAATAAATACATATATACATACATTTATTTGTATACATTAATCTAACAAAAGTGTATCATTATATGTTAACACCGTTTGCAGTTTTCATGCTTGATGAATGAAGAAAATGTTAATATCATGGTCGGAGCCTCTAGTTCAAACAATCAATATGGGTCTCACCGTCAATCATATAATCAAGATGGTTCTCACCATCAAGATATGTTTGCAAATTATAGTGTTTTTTAATTGAACATGATGATGTACAATTATTTTTTTATCTATTATTATATATATATCAAAGCATGGTGAGATATTTTTAAATAAATAATTGCACACATATGTACATGTACATATATACAATAATTTTTTTTAACATATTCCAATTCCGTCCGATGTTTTTGGGATGGAATTACCTTCTTTCTCCTTGGGAGATGTACCTTCTACTTCCTTAGGAGATGTGACAAATCCACAATCACAAGTATGGACAATTTTTCAATTTTTCAATTAATGTTTTTAGGTTATATATTCCACCTCAAAAAGTTCCATTAAAAAATGAGATATAACTATACCTTGAGTTATTTCAAATTTTTTGAATTTTAGGTTTTTGGAGATTTTCTTCTGAACCACTGTTAGGAAATTTTCCAAATCCACCAGCACTGGTATTCAATTTTTCACTTAAATATATATATATATGTTTTTAAGCTATAAGTTATAAATTTAAGTTTAAAAGTTTTATTATAAATTGAGATCTAGAGATTTTGAGTTATTTTGAATTTTTTGAATTTTAGGTTTTTGGAGATTTTCTTTTGGAGCTTCTCTTAGGAGATGTGCCAAATCCACCAGCAAATGTATCCAATTTTTCACTTAAATATATGTTTTTAAGTAGTAATTTATAAATTGAAGTTTAAAATTTTTATTATGAATTGAGATCTTGATCTTGAGTTATTTTATACTTTTAAATTTTTTGAATTTTAGGTTTCTATAGAGGATTTCTTTTCTCCACATACTCTAGTGATGGAGATAGGAACATCCACACCATTTCAACCATTTGATCAAGTTGTCCAACTTTTTTTTTTAATATTATTGAAAATAAGTTTATATATGCATTTTCATTTGAAATTTTTTAATATATATATAACTGAACAAGTATATTGTACAGTTTATTGTTGCAGCTGTTCTTGTGGGGGAAGTTGTAGTGAACAAGAAACCAATGGAGAGGGAACCTCATGAGGTATTGTATGATTTTTTTTACATTTTCTTTTTTACACGAAGTTATATATATTCTCACTAAATTTTAAAACATCAAATTTTAATGTTTGTACACATTGTGTATAGGTTCCCCATGCTTCATAGGATAGCTCGAGGATTGTGAATTTGCTGGGAAAGACACTACATCCATTTGTATTTGATGGGTGATGCACATGAACTATTTGATGGATCATGTACATGCACACATGCAACATTATATTTTCCATAGATTTAGTATTAAATTTACTTTTTTATATATAGTCTTATCTAGATGCAATCATATATAACTTGATACTTGATACTTGATACTTGCGAGATCTACAAATTTTGGACATATTTTATGTGAAATATATTTGCTACATGTGAATGTGATATATAATATTTTTAAAACATAAGTTTTGGATGGTTGAACTACATTTGGCATGCGAAGTAACCTTACAGTGTTATATATAATTTGTTTTTTTTTTAAAACTCAATTTTTGGATGACTACATTTGGCATGTGATGTGAAGTAATGTTGTGTTAAATAATTTTTTTTTTTTTAAGTGTTACTGTTGAACTACATTTTTCATGTGAAGTAATGTTACTTGATACTTGATACTTGTGATCTATAATGTTTTCTTCATAAAACTCAAGTTTTGTATGGTTTTGGCATGTGAAGTAACGTTGTGCTATAATTTGTTTTTTTTTTTAAACTTAAGTTTTGGATGATTGAACTACATTTGGCATGTGAAGTAATGTTGTCATCTACAATTTTTTATTAAATTAAAACTTGAGTTTTGCATGGTTGATCTACATTTTTCATGTGATATAATGTTAAATGTTTTAATTGGATAGTTGAACTAAAATTGGCATGGAATGTGAATTAATGTTGTGATATAATAAAAAAGTTTTTTAAACTAAAGTTTTTGGATGGTTGAACTAAATTTGGCATGTGATTATGATATTATGTTTTGTTTTTAAAATTCAAGTTGTCGTTTTCCAAAATAACAAAAAAATCACATGAATATATGTACATGTAGAAATGATTTTACACATGTTTGAATATATATGTTAAAACGATTGAAGTAAAATAAATATATATATATATATATATATATATATATATATATACAATCATAAGATTGAAGCTCCTATTAGATGTGCCAAACAATCATAAAGTTTTAAAAATGCATTCTATAATGTATATATATCTAGTACGTGAGACATTTTTCATCAATGCATGTATAGAAAAGCTACTTTTAGTTAATTCCATTCTAGAACATATATATCCAGTACGTGCAACATTTTTCATCAATGCACATAGAAAATATACTTAAATAGCTAATTGCATTCTAGAACATATATATCGATTACTTCAACATTTTTCATCAATGCCAATAGAATTTAGCTACTTTCAGTTAATTGCTTCCTAGAACATATATATTCAGTACCTGAAACATTTTTCATCAATGCACATAGTAAAAATACTTGAACAGTTAATTGCATTTTAGAACATATATATATCCAATACGTGCAACATTTTTCATCAATGCACATAGAAAAGCTACTTTCAGTTAATTTTCTAGAACATGTATATATCTAGTACGTGCAACATTTTTCATCAATGCACATAGAAAAACTACTTTAAGTTAATTTCATTCTAGAACATATATATCCATTACTTGCAATATTTTTCATTAATGCACATAGAAAAGCTACTTTCAGTTTTAATTGAATTTTAGAACATATATATCCAGTACTTGCAACATTTTTCATCAATACACACAGAAAAGCTACTTTCAGTGAATTGCATTCTAGAACATACAATATATATATATATATATATATATATATATATATATCTCCAATACATGTAACATTTTTCATCAATACATGTATAGAAAAGCTACTTTCAGTTGATACTAGTGTGCATGTACAAAAACAATATACATGTGCAAACACTTGCACAGATAACATAACAAGGTAGCTCAAATTTTAGTTGAGTTCTGGAATTTCTAAGACATGAATCCAAAGAGAAGAAATTGTTGCGCAGTTCAATAAAAAAAATTCCAATAGAATGCCATCTTCAATGATCTGTTCATCATCGGATTTTGACATTTTCCATTTCTTAATTTTCGTTTTTTTCTTTGATTGAACCTCTATCAAATTTATGTGCGTTGCACACACCAAGTGACTATATTGACAACTTATGACATCAGGTTCATAGTCTTCAAAGTAAAAAAAATCCCCACTTTGATTAGTTTGTCTGAAAAAATAACCTTTCAGTATAATATATCATGTTTCATATGGAAACCCATGATCATTATAGTTTTATAATAATTTTACTTTTCATTCAGCGCAATGCATCAAGTAATACCTCAAATATTCATCATTGTTATTAGGTGCAATTACAACAAAAAACATCTCCTACACAATAAAATAAAATTGACAAACTTATGTATTTAAATTTATTTCTAGATCTCTATCATTTGAAAGAAATTCAAGTGTTACCTTCTCTAACAAGATCGGAAACTCCATCACCATCCGATAATATTGTAGTCTCCTTTGATTTCATTTCTTCAAACATTGCAATAGACATTTTCCCCTTTGTATTTAGCTCTGTATGTTTCCAATATTTTACATACATTTTGTTTTCACAAACGTCATTCGATTTTGTGTTGTGTATGCAAACATGACAAAAACAATAATATTTTCTTTTATCCAATGCAAACACATTTGTGGAAAAATTTGTTTTAATTGAATGAAATTTTCGAGTCCCTTTAATTGTTTCAACATCATTTACAATTGATCTATCTACATATTCTATCCCAATATGCTAAAAAAACCCATATATGGAAAACTCAAAGAACAATGTAAATATGATATCAAAATACCATCAAAGATAATCATTGTGATAATTTTACATTGTTTAAAATTAGATATCCAATAAAAATTAATTGAATGTACCTTCACACTTCCCTTAATCAGTTAGTCTCATGGCTTAGAGCAGCGATGCGCCATTGAACAACTTATTTAGTGTCCACAAGTTGGTTTGCAGAGAGGTTGATTTGATATCTTCGAAGTGCTCATTTTATGCATGCCCCCGAACCGTCATGTTCTCCTTTTCCATGGCCAATCTCAAAGAAATTCCAACAATGTTTAATGCAGGTTTTATTATGAAGACACCACAACCAAAAGAATGATCGTGAAGATTTGAATTGACCAGTGCATCTATCTAACTATATCCAATGTTCATTTAATTTTATTCCATGACATTTCAAGGAGTCATAAATCTTTCCAAAATAGTGTTGTACAAAATATGTATCATGTGTACAATCGTCACTGATACAAAAGTGATATTCTTTAATAACATGTCGATTTTCATTGTTTCTTTCTATATGATCGACATTTTGTTCAGCATGTCCATATAGAATATTGACGATCATGGAGACTTTTTCAGAATGATAGTATTCAATCTGAATTTATTTTTGTGGAACACATGTGTAGTTTTCTACAAAATGGTACCTAGCGGAAAAAAATCATGGGATATTTTGAATTGAAATTCTTGCCATCGAGCTCTATGGGAATGCTTGGTGTATTTATAAATCTCTACCTCAAACTTTCTCAAAAAATCTATCACAAAAATGTCTTCTTCTTGTAAATCAATTATTTTAGCACTATTTCAACCTTGAATCGATGTATGGATATATTCATATCTCTTCCATTTCACTTTCATGTTGGACAATGATTTATCATGTACATCAGTATGATATTTTTTTTGAAATTTAGTCAAATTTCCACAATCATCACATTTTTTACCACCAACACATTTCTTTTGGTAAAATAATTCATGACTTTCTCTTTCACATAGAATTTGAGATATGAAATCAGGGATAGTGGAAGGAGGAGGTGTATCTTTCCAAAATTTTCTACCAAAATTAAGGAACGTGTCATAATATAACTGACATTCCACATGATAACGAAAACAAGAAGCATCACATACAGTGATAGGTTTTACATACCATGGTTTTTGTTGAACAAAAGCACTGATTGAGACACGAATTTCATGATTCTCTTCTTTGAACTTGTTGAAAAACACTATCTGAGTGGTTTCCAAGAAATGTATTTCATGTTATTTGTACTGATTTCATGTTATTCTTCTTTGCATCACATCCCTTTCGTTTGGCGAAACATGTGAATTTTTCTTCCAATATTCATATATTTTTTTCTAAACATTTTCTCCAAGTCTATCTTTGTATTTTTGCCTTCAAATAGTCTCCAACAAGTGAGTTCATCATTTACATCTATTTGCAACTAAAATTTTTGATGTTTGTACAAAGTTTTTTGTGAGGTTCCTAATGCTCATGCCATATATTTTTCCAAGCGATTCCCTTTAATACTTGATGAAACCACTACCATATGTATTTCTCTACGTACTACTGAAATGTTTTTATGTCTAGATGTTGTAACTGAATTTATAGCACTATTTATATTTTGTATCACATTTTCCTTCATTTTTTAATCTTTTTTTGATTTTTGAATACCCAATAAAGTCGTAGCTTCTTTTAATTTCCTTAATGATAGGTAACTTTTCAACATTTGGGCTTGAATTATCACATTTTCCTCTATGAAGTACGTATCAAAAATGTGTTTAACACAATGTCGTCTAACATGGTCAACTCTTTTATCTCCATATGTGTGAGTGTCAACATTTTCTAACATCTCATCATCGACATTGATTTCATCTATAAATATTCGAATGAATAGTACATAATAATTTTACATATTCAATAGATAACTAAATTAATAAATATGTATAATTTCAATAATACATGCATGTGTTAAATATATATATATATATATATATATATATATATATATATATATATATATATATATATATATATATATATATATATATATATATATAACTTGTGATTCAATTTCTTCACCTGAATTTCTTTCAACATTTTCACCATCTTCAATCATTCGTTCAATGTCTCTTTAAAAATTTTGTATCTCATCATTAATGTTTTCAGGAATATATCTCTCTGTTTACATTGAAATATATTTTTTAGTTTAGTTCATCAAATAAAAATTAATCTTGAACACATTTTACACTAGGAAAATTTTAAATATCAGATTCATAATATTTACATTCACATACCTGCTTCAACTTCTAGTTGAGGTTGATTTTCCCTTTCAATATTTAAGAGTGCCTCTCTCTTTCTTTTTCGAGATTCTCTCGTGTCTTCTGTACATTCCTTAGGCTCTCTTTTTCAATCATAGTTTCTCGCACAATTCCTTCGATTTCCCATGATAATAGAGTATGAAGTTCGAAAATTTTCCTTCAAAAATTTAGACAAAAACTCAATTAAAAAAAAAACTCATTTTAAATTTTTTGCAAAAAAAACATACTTCAATCGAAAACACTTACTTTAAAAGATCCGAGAAAAAAATATCTTATAAAAATGAAACGAAGCTCAAAATATTTCCTTGCAAGTCCTGCAAAAAAATTTCATTTAAAAAGTTAGAAAAAAACTCATTTTAAAAAATCAATATAAGATATTTACTTCAACCCAAAACACGTACTCTAAAAAAATGTCACTTCAAAAAATTCCTCCAAAAAATGTCCATTGAAAATTAATTCCAACTTCTTAAAAAATGCCACTTTAAAAAAAACTTCAAAAAATCCTCTAAAAAAATATCACTTTAAAAAATACCTCTAAAAAATTTCCTTTGAATATTAAGCCTAAAAAGAGTCATTTCGAAATTAAGCCTAAAAAGAGTCCTTTGAAAATTAGGCCCAAAACCTCTAAAAACAATGAAAATTAAGCCCAAATCCTCTAAAACCAAAATACCTTAAAAAAAAATGAAGCCCAAAAAACATCCAAGAAATGTATCACATACCTCCAAGAAATGTCCTTCTAATGTAATGTCCTCTGAATGTACCTCCAAGAAAAGTCCTTAAACCCAAATAAATCCTTTGCAAAAATGTCCTTTGAATGTACCTCCAAGAAAATTCCTTAAACCCAAAACAATACTTTGCAAAAATACCCTTTGAATGTACCTCCAAGAAAATTCCTTAAACCCAAAACAATTCTTTGCAAAATCAGACCAAGACCTTAGAAAAATTAGACCAAATATGTGAAATTATGCGAAAATAATGAATTCTTTTTCATGAATTGATATTGTTGTGAAATGTTTTTTTGGAGGGGTTTCGTTGTATTTTACGGCCAAAAGAAAATTTAGGTAAATGTTCGACTGAACTTTTATAAAAAATTCGGCTAAACTTTTTTTAAGAGTTTGGATGAACCAACACATCTGCAATTACGCAGAGCCAAGATTTGAATACATATCAGGAAATATAAATTTTATGGAATTTCATAAATATTTACTAATTTTAATTAATTTTGTAATAAAACGGGTGCAAACAATTTCTAAAGGTCATTGTGATTTAGTGAAATCAATATTCTATATCTTCCAAAATACACTGTAAAATAAATTGAAAAAATTATGGTGCATTACATTGGTCTGTCATCTGTAATGGGTAGCTTTTAGATTTTTAGTTTATAACTTTTATGTTAAGAAAATTTGTGCGTCACGAAACATATTCAAAATATGAAGTTTTTTCATATTGGATTAGTTCAAAAAATCCTAGTAATTATGATATGCATCAGTTGGCTTTGTAAACATATCGAAACCAAAGTAGACTCTGTCTAGATTGTTGTAACACATTTTGTTTTTCAAAAACACAAAGTTTCAAAGAATACAACCCTGCGTATTAACATGACTTCTTATGAATCCTTTGATTTTTAAAAAAATACACTCAATGAAACTCTAAGTTGACATATCAAATGTGTATAAAAAATCCCCAAAAAATAAGTAATAGGAAAAACTTCTTACTGAAGGACAACTAGCTAGTGTGCAATGAACACTTTGTATAGGATGTTGGAACATGGACATGTTCCCAGGGACCCTATTTCCCAGATGTTAATTAATAATATTTTTAGGAATGGAAGAGCTCAAACTGCAAGTAGGGTTATCAAAATGATGAGAAGGATGTGAGACAAGACAATGATGATTCCAGCAAGGTTCAAAATGCACTTCTTTTCCAGGGCCTTGTTGATTAAGCTTTTGAACACAATGAATTATTTTATGAAAAAGGTTATCTACCCAACATGTATAAATGGAATTTTCATAGGTCTCACCTGGTTTGTTCTCATTGGGGAGCATATCCAATATCTCACAACTAATAGCATCTTGATACACCTTTAGTGAGCTATGCATAGCTCTCACCTATCACTGTAGCTCAGTGAAATGACATCTAGTAGCTCTAGCAGAAGATAGTCCAATTTTATGCCCAAGACACCAATATAAATGGTGTAGTTGTGAAGGAAATGATATCCATTGGGGATTTCCATTTTTTGCTGCAACATACAAGAAGAATCTTGGTATTGGAGGAAGAGATAAAATATCTCTACCAAAAACACAATATCATCACTCTGCTAGTGCCATTAATATTTTTTTACTCATTAGAATGCAAGTAATGTATAAGAATTCATTAGAATCTATGAAATTTTCTCTCTACCCAATAATAAAATAGGTTCATCCTACAATTAATATATAAAATAAGGTTCATTAATAAGGTTACCTAGATGTAACTCCTTACATAATTCTCTCTTAGATCCTACCAAGCATGACAACTTTTATTAAAATGGATGTGCACCCGACAAAATTCTATCCTCATGGCCTAAGATAAGGCATCCCTCCATGTCATACATGACTATTGCATTAATGGTACATTATTAAAGAGCAACAAACTTATGGATCATTATTTTTGTTGAGTTTCATGGATAGTATAGGAGAGTTTTTTTATTAAGTTTTGTAATTTTTAATCATACTCATGAGAAATTTCTCCAACCATTTTCTTAATATCCTTCATCTTAGTGTTTTTTTGTTGTTCAATGTTTAGCCTCTAGAAATTAGCTTTAAATATTGCCTTTAACTTGTCCAATGCCTTAGCTACACCCTAGGGATAAATCTATATGAACTTAATTCACCATAAGAGAAGCTTACCCCACAATGTGGTTAGGAACTTTATCAACCTAGAAACTAGAACTATAATCCGTTTCACCCTCCACATGAATCCACATAAGAACCGATGTGGTTTTTTATCACCATTAACCTTTATATTGATGGTTGGATGGTAAATACATGTGCTTCCATCCTATAATGATGGAGCTTAAATGTGTTTTGTTATACCATAAATAAAGCGGTGTCTAGTGTCGATATGAGAAGCACTCCTAGTCCTCAATATACAACAATGTTGACGAGCATAAATAACTACTAAGGATTTTCCTTAAATGGATTCATGATAAGCCATGCTTGCTGCATTGTAAATTCTTCTTTAACGGTGCTTTCAGAATTCAATCTTTGACATATTCAAGGAATAAATGAGGACCTCAAGAGACATAGAAATTATATGTTCTCTTATCATCCAGCATATTGTCAGATCAGCAACGCTCTGCAGTGTACTTTAGAAATGTAATTAATCTTAATGAGAAATTGTCCAATGTATCAGGCTTATCCATCAATTTTCTATTTCTGAATTAGCATCTTTTCCATTCTTTAAACTTAGTACATACATCATGAACATCATAGCTCCATTTGATTATTGAAAAAGTAATCTTCCACAAAACATATCCATCTAGCTATTTTCAACCTATAATTAATACTTTGATCCATGTGAAAAAATAGTCCAATTATAATCATACAACTTATATACAGAATCTAAGGAAGAAAAGATATGAGTTATGAGGGTCATCATATTCAGATGACATGACTTGTCTCAAGGTTGAATAAGAAAATCATCAGGGATGTTATAGCTCCCTCTAAAGTCTTGTTATGATAGCTACTAATACATGAAATTTTCTAGTTCATGAAGAGGAGGCTTTCTCATTCAGACATTTCTTTATAGGATCTTGTCTCAATGTAATAAAAGAAGGATCTTCTGCTTACCATGCTTTGCAAGACATTATGTCATGCACTCGCTTCAAGGACGAAAGCTTCAATTTCTCAAACTAGAAGATCTAGTTTCTTCTTCATAGATAAACTATCCATTGTCTTGTTCACAACTTCGTTTGTGAACAATATTATGACATATCACCACATAAATTGGACAGTGAGGATATCATTCATTTTTTTGGACTGAAAAGAAACCATAGATGATGTTAGGCTGTATGTGTTGATATGCCATACAGAGGACTGATGCCACATATAACTTTCAAGGTTGTTTTTATGCATGAGCTGATGTTCCATTTGATGCCATGTTGACCTACATATATGTTTTAACATTCCTTCTTGTACTATATTAATCATGCATTTTTTTTGTCATGTACCTTACCTTTAGGATTTTCAAGGAAAATTTGAGAAAAGGGTCTTCTTATAGTCAATTTCAAGTTTGGTTTAATTTAGATTTGTTCCTATAATGATTCTTCTAGATTATTTTACTATTATGATTTCCAAAATGATAAGCTTATGTGATAATTTTGACATTCATTTTATCGTAGAAAAACATGAGCTTCATTATGTGCCATGTCAGGTTCTAGCTATAATAATTTTCATTTTTTGGTTTGGAAGCTGCAAAGAAAGATAGAATCCTTGTCATGGGATCTGCTTTACTATTAATAAGAAGTTTTCTTTAGGTAGTCAATATAGTTTGAACAATTCAGATTTCTGAAATGACCATGGGCAAGGCTCAAGAGAGTAGAGTGTATTGCAAAGCTAACAAGTGTTGAAATTCTCGTATATCCTTAGTTTTAAGTCCCTACTAATATCTATTGATTTACCCATTGATGCTAGAGAGTTTACAAGGAGCTAGAAAAGGAGGAACAAGTATGAAAAGCATTTGGTAGATACGGTATTGTAAGGGATAACAAATCCCACCCATTTATGATGAGAAAATTGTAAGGAGACAGGAATAATTGGACTACAAATACCAATTACTTGACAATGAATATTTTGTGAGGATAATATTAAATGTACTAGATTGAATTTTTTTTCTCTTGACTCATTCCTTTTATAAATCAAATGGTTTCATAGCACATCACTTGGAATCTGTTCAGTGCATTTCCCATTAATATGGAATAGTTCAATCTTGAGCTTGTGAGAATTAGAAACACCAATTGACTTGTCCACCAACTGCATAAATGTCTTATCAATTTAGAGATAAAAAATTGAGATATTGTTTCATCCATGAATGAAAACATTGTGTAGAGCTAGGAAGAGAAATTTTGTAAGGACAACGCACTAGATAGAAAATTAAAAATCTAACCCATTTTGTCTGTTAATTAAATGGTTGCTTATAACATCAGTTGGAATCTGTTATGAGCACTAACTATCAATATAAAATTTCTCTGGATTGAGCTTGTGAGAATTATAAACACATCAATACAACTGTATACTAGTTGCATCCATGTGTTATCAATCAAGACATCAAATATTGACATCCTATTTGGTCCATGACTGAAATGAATATTTAATTGTTACATCTTTTGTAAGAGATAAAGGACATATGTTGATACAAATAATTGAAATTAATCTTTTGTTGAACCTGGTATGTATTCCTTTTTCTTAGGTGGGCATTTCTGTTTCCTTTATCGCAATTGTTGATTCACTTAACCTTTTTGTAGACAATAACACATGAAATTTTGTAATTATCTCCCTAGAGATAAGAACCTTCAACAGAACATAGTAGCTCCACCAACCATACCTAAATTAGATGATCCCATGGATACTGCTCCATGAGCAACACATGTGATAGAGGTACTATTATTTTATCCTTTATAGTAATATTTTAGAGGGAATTTTGACAAATGAACTCCACTGTATGATATTCAATGGTTTTCAATATAAATTTTCCAAAATGGATGCTGATTCAAATGATTTGTAGGATCCAATTATGAGCATAGCCCCCAAAAAACCAAATTGGGACCTTCGTAGGGATGTGCAAAAGAAATTGGACAAGCTCGAAAGACGAGCCGAAATGGCTCTAATTGAACTTATGCATAAGTCTGTTATTGTTCTTTTTTATTCAGGAGCTTGTAAAAGTACTTATTGAATATTGGGCCTTTATAGATAGCTTTTCTTTAACTAATAAGAATTTTGAATTTTGAACACAAATTGTTGTCAATTAACAACCATTTTTTCTTGAGGCAATTATAAACAGTATGAGTTAAAAGGGGTAGACATAACATCAGTGTGATTTTTTCTGTTTGAAATGGTAATTTAAGTTGAAATTATATAACTTACTCTAGTGATCAGAGTAGTTGAAAAGGACTAAGACATTCCAGCATGCTCGATAAAATGGTGGAGTCCCTATTCCCGGATAAGAATATTTCAATACTATACAGAAATAGTTGTCCATCCAAGCACCCTTGTAGGCATGCAAGGCACAAAATCAGCAATAATTTTAAACACATTTTTTTGGAAAGTTGTTTATCCTATTCCTTCCTATATGTCCTATAAGGTAGAACTCTCTTTGTGGCTATATTGGACAATGGCTAATCTGAATATGTGCTTGCTGATTTTTGTGAATCAAAAATTGGCACAGACATAACTTCTACACCCTCAACTATGTTGTTGGTCCATCTTTTTGAAATCAAAAGATAATATTATCGTATTAATGTCTGATGAATGAAGAAAAAAGTAGGTAAGTGGGACTGGAGAGTAAAATAATGTGAGAGTGCAAGCACAACTCCTAGAAATGTCAAAAATAACATAGATAAAGAAGCCTACATAACATCAAAACACATGGATAAAATTGTGACAAAGGTAGGGTGATACAAAACACTAAATGAGTTTGGAAAACTCATGAACCTCTCAAGAGGGAGAGAGAGAGATCAGACAATGAGGTTGATGATTAAAAATTCTCTTTAGCCTAATGGTCGAGTTCAATGGCAGAAAACAAGGATTGGTTTACTATTGGAGTCCTCTAAATTTTAAAGCCATCGTGGGGTTCCAGTTGTATGACGTTGGGGGGAATGTACCAGTGAAGAATAATTTTAGAATTTAAGGTCAAAGGAAGGAAACTCTGAATGGATCTCAAGTTGGTCCTTTGGGGTTGGGAAGTAGCCTGATGGGCAGAGCTGATATTTGTAACACTCCAAGAATGTGTGTCATGATGTCTGAAGAAATATATGTGAACCGGTCTCGATAATATTGGTTACCCTCCTTGCGTTTGGGGGAGGGGGGTGGATGAGGAGAAACCCATACTTTCACCATTATTTTGTATGGTGCAATCTGAAGCTCTATCGACCATTTTTTCCCAATTTGACAGATCAACGGGAAAGTATAAGGTGATTGGTTTTGTCATCCTAGGACATTTAAGGCATTAATAAAGGTGCTCTGAGCATGTCTAAAATAGCGCGAGAAAAGTAGCCAAAATGAAATCCAGATGATGTACGTTAGTTGTCTCAAGGAAACAGTCCATGTATCGAAAATTCTTCAAAAATAGAAAATGAAACATCTCAAGAAAATTTATATTTTCAGTACATAATAGTAGATAGAAAGCATGATAAAGGTACTAATTATGGTACTGATATTTACCTTAAAACATCACACATAATGAATGGACAAGCCCTCCAAACAGAGCAATTAGGATGACTAAAGATGTCAAGAGGGTCTCTCCATGTCAGACTATGTTATGCAAAGTACATCCTCTTGAATGTGTTCAGTCGTTAACACAATTCTTTGAAGTAGTGAATTTCACTATTAACAAGATAGATGAATTGATTCATCATGTTTGGCTTCTTTCAATTGTTATGTTCAAAATTTGTTGAATTAAAATGGATGGCAAATAAATTCATTCAGACTCGACAATTGCATTCTGCTCAATTAAATGAATCATATTTCCATAAAATACCATTTAAATTTGTCTTTAAATTAATTGAAATTGAAGGAAATTTGTCTCAAAATTCTTTCATCTCTTAGATTAAATGAATGTAATCTTCATGTTTTCCTTTTGAGAGCAAGTCAGACATGATTTCTTCTGGACTGTGTTTTCGGGTTGGGAAGATTGTTCAGCCTTGTTTGTATGCCTTTGAATGTGCTCTATGTCCGCATAAGACTTCCGATGAATTGATTTCTAGTATGTATGTATTTTAAGGTCGTCTACTATGGTTGAAATGGGTTCTCTAAAATGGTTTCCAGATTTGATGTCGGATTGCTTTTGTACATTCATTGGTAGATGAAATATAATTTATCCATAAACATAATGCCTTTTTTTCCATCTCTTGTCTAAAATGGATCTAAATAACTCCAAACTTAGAAAAAAGGAAATTTTTTGCAAAAATGTGAAGTCAGTGGTCACCTTGAATACCAAAGGCCAAAGGACACAATAAGATGAAACAAATCATTTGATGGTTTCAATTTTAAGTCAGCTCTATAATATAGGATGCCTATTTAATATAATAACATCCCATGAGATTGAAAAATTGAAGCTTGGGAAAAAAATGGGGCCTACCCATGGTGAACAAGGATTTTCTCCCAGTCAAAGACTCAAGGCCATTGCATACAATATATTTCCAGTGAGTAAGAATACATGAAATCTCTGATGGAGAGTGTATATCCCCAAGCATGAATAGAAGCCATGAAATGCTGGTCTTTCCAAGTTGGGTTTATTGGGTGAATTATGTTGTTCATGGTGCATTTAATTGTTTTGAGAGCACGTATAGTACCAATCACATGAATGCTTCCTTAAAATTTTCCATTATTACCCTAAGTGTTGGGATTGATTCCATCTTTAATTGAATCAATGATTTTGAAGATACACTGCTTATTTCAATTTCTCGGTTCACTGGTTAGTGAATTGGTAATTAAACTAATGATTTTCTTGGGTTGGTGAATTAATATTGTGCCCATATAATTTTCAATGTCTTCATCTCTTGTGCACTGAGAACCCCAAAATTTTTTCTTTTGCCTAATTCATTGATTTGTTGAAGTGCTATTGTATGGCTCCTTGAACATGTTGATGGTTGACTTACAACACTATTATTAATGCATTGGAATCGAGGAATGGTATTTACATATATGGCATCGTTGATTGCCTAAGCCATTGGTGTTGAGCCTTTCTGTAGCCACACATTGCCCTCTGTTTATTAACTTTAAACCCCATAGGTTTAGAATGGACTTTGATAAATGTATTTATTTCACGTTACATTTTAGGTTTAATTAGGAGTTTTTTTTAATGTCAGGATAGAGTTTCTTAGAACAGACTGAAATTGATGATTCAATTTTCCTTATTCAAATAATCCTCTTCCATTGTCATTTTAGATATGAAGCATTGATAATAATTTAGTGGATCCCATGTATCAATCGAGGTGATCATGATCCATGCTCTTCATAGGTGCTAATAGTCGTCTTAGAAGATACAATGTTGAATGAAGCCTCTAAGATGTTAATTTAAATGCTGCTGGTTCCATTTTCCAATTGGTTGTAGGAGATAGTGGATGAATAGATCTGCTACTATTATCCCATAAGATGAATGTAATGATCTCCCTCTTGACACAGTTTTGGGCTTGGCTTGCACTTAGGTCCTAGAAGGCAGTTGCACAGTTTCTCTGGATAGGCAGTCAGCAGTTTAAATCATCTCGAAGAAAATTATCAAAGTGTAGGTCTGAAATGCATGGTGTATTTCCAGAGAAGGATGTTGTTTGTTGGGATTCAAATGTGCTATGGTCTCTGAATCATTTCGAGGATGTGTCAAATCCACTAGTTCTTTGGGATGTTCTAATGGCACTGTTGGCTCTAAAGGTTCTAACATTAAATTTGTTTGAAAATACTCTCCAAATGGTTGTCTAGTTGGTTCTTAGGGAGTCGTCAGGTGTGTGCTTTGGAAAGGTGTGTAATTCATTTACGAATATTACTATCGAAGGAAATTTGTCACCGCATTCATCTACTACTCATTATCTTAAGGTGTTTACTACTATCAGGCATCAAGACAGAGTCTCTAAGTTCTGGTCTATGTGAGATCGAGAAGAAAGAAAGTATTGATAGGTGTGAGCTGTTGAAGGGAAGGACCAAATTATTACAGAGCAGTGAGCATGAGCTTAGATAACGGCTTGTATAGTTTACTCTGGAAACTGTATCATGTCGTGCTTCTGATGTGCAGCTAGATTGTCATCTAGTAAAAATAGCTTGAGTGCCATTAGGAGCTCCACAAATAGCAAAATGGGTTTCTTTGAATAGTGCCAAAGTACCTGAAACTCTTACGCAACTTTCAGGAAAGATCCCAGAGTTTGGGCGAAAGAGGTAAGGCCTCGAGTGTATATGAACTCCTTTTATAGAGAAAGTTATTATTTTCTTTGTTTTCTTCAAGTGTGGTTTTGGATGCCATGGTTCTTTGAATTAGTGTCAAGGATGCACACGAATTGTGTTCACGCATATATTAGAAGTCTGAGGCACAAAATATATGTACTTTTATGTTTCCTTGATCATCAGTTTGAACCTTCAATCTACTCTGTTGAGTATTCCCATTTATCACTGTATCATGGACGCTTTTGATGTTTTTTTAACATCACAAATTACAAACTCTTTTCCTCCATGCTTACTATAATCTTGCCTCATCTAATAGAAATTATGTTACTAGTGTCATTATATCCACAAAAGGTTTACCTGTCTAAAAAATTGTTGATTCTATGTCTCATCTGGAAGAGTTTCCTTCATCAGTGAATATGTTGCCTCAGAGCATTTTACTTGTGCAATTTAAATCTCCTGAACTTGCCTACTGTCAAGCCAGGCGTTGTGATTCAGGCAGCCAAAATCACAAACTCTAGGGTTGTGCAGTTTCCATGCAGGTTCGTCCTATTATTTCTCTATGGTCTTGCATTTTTTGTGAGATATGGGCTCTCAAACAAGCCCTTGATATTTTCTTCTATCTACCATCATTGCAAGAAGTTAAATATTTATCTGAGCACTTTCTTCTATGTGGATGTCCAAAACCTTTATGTCCTTTCTGTGGCATACTGATGCAAATATTGTTGCATGAATTTATACTTACAAGTTCACCAATACAGATATGACATGTTTGTATAGATGGCATTGAAAAAAGTAAATTATTTTAGCTCTATAATGGTAAGGAAAGATAACTTTCCTAGCCACATTCTTCGTTTTCTTAGCGGTCACAAGTGAAAATTCAGCAAATGAAATTGGGATCAAGGAGTGGTGTAAGGTTGGCTGAAATAATATTGAACATTATATTTTTTGTAATAATATGATGTGATTTATTTCAAAATTCTTGGTGCCATTTTATGTAATCATAACTTTGCATATAGTTGTACAAATATGAGATTTTGGAACCAGGTTTTTAAATTTAATTTGTCACAGATTGGAAAGATGTTACAAAAAAAAGTCACAGTTGAATATTGCAGTGATGGTTAAGCGGAGTCACTGTTAAATTTTTACTAATTACATACAACGTAACTCATTCAAATGAACCAAGTTCATATATTTAGCTATTGAATCATGGATGTGTGATGAGTAGCTTCACGAGATGCTTTTTTTCATCGGAATTGGTAGAGTTGTATTGATTTAGAAAAATTGCAACCAGATGCATACTACATAAGTGAGTTGTCTTTGAAAGGGTCTATATGTAGACTTTGGCTCTGAGATTCCATCTAACCTTTTTGGAAGAAATCCACGTAGAAGGAGGGGGCCTAAGTCTACAAAAGGAACAAAGGATGTGCAAAGAGCTTGCAAAAGGGAGACACAAATTAAGTCCAAAGAAAAAAGTGATTAGATAAATGCTTTCTCATGTCAGTGGTAATATTTTTGGTTGTGAAAGTAGAAAGATAAATCCCAAGGACACAAACAAGGAGATGATTTTCACAGCAACTGATATATTTAGAGTGATGTTTGGATTACCTACTGATAAAACTACGAAAAGAAATTTTGCAGAAGTGAAGTCCCAAATTAATACTGAATTAATAAACAAGCAACAACAGTATCCTGTGAATATTCACAAAATTTTTCAATATAGTGACATGGCAGACTCTTCTGTTGAGCTAACACCAAAGAATCAACATGATATCAAAACTATTAACAATGTTGGTAGTCTTGAGCCAACTATACAGGCTGGAATTTATGAGATGTACCCATAGATCCCTGGAAATTGCTACAGAACTGAACCTATTACATCAAAGCATGACTTATTTTTTGCTCTTTGTCACTTTTTGTCGAGCTTCTGGAAACTCAGAGGTGATGTTATATTGAATTTTGTTGCCAGTGTGGATAGATTTGAAATTGTGTGTTTTTCCAAGTTGCTAAGTAATAATGCATGCTCCAGGCTGCAGGGCTTTATTTGCAAGAGGTTAGTGGTTGAGAGGGTTTCTAATGTCCCACTGGATGTGGGATCGATTGGTCAAAGAGGCTTAAAGTTTGGGTATCTCTTCAAATATCTCGTGTGCCTAATGTCTTTCCTTGGTATATTTCCACGCCTTTTTCTCAACTCGAGCTCAACCACGTCTTGGATCCTCAAAATTGCCATGAATATCATCAATTATTTCAAATGGCTCTTCATTTAATGGATGCTCTTCTTCCATACATGCAGAAATCCTTGAAATCATAATTTTTCGAAGGGTGCAAATGCTTGTTGAAAATCAATGCCCATATATGCAATTTCAAGGACTACCATAACTCATAATTCTTTAAAGGGTACTAGCTCAGTGGAAGAGCACCTTCTTTATAAGTAGGAGGTCAATGGTTTGATTCCACTTTGTCCAAATATGAATTAATCAATGATATTGTAGTTTATTTTAATGGTTAGATATTTTCTAGATTCATTATTTTATATTGTCTCTAAAGAGGAAAAATTGTTCTTGTATTATCTTTGAATTAAATTTTTTATTGTCTCTAGAGAGACAATAATTCGGATCAAAGATATTCTCTTTAAAGACAATATATCTTTCATCCCATAGACACAGACAAAACTGAAATTGTCTCTGGAGAGACAAAAATGTGTGTTATATATATTGCCTTTATAGAGACAATATTTTAAGACAATGTAATTTGAGACACTCGCTTAAAGACAATATTTAAGACAATACACAAGTTTTCTTTTGTCTCAAGTTAAGACAATTTTCCCAAAAAATTTCTTAAAACCCCCGTTGTATTGTAGTGTAAGTCGTCTCGTTGTTGAATGTTTAGCTACGAAGGTTCAATATTACATATGATTTATGCAAGATTTTAGCCCCATGAAAATTCCACCTTTTTCTCCAGTAAATCACCCCACTGTTGAATGTTTGGCTCCATGTTAAATATTAAAGACGATTTCAGTAATATTTGGAAGAAATGTATGCACATTATTTGCGAATGTATGCAATATTTCTTCCCTAAAAAAAATTTTCATTCTAAATATTGAGGACATTGACAAAATACTTTCCTTCCTTCTATTTTTTATAGTATAGAGAAACCATAGAAAACTATTATGTTGACAAAGGGACAAAAGGAATAAAAATAAATATTACTTAATTTATAAATAAGAAGTAAAAAAGGAAAGTTAAGATGAAATTGGTATTTCGTCTCAAACTAATGTCTCAAAACACCTTTTCATGTAGTAGTGAATTGACCAAATAAGTGGGAATAGTAGATGTGTTGTAGTTCTTTGCGAGAAATTTATTCATCATGGGAAAAATGTAATGTTTGAGAGCCTAGATTGCTATGAATTTTTTATAATTGTTGGTATTAGGTAAGGAAATTTATTGATTTAATGAATTCTATATGCCATAAAAGATGCGTAAGTAAATTATTTTCACATTAAAAAATACAACCTAGAAAATTAACAAAAAAAAATGTGTGAATATATTATCGAAGATAAAATATTGATTTCATATACATCATTTCTTCATCAAAATCAAAGTTTATTCTAAATTTTTCATGCTTATAGTAAGGGATTTGAACAAGCTTTAAGTTGCTAATATATTTGATGATAAATCTGAATTACTCCTTTGTGTTCCAAATCTAGCTATAGGTAAAACACTGAAGAAATAATCAAATTTACCAAAAAAATGTCTACAAGATCTCCAATGATAAGGACTGTATATATTTATACCTATAAAAGATATAATACAATACCTCCACTTATAAGGAATGTATATATTTATGGCTTAAAATGATAAAAGATTTGATTACGTTGATGGTTTCATCCCTTCCCATCATTCCATCTCTTAACACACCATCTAGCTACACTTGGTGTTTTTATTTTTCACACAAAGAACATGAATTCCATCATCTAAATTTTTGAGCTACTATTTGTCAAATGTAAGGAGAAATCATTGAAACACAATTTTAATTTGATTTCCATTTCCATGTGCATATAGCACTTAGCTCTTTCCTTCTCATTAATAAGATCCCTAACTCTATACATGTAATATACTATCATTTGGAGAATGGCTATAGCCTTGATTTCTCCATCATCATCAACTCTGAGAATGAGTATAATAACATATACACTGGACATTATGATATGTTAAATATTAAATTAACATAAACTAATTATTTGACTACGCATAGTGAGTTTAGACAACTATGAATTCAATAAGAAATTCAAATCTTAGCCATGTGTATGACAATAAAATGATATAATATTTAATGCATTAATAAACATATGATGAATAAAACCTTTGAAGTTCGATACACATGATGAAACATAAAATGGAAGAAAATGAAAGTAATTAGTCAAGATGATAAATGACCCATATATTTTTGTGGATATATCACTAGATAGTTTTTTACAACGTTTATAAAAATATACTAAAATTTTGGTCTCTATGCTATGAGGGTTAATTTTCCTTATAATTAATGATTAGTTAAGATGCTAATTTCCCTACTTCTACATGCAATATATAAAATGTTTAAAATATAAAATAGTGTAAAAAGACACACACTAATCATATTCAACGCCAAATATTACTGAACTTGAAGGTGAGGTTGTTTTCCTCCCTCATTATTTGAATGGAAATGATACAAATATAAAGGAGTGAGAGTTGTAGCCCATACACTACTATAGAACACAAACCCATTATATTCTCTCTTCTCTCTATCCACTCTTAACTACTCTTCACTACTATGCAACAAAATGCACTTGAATAAAATGGAACCCATTTTCCTCCTAATGGCCTGGTTTTAACTTAGCTCAATAGCTAACTAGGGGTTAATTTTCACCCATTCAATAATCAGCATGTGTTTCAACTTGGCCCTTATAGGTTCTTCGTTATGGGGCACACATGGATAAATTTATTTCCATAATTAACATGGAATAACATTTCATACTCTCAAATTATGGTGGTCAAATATGATCGGTCAACTTCCAAGAAGCACAACTTTGACATGTGAGCTATGATTGAAAATTTTTTGTAGTAACTGTAACCTTCTAGTAAGTCTTTGTTTATTAATGAGGGAGTTATTTAATAATAATATAAGCCTACCTACTTATTTCTTAAAGAGGTTATGACCCTATCATGCCCTTCCCCTTAAAGAATAGTCATGTCCTCTAGGCTTGAGATCTAAAATTTTCTATATAGTTGTAGAAAGCTCCTAAGTGGCTCCCCTTGGTTCAATATCCTTGAATCGGATTAAATCATCCTTTATTCTGAATTGATAAAGACGATTCTTATGATTTTGAAGGATATATTCTAGTTATTACCAAATGGAAGAATGTTTATTCAATTTTAGCAAACGAGTTTGAACATGGAAAGTAGACCTGATCATATTTATAAGAAAGAGACATGAAAAAAAGATGGATTTTATAGTGGCTAGGAACTATTATTGTGGAAACCAAGTGCCCAACGAAGTATAGGATTTTATAAGGTCATAAAATTTTAGAGATATATTTTTCTAGTGGTTTAAATTGAAGTTTGATTATATGGTTGGCTATTAAAAAACACTTGATCTCATTTACAAAAATGACACTCAAATTGAATATGAGAAACTTGTCGCTTCATTATATTCTAATTCATAAACATGTTATCTTTCAATGTGTGTATATTGTAAGGCAAAACGATATATTTTTTTCAACCTCCTATGCCTTGGAGACACCACATAAGTATGATAATACTAGTGGTCATCATTTACTATACACTACCTAAAAGGGAATCATGTGAGTATAACCATGATAAGATTTACTATACCACCATTGAAATATGGATAACCACTAAAAAAAATTAAAATTGTCCTTTAGATGCATGATATTATAAATAGACCTACAAGGACACATTGCCATCTTCTGTCGATACCATTATTTTTGGGCATGGAAGGTAGTACTAAGGTGTAATTGGGTACTATAGATCCACACCAAATTTTATGAACATTTTTCATGGGAAATGAGAAATCATTTTGTGAAAATCGATTGTGGCATACCATGTGATTTGAAGATATAATGTATGAAAAGTTGAACCATAGTGGAATCTTTAAATGCGTGTCACAGAGCATATAAATGAGGATATTTGGAATATTGATCAGCCACCACAATGATGATGGATTTATGTATAGATTAACATAAGTTTGCAATGAAATTTATAAAGATGCTTATCCATATATTAGGAGGAATAGGAAGAGGTTGTTGAGAAATATTATCCTTGACAAGAGCCATATATATATTGAATGAAAAATAAATGCCAATAGACATCAGAACACTTATTTCATTATACATGTCACATTACCAAGATTTAAAAGAATCATAAAAAAATATAAAATTATAACTTTTTTTAATAATAATTGTATCAATTTTAAAAATAATGAGTATATGAAACGTATATACATTTAAAAAATTATGTAACAAGATTCTTAACAATAAAGATTCACTCTGGCTTTACTATACCATGGGTCAATAGCATGACTTACTAATAGTCCAAACCCAAATAACAATAACTCATGCTCATATCAAACATGTTTACGTGACATATTTTGAAATTAATCAATTTAATTAAAAATATAGAAAAAACATAACTATTTTTCAAACTAAGTATCAATTTTTCTTTAAAAACTACTTAATTTTTTTTTTAAATTCTATCAAAATAAACCTATATTTCTTTTATTAAATATTAAAACAAAAAATCCCATATACTTATTCTTAATTTTTTATTTTTCTTGTAAAGTTTAATCTATCCTATTTACTCCTAAAAAATAAACTTTCAATTTCTATAAAAAAAAACAAAAATACTCAATTTTTCAACTAAAACAAATAGAAGTCATACAATTAAAAAGAAAAAGAAAAAAAAAATGTCTTTCATCGTTATCAAAAGCACAGCTTAAATACTAAAACTTCCATATACAGCAAACCATTTGATTAAGTTCAAACAAATAACCTTCCACCACTCCAAAAATTACACCTAATATAAAACTTCCATGTACTATAAAGCATTTGTTTCCAAAAAAGAATATTGAAGGAAAGAGGTAGGCAGAGAGCCGAGAGATAGAATCAAAACCTTTTGCAGAGACGATTCCTCGTTCTCACGAACAACGTGATCAGATTACAATCATGGTCCGACAATATTATAATTGAATTTTTAACTAGAAAAAAAAAAAGTTAAAAATGAAAAAGCTATTAAATCAAACCTTCAAACTCGGAACTCTACCTCGGCCAAAACTCTGTATCAAACCCTAAGAAGGCAATACCCTAGACCTGAACACTCATGCGACACAGGCTTGAAAAGATCGAAACAAAATGGGTAAATAAGGAGCAAATGATTCGTGAATTCTTGCTGTAATTGATCTTAAATGTTAACTGTATAATCTATGTAAGCAAACAGAATCATTACTTCCGCGGTCTCAGAGATGCAGATAAAGAGAAAGCCCAGAACACTTCGAAGTTTATGCCCTCTGGCGATAAAATCTATGCAAAAAAAATTTGAACAAAAGAAATTTCCTCAAGCCATTGGATTGGCAGTTTGAAGTTGCTCCGGTACATTAAGAGACAAATAAGATTTTACTATCGAAAATGATATTATATGGGAGAAAATATCAAAGATGCTCTTATATGGGAGAAAAGTATCAGCGATATTCTTAAAGTTGTTATTGACAAAACCAGTTTTTCTGTTATTGCCACGAGATATACCCAGATAAAATGATTTTCACACTTCCCTTTTCTGCTTCGGCCTCGGACTTTACATAGTTTAGTGCTTGATGTTATACCTAGACCTGAAAAAAAGCACGATCATTTGAATTTGAGCTGCAGTCAGCGACAGCCTGCAGGGCCTGGATCTGCATCTTCAGCGCTACAATGTAGTCCGTGGCCTCCTTTAAGAAAACGGACGTCTGGAGTCTTCCGCCGCCCGGGACGAGCGACCTTAGGGTTTGCATACGAGAAGCCATGGTGCTTCCTGCTTCTTCCTTGGATTTATGACCCGTCCTCGACGCCTTTCTGAGCAGCCGCCTGCAAAATTTCTTGGAAACATCCGTCGTTTTGCACGGCCTCCTTTTGTCAGAAGCGGATCTCCTTATTCGGTTGGATATAACAGCATCGAGGGATTTGCAGCGGATTTTCTTGATCCTGAAAATGTTTTTGGCTAGGATGGCTCGGCTCCACGTGCTTCGACCCTTCACCGTCATTGCCAGTGATAGATCTGCAGCCAATTTCACGGCTTCACTTCGGACGGCGACACTGCTCGCCCATTCGATTTTCCGACGGCGCAGCACGGCCGCCAGACGACTCAAATATTTTCGTTGGAAACCAACCATCCAAGCCGCCTCGCATCCGCCTCCAGAGAACTGTACCATCTCAGCAAACCGTAAAGACTGAGGGAGTAACAGAAGATTTTAATCAGCTCAGACGTTGCTACGCACGGGACAGCTGCTGTCCCCAGCAGGGAGAGAGATACGCAGGCATGGGCCGATCTCCACCTTGAAGTATTTTAATAGAGAAGGCCCGTAGATTCATGTGCATGTACCACGGGATTTAAAAGGCCCGTAGGCTAAGCTTAGGTTATTGGTAACGCCATCTCTACATAAAATTCGTGCACAAGAGTCAGTGTTATGGGGAATCCATTGAGAAGTCCGCATCAGAGTCAGGGATAGTAGTTGACTTTTAAACTCTAGTTGCATGTGAGTTAATTTATTTTCTTATATCAATCGGAATATCATAGTTCACATCAATCGGAATATTATAGTTCAGCAATGCAGGAAATTCGTTTGGATGGCAGATTTTTTTTGCAGTTCAAAAAAACAAATAGAATGTAAGAGCAATTAAATCTTTTTTAATTGTAGAAATGGATTTAGCATTATTAACATCAATTAAAATCTTGATGTTTGACTGTTGTAATCTAGATTTTCAAAATTTTCTGCCAGATTTTATCATAATCTTGCCAAAATTTCCATTACTTTTGAACCTAATCTATGGGTTCTTTAAAATACCTAGGTTCTAAAGGTTTATATTTTTTTAATGTAGATAGTACATGACTTTCTGTTTTCATTTAGACATTAATTTTAAGTGTTTTCTAACTATTTTATGGTTTGGAGTTTTTATGAAGATTTAATAAAATAATTTTTGGTTAGTTCATGTTTTTTGTTATTTAAAATATATGTTTAAATGTATAAATAGATTAAGTACCGTGAAAAACACTTAATGATTGTGGAAACTTCATATATCAAATTTGTGATTCCAACCTCTTATGTGATTGTAACCAAATTTCACCATAAAATATTCCCAAAAAACTTACAAAATGTATAGTAGTTAGAGTCCTAGTTTATTTTATTGTCATAAATGAAAATATTGGTATATTCTTATCAATCTCTTCTACATCAAGTACATAAATGGATGGAATTTTGAACATAACAGTTTTTTATTTCTAAATCCATATTAACATATTCATATTTATCAAATATAGTTATGAAATTACTATGAAAACTATTATGTTGGTCAACTTGCCTATTATCGTATAGAGCTTCCAATATTTTAATTTAATTATAAATAGTTATTGGTGGATATTGCATATTTACCTTGGAATTTTCTATTTTAATTTAAATATCAATAATATTAGGGTATACTATAGATTTAGCGTTTATGGAATTTTCTACAATATTTTTACTGTAGATTTAGTATCTATGGAGTTTTCTAGAATATTCTTAGTAGTATACACAAATAAAATGTTGAAATTTATATTGAAAGTAATTATTTTCTTCTTTCCATTTTAATTAAATTGATTAATTCAAAAAATGTTATATGAAGTAAGTTATGGCTCTTTGGACATAACTATGATAGTAACTAATAATATTGAAATAACACCCATTTACCAATTAACGATATCTTTTATAAAATAAGAATAGATATATATGATTAAGAATCTTGTTCCATGTAATTCTGCTAATTAAATAATAAATAATATCATGTAAAAATATAAACAGAATATTTCATATTTACTAAATATAATTAACAAAATTATGAAATAAAATTAATTAAATATTAAATAAAAAAATATTATATTAAAATTTGAAATAATCGAAATGCTATTTAAAACATGATGATCCATAGCTTTTGACATTCATAATTTTGGTGTGCGCCCTAGCTCAAAGGGTTTTCTTATCATCATCACTTAAAACAAGTGAGTGCGTAAATTTTGCTCTAAATGTAAGGAATATGGTTTTGCTTATGTTTTCGGTCAAGGACGCAATTTCTTGCATTTTTTGTTATAACAGGTTCGACCACCTAATTAGCTTGTGGTTGGTTAGGTGGGTAATCAATAGGAGGACCATGACACTCTTCTTTAAATATTACCTCACCTTTGACATTTTTGTTTTCCGCCGGGGGAGGGTGCGGGGGGCGCTTCGCATGTTAACTCGTGTTTTTGTACATTTATATCATCCGACAACTCATTAAACTCGCCCAACTTGGGTTGGGAAATATCGGTTAATTTGCAAAAGGAAGCCTGTGTGAGGTGTCAGATTCAAGCGTCTAACTTAACATAATATAAATTATATAGGAAGTGTAAGATTTGTATTATAGATAATTTATATTTCCCAAGTAATTAATTCTATACAGACATTTATTTTTGAATGAATGGATGAAGTGGTATTTTTTACGCGTATTAGGATGTATTATTTGGATATTTCTAATAAATAAATAAATTTAGAGGAAAATATGATAGAGTTAAATCATAAAGTGGTTAAAGTTTCAGGAATAAATTAATATTTCAAAATTCCAAAGTGATGTAATAAACACTCCGGAATAAAGACTGCTGATATGATTGGTTGCGTTGCGTTTGTATTTGTCAAAGTGTTTTCACTTTCACTTTTAAAAATATTTAAATATTTAAAAATAATAAATACAATGATTAAAATACAATAAAACTTAATATAATGTATACATTACAATTATAAAGTATATAGTTTAATTAATAAGTAAATATGAAAAATAAAAATTGTTAACATATTGACTTTCTAAATGAGTTGCATGACCGTAAATATAATAATTGCAAATGGTAGGTGATACTATTCAAGTAATATTATAAGAATCATAAAATTAGTGATTTACTATTATTATTATCCACATTATTTTTCTTTAAAATAAAAAATAATGATAATTATATTCACAGATAAATAATTTTATTAATGAAATTAATTTATATAACTCTAAGTGAACCGTATATTGATTAAAGGTACATGTTAAGAGGTAATATATATGTAAAAATAGTGGAATCATGTGTACAATGACTTAATGGCCATGTACAAAAGTCAGTAAATTGTGTGCTTAGGATGATTAAAGTATCACGTGCTTTGAAGGTATATGTTTTTCTTAAATTAATATGTTCTTTATGTGTATTTTGGTTTTATAATATTTTTAGTATTTATTATATAATAATAATAGTAATTTACTTGTAAGATTATATGACATCAGATAGTATTTTGGTGTATAATATCACTTTTTTTTATAGGAGAATATATTTATTGAATCACAATGATTTTAGTGTTAAAAAGAATGGAGGCCTAGTATCTTTTTGGGATGAGAGAGTGTTTGGCACAATGTGATGTTATCCTCTTCACTTGGTTTCAAATTTCAAAGGGAGACAAATTTGGGCTCTTATGATAAAAATCAAAGAGTATGCTCCCCAAGAAAAGATAAAATGTCTATAAAGGTGTAGATTCTTTACATTACTTTGAATAGACTAGTAGCCTCCTTAAAATGAAGTAAAATTACCAAATAGAATATCACAAATAAAATGTATTATTACTAATAATATTTATTGCAATAAATATTGATCAACTACTTAATAGCATGCATATTAAGGAAAAAAACAGCTCTAAACCAATTATTCCTTTGTATTTATGTGGAAAATGTGGTTGCATATATCAATCTAATTTACTTTCAAATGGAGAAAAATGGTTTGAAGCAAGAAATTTATAGCATTTTTAAGTTTTTATCATCACTCATATACTAGTTAAGATGTAACCACACCTTTCCATATTAAATTTGTGCACACTCTCGTGCAACAAGGTATACATGCACATTTCAAGGAGCATTTGATCACATGTGAGACAAATCCATACACAGAAGGTAGAAAATAAAAATGATTAAACAAATTATTTAAGGAAATAGTCTAACATACAAAACTAAATCTAGTGATTCTATATGAGAGGCATAGAAATTTTCTTAACACTAAATCACATGCATTTTATAGCTCAATACAATACAATTTTATTAAACTAAAGAGAATGAAAAGTTAATGTTATGTTAATATAGTAACATGTTTTCAGTCAATTATATAAGTTTTTCTAATGAAATGACCCAATTATATCTTTCTTTATTGACATGATGTGTTATCTAGTTGAGATGAGGCAGATGATTTATTCAGTAAATATGATAGTTAATGCTCAATATATTGCATTAGTTCATTATTTTTTGAATGGAATGAAATTAGTATATAGATGCATGATGCAATTATTGTTTTGTACAAACTAATTAAGCCTTGATAACTTTCCATATCTATAAACGTGTTTGAGAACCAATTTGTCATGAAAACAGGAAAGATATAGAGAGTAGAGAGAATAATCAACCAATATGAAAGTCATAGATATTTTCTTAACACTCATGTCATTGAGAAAGATTACATGTATTTTATAGCTCAATATTGACACACTTGTAAGATATATAAGGTAAAAAAATTTCAATAAAATAAAGAGAATCAAAAGTTAATTTTATATTAATATAGGAAAATATTTTGATTCACTTATATAAGTTTTTTTAATGAAAGGGTTCAATTATATATTCCTCTAATGACATGGTGAATGATCTAGAATTATGAAGGAATGGAATCAAATACAGAAATACGCATAAACATATAGATGTAGCAAAAATAAAACTTCTTTTCATTAAAATCAAATAACTAAAATATGCATACAGACATAATGGAATTAAACTAGCTACGGCATTGGTAGCTTATCTCTGAGAAGAGATGTTGTGGCTATCTCTGAGAAGAGATGTTGTGGCTACAGCTTAAAGGGCCATTTTTATTATTGAGCAACATAGGAAAACCATAAACAACCAAAACCCTAACCCTAGGAGATGAAACACCAAGTGTTTGTGGGCCCTGTTGGGGTTAGTTTGGAAACAAACTTCCTGGGGTTGTAACTTGGTCATATTATCTCCATTTGGTGCATACGGTATATGATCAGAAAAATCTCTCTGAGTACTACCATTTTTTCTACAGGCCCCTTCCTCTGGCTATGGGCCCGCCGCAAACCTCAAAACAACATTTTTTAGGCGGTCCAAACCACTCTGGAATTTCAGCACCCGAAAAAATGCTTAAAATACTAAATGCGGCGATAAAAAAGGAAATTGATGAAAGTGACTGGAGCTCTAGGTGGAATAGGTGGGTGGCCACCAATATCCACCTAGATTATTCCTTCCCCCTTATAAAGAAATGGTACCCATTTCATTCAAAACCTTCATGAGGTGAGGAAATTTATGTTGAACCTAGTCCTTAGTGAACCACTTGCCCTAGTGAATGAGTTGGCTTGCTTTGACAAGTCAATGTAGCTAGATCCTCTGCTGCCATGTGTTCTTGTTTTTTTTTTCCATGATTTGATCAACTGTGGATTTTTCCATGTAGTCTGAGTTTAACTCTGTTTCAATGAGTTGTTCTACTATGTCAAATGTGTCTAGTAGAAGTGGAAAGTAGGGCCGAAGGTAGTCCACATTGAACACTAGGTGTAGATAAAGGAAACGTAGAATACTGAGATTGAAGGCATTCTCCCCTACAGCCTTGATGATGGTGTATGGCCCATAGCGGCATGAGCAAAGCTTGTAGTGATGTCCAACAAGGCACTCATTCTTCATGTAGCCATGCTTTGTCATGCACCTGGAAGTTGTGTGGCACCCAATTCTGATCATCTCATTGGTTGTACTTAGCATTGGATTTCCCCAATATGTCAAGAACCTGTTGGCGTATCTGCTCAATGTGCTCAATGAATTTTTTTTCCTTGTCTGCTTCAGACTAGACATGAGCCAAATATGCCTTAGTAGCAGCCTGTGGCATGGCTACGTCAATGGGACATAGTGGCTGAAATCCGATGTCCACATGAAAGGGGTATGGTTGGTTGAGTCGTGTAGAGGCTAGTTGTAGCTATGATGTACATAGGGGAGTCTCCCATCCCATGTGCATGGATGATTTGAGTTGAACATTCACATAATGTGTATGATGATTTTGTTGATGACGAGTGCCTATTCATCAGTTTGGGGATGGACAGTTGTGGACTTGGTGAGCTTGGTATCTATCATTGACCAGAGGTTGGAACAAAATGTACTGAGAAACCTGTTGTCTTTATTCGAGATGATAGACTATGAGATCCCATAGTGTACCCACACTAGTTCAAAGGAGTTTAGCAGTGGCTTCTACTAGGATATTCATCTTACAGTTCGCCATAATGGCCATCTTCAAGAATCTGTCAATGACCACAAAAACATAGTCATTCCATGGTTATTAGAAGGAAGGCCTGACATGTAATCCATGGAGATGGATTCGGTAGGTGGACTAGGGGTAGGAAATGGAGTACAGAGGCCTTGCTTCTTGATGGTTAGTTTGTAAATGGCACAGGAAGTAAAGGATCAAATGTACTTCACGACATCCTCTTGAATTTTTGGCCAATAGAAATACTTCTCCATTACAACCATTATTTTGTCGACCCCGAAATGCCTAGTGACTCGACTGTAGTGTGCATCCAAAACCATCTTGGCATACTCGCTTAAAGGAACACAAAGGTATGCCAGGTGTCATAAGAATGCATTTTGGAGGTGAAAATTGGGAACTTTCTTACCCTCCAAGAGTGTCTTATATGTGTGGTATAATTCCGGATCACCTTTGTAGAGAAGTGGCTAATCAGAAGTCTTGTGCACACAAGAGTTGAGCATAGTGGTTAGCGGCATGATCAATGGTCACCTGAGGCTATCTGCAACATTATTGGTGCTTTACTTCTTGTACTTGATGTTCAAATGAAACTGTTTCAGGTGTGTGGACCACTTCTGATGGTGATCATTGCACAAATTTCCTTGTGTCTATATGAGCTGCAGGGGTCTGTGGTCTATTTGGATGATTTTTTCCTTCCCCAAAACATAATTCTTACATTGTTGGCAAGCCTCCATAGTGGAAAACATATCTTTGTCATAAGTGGAATACTTCTGGACTGCATTAGAAAGTGTCTTGCTATAATATGTCACATGATGTCCCTGTTGAGTAAGAACTGCCCCAATAACATAATGAGAGGTATTTTCCTCGATATTAAATGGTTGTTGCAAATCTGGTAATGTGATCACTAGTGAAGAAAAAAGGCAATGTTTCAACTCTACGAAATCCTTTTGTTGAGATTCAGACTAGAATAATTTTTCTTTCGCTCCACCTTGGTGACTTGAATTAAGGGCCAAGTAATATGACAAAATCCCAACATGAACCTATGATAGAAATTGGAAAGACCTAGAAAGTAGTGCAACTCTGTTAGAGTGTTTGGGGCTTGCTAATATCGAATTACTGGGATTTTGGATGGATCCACATGCACCCCCACTCCTCAATAATATATCCCAGATACTGAACCTGGGTCATGCCAAAAATCCACTTTTCCAAAATGACACATAACTTATGTTGTCCGAGTGTTTGGAGGACTTGTCAATTTTGGTGGAAGTGTTGCTCCCAATTATGGCAGAAGATGAGGATATCATCTAAGCAAACCACCATAAATGAGTTAGTTAATGGCCACAATATGTCATACATCAACCTCATGAAGGTTGTAGGATCATTCGTGAACCTAAAAGGCATGACAAGCCTTTTAAAAAGGCACTCCTTAGCTTTGAAGGCAATGTTCCAAACATATGAGGGTTCGATTGGTACCTAGTGATACCATAAGTTCAATTAGATCTTGCTGAAATATTTCCCCCCCTTGAGCAAGTCTAGAAGGTCCTCAATCCATGGGATCGGGTATCTATTCTAGCCAATGATATTGTTCAACACTTCATGGTCAATATATAGTCTCCAAGTACCATCCTTCTTATGCACCAACATGAGCAAGCTCACACAGCGTGATGAAATCGATCAGATGTGACCTTTCCGATGAGCCTTAGTATTTTAACAAGAGGGTTGCAACTACTAAGGCTACCAAGTTTAATTATCAACCCAGTGTTCGTACAAACATAAGAGGTATCAACACTATATGTGCAGCATACAATGTGTCATTATTTTTTTGATATGAGGTAATGGAGTGAATGTCATGAAATGAAAGCCTAAACTAATTGCATAAATGGAGGTGTCGCTTTCAAAAGAAATTAATCCTAGGAAAGGAAAAAGAAATGTAATTGAAATCCTAAGTGCATGAATTCAAATAGAAAGGCCTAATATAATTTTTGAAAATGAATTTTCTAATTGGTGTTTATCCTCCCTCAATAATGTATTTAGATCCCAGGGGTCATGATTCAAGCCTAAGAGAAAAAAACAAACATTTGAGAGAAAATTTGGTCGTGTTTACGCATGCTACAAGAGTGCTACAGGAAACTCTATGTTTGCTACACGAAACTTTGTTTTGGAGATAACTCACCGAATGACAAAGTAAATCAAATGAAAATTTTATGGGACAAATTTTGTTAGTAAGTATGATGTCTTAGGTCTACATTCCAAATATAATCACTTCAAAATACCCATCCACACTTGATAAAAAATAATAGAAAATTACTATAAAATCTAGAAATTCAGGAACTAGTGAGCTAGTTAATCTATCAAATGGCTAAACTAATCAAGTGAAAATTAAATGGGGTAATATTTTTTTATTAAATTTAACATTATTATGGCCTAATAAAAGTGTAATCAATTCAAATGGATCTCATAAACCCCTTATAAAAGATAACATACATTTACTATTAGTTCACTACAAGGCAAGTCTAGAAATCTTATATTCATTAACTAGTAACCAAATCCATGTAGCTTAATTATTAATATTACCTCCCAAAGTTTTTCTAAGGAATAATAATGTTTTTTAAATTTTAAAGAAACTTCAAAATAACTCACTTAAATCATTTAAATCAATCCTATATCAAGAAAAGAAACAATACTAAATATAGAAATATGCAAAATAGAAATAAGAGATGTATGTGAATAAGAAATGAAAAGAATGTAAATAGATTGTGCAATAGGGCTCTAAGGCTCCTAGGATGGCCAATACCAAGGAGGAATCATAGTCCTATTGAAGAAACCAAGATTTAGAAGCTAAAAATTACACTAATCTTCATTATTGAATCATTCTAAGTACATCCCTGCAAGAAAAGAAAGTGGAGCTCCTAAAGAACAAGTTTTCTACAGAATAAGACTAAACAATACATGCCCCTAGAGGCCACTTTGAATTTATACATATAAATAATGATGAGGAAGAATTATGCTTGAAAGGAGGAAGCTTTCCCCTCCAAAATCACTCAAATAGTGGATCTGGTTCCCAACACTAGGAGTTTGTAGTAAATGATAGGAAACACACTCCTAGATTTTCTCAATCATTGGAGTTCCATAACCTCTCCATAATTTCTCAATTATTTCATGATATTTTTTTCATTTATTCTCCAATATTCATCCTCCAGTAGTAGGGAGGAAGTCCCTAAATTATCTCCTTCTCCAAATCTCCATAATCTGCCCAATATTCTCATAGTATCCTTCAAAAATAAATAATGTTAGGCACAAATATGCAATTAACTATAAACCTTCCTAAGAACATATTAAATCTTAAAAAAACATTACTAATTTCAGAAGGATATATTTAATATATCTTTTATGTGCCTAAGAAAGGTTAGATGGGCCTTAATTTATGTCTAATTTAGAGGCCCATCATACCCCCTACTGAAATTGTTGCACAACCTGTGAGAAACCTATTAATCCTCCTTGCCTTGTGGTTATTCATGTATGCTTGCATATTTTATTCTTTGTTTATTGGTCCATGTGCTTCTCCTCCTACTGATTTTTTTACTACTCTTCTATTTGCAGTTCCTCACCTATCTCAGTTTCCCATTAAACTTCTAATGTAGATTCAGGCTGCTTCTTTCTCTCAAGTGATTTTTCAATTGTAATGGTGTGAAAATTCATGGCCTTATTTGTACCTATTGCTGATGAGTTGCAGACATTATTTGGTGTAGGGAGCTGAAGTTTGGTGATATCCATGTCTATATGTCCCTTGTTGGGTTTCTTTTTTATGTATTTTCTGAGTTAGTAGCTTGTTTCTGAGTGAGTTCCTTAACATTTTTATTTGTTTTTTTCTTCTTGCAGGTGCTTCATGGAGGTCCTTAAGTTCCTTTGCTGGTGTGTTCATACTCCTGGAGTCTGTTGGTGGTCCTTTGAAGCCATCTTCATCAACTTAGATTTTTACCTTGTTGTGCTATAATCATAATTTCTATAGGGAACTTTTCAACTTCCTGTAGCAGTCTTCTCTCTACTCATTAGGGCTCCAAATTGATTACAGATGAAGGGAAATGGTTTATGGAGGTTAGGGATGGAGTTATGGAATCATTGGAGTGATGTGGAGGTAAGGGAAGAGGTCCTATGCCATGGTATACGTGATCTGGCTACTAGTTGCACAACATAGGGTTTAGGGATTGAATCCTTGTGCATAGGCAAAAAAATAGATTATCATCCTATTTTTGAAGTTTCGAAAACTTTGAGTGAGATTGTTTCCTTGTAAATAAGTTTCATGTAACATTTAAATGGTTTCCTATAGTGCTACAGGAATCCTATAGTTGCTAGGACATTCTTATAGCCATTACAGTCAAGAGTAAAAATAGAGTTTTCTACCTACTTGAAAGGTGAAATGAGTGAATGGATGCTTGCTGGAGTTTTCCATAGAGTGTGTAAGAAGAGGAGAGAGATAAGAGAGGAAAAACTGCACCATTTATCAACAAAATTTTTCCTAGTTAACTTCTTGTAGAAAATTTGTTTTTCTTGCAGCAAATATGTTTTTCCTGTAGAAACTTCCTGTAGAAATTTTGGTTCCTATGGAAACCCTATTTCACATGCCAAGAAGTGGTGGGTCCAACTTTTATATTTTCTTTCATAACATGCAAAATAAACTCATACTTATTTTTCTTTTAACTGAGTTCGCCCTCACTTACCACCTGTCACTCCTTGTATTCCATCACAACTAACTGCCTTCTACCCACTTTCTCAAGTTCTCTTTACTTTTGTCTTGTTCCTATCCCACATGTGTGTGTGTTTTGGTGGAAAAGTGAAGTTAATTACTAGATAAGGCCTAGGCTGTTCTGCTACTGATTTTGGCTATAAAAATACTTTCCTTCTGACACTTTTAATGTTTTCTTCAGCTAGAATAGACTCGAAGAAAGGTTTAGATGATTGCATACCTAAGCCCTACCCTTGATGTTTTTTTGAAGGTGATATTGAGGGTGCAGATACGATTTTTGAAGTTTCCTTTGGTGGTTCTGAAGTTGCTTCTCATGATCCTGAAGCTGCATGTGATAATCTGCTTGAGGTCCTATTGCTGATAACCTTGAATATGGAGGTATTCTATGTTTCTTTTGTTTATTTTTTTCACTGCTTCACATCCCTGGATAAAATTTTGTTGCTAGTATATTCATGATGAGAGTGTTGTAGCTGATGGTTTTTCTTTTGTACAAGTATTCATAGCATGATGAGTTTTTTAATGATAAATTTTCTTTATATGTGCAGTCTTCTTCCCAATGTTCAAGATTTTTCTAGTGGAGTGGACCGAAAAATTCCTGAGGGTGTGCTCTTTTCAATTTCAGAAATGGCTTCACGAAGCTTGAGGTGCTTGGATCTTCTACTCTATATGTGAAAAATAATTGATGCTCATTTTTTATGTGACTATATAGGATGCTCAGAAAAACACCCTTGTAGCAAACTTGGTTTAGGAATAGATCTCAAATGGTAGATCAGATCGACCATAATTGTTTTGAGCGTATTAATATCATCCTCATGAACCTCCCCATAAAAAACTTGGCCATTGGATGCAGGAGTCTCGAGAAAAAATAAAAATGGATGTAGGTGATGGAGGTTGATTTCTCACAAGTTGTGCACCAAAAATTGCTGAAATTTCTTGACCATGTTACCACAATATATATGTATCTCCTCCTAAAACAACTTGGAAAATGGATCCACTATTTTTGAGATATAATAAAAATATTTTCCTACTAAAAACTAGGAGTTTCCTGTAGCAAAAAGATGGTTTCCTGTGGCATTTTAGGACAATGAGGAAAATTAATGAGAAAAACTTGGAAATGATAGGTGGATGTTGGAAATGGATTGGCATGACCTTGGTCCTTTTCGGCATATGAGAAAAGGAGGAGGAAGTACAAGTTTACTTTCCTTTGACTAGGGTTTTGACGAACTTTTTCTTTTGGTGCCAACTTGATTTTTTGGAGCTTACAAAGGTTGCAAAGAACTTGCATTCATTAGAGAGAGACACATGGAGAAAATACATTTTTTATTTTCATTTTTTTTACTCTTTTTTTTCTTTATTCTTTAGGCCTACTAGTTGCCTTAGTGAGGTTTTCAAGTAGTAGATCCGCCATGGTGCCTCAAAGGAGGTTTTCACCTAGGATCTTATATTTTTCTCTTATTTTCTCCTTTTTCCAACCCATTAATCTCCTCATCAAGGTTTTAAATCAGTGAACCAATTTCAGGTGCCTCAAAAGAGGTTTTCACCTAAGATTTTATTATTTTTCCTTTTTCTCTCTTTTTCCATTTTTAATTTTTTTCTATCCTACTCTACTTGAAAAAAAAAACTCTTTCAAGTATAGGAATACTTCCAGTAGATCCATGTTCATATAAATATGATAGATAAAATCATGTGTACACTTCAAATACATGCTTTGACATGTACCTAAATATGAGAGATCAATTTCTTTGACTGAGATTGAATCAAGTATTGTTGAAGAAGAGTATGTTGATGCAACTTAATGATTTTCTGGAACCATAATTAAATATAGCTTGCATGCCCTTGGTTTTATTTCTCATTGGGATCATTATTCATGTCTTCTTCTACCATGAAATTCAAATCTTCCTCTTTCTGTTGATTTTTCTCTTGAACACATGGAGGATCTGATTGTAAAAATGAGGTAACTTTCCCAATATCTGATTCTGATGTCTGTTCTTCATCAAGTGCAGCCCATGATTAATTGGTCTTCTCATTTGAATCTTCTTCTTTGAATTTTGTCCTTCAATGGCATCAAGATAATCACTTTTTTTAAATACTCTTCCTGATCTAAGATGGAAAACACTTAGATCAAGAGGATATGTTTGGAAGTGTTGTACCTCAACATTATAAGTGGGTTGAGTTGCTTATTTTTATGGTTTTGGAAATGGTGGTACAAGTAGTTGAGTGGGAGTTGATATATGATGTGGATGTGGTTGAGTTTTTAGTTGTGGTGGAGGTGGATGGTAGGGATAGCATGGAGTTGGGTATGGAGGATATTGAGGAAAATACAGAGGATATTGCAGATTTTTCCCATAAGGTCCTTACCAACCTTGTTTCCAAGATTAGTTTTGGGGTTGATATGTCCAAGGTTGCCACTGAAAGAGTGTGTTCCAATTATTTTGAGATGGATGTGAATAAGCTTGAAATTCTGAAGTAGTTCCTTGAAACATATCAAGTTTACTAAGCTGTCATGGGCTTCTTTGAGCTACATAACATAAATTTTGTGGTGATTGACTTGCTCCATTTTCTTCTTTATAAACTTCCTTAAACCTTTGTAATGATGAACAATATTTAGTAGCATATGGTTCTGCATGGATAAGAAAAATATCAATATCTTCTTTTTGCTCATTTTTCATTCTTAAAATTTCTACTTGTTCAATTATATTGCTAAGAATTTATGTTTTAAATTTATGAACAAAATTTCCAAGTTCATCTTCACTTACCAGTGTTGATGTTGATTTACTTACTCTGTTCCTTCCTCTTGATATGCACTTACTTTTTTCACAAATTTCTTTAAATGATAATTGGTATACATATCCTTTACTCATGAGATCAAGGAGGGCTTTAAGTGTGTCAAATCCTAAATGATGTAATTTTTACCTCTTGAAATTATACATGAAGCTCTATATTAGCTCATCAATGCTCTCATCTCATATTTTATTCAGTCTAAATATATCTCCCTTAAGATGAATGTCCTTATATTTTTCTAGAAATATCTTTTGTATATCATTCCATGAATGATCCAGAATTATGCAGGAACACAACAGAATAAAAACGTAACCATAATTACAGAGATGCAACGGAAATAACACTTCATTTCATTAATATCAAAGAACTGAAATTTGCTTACAGACAAAATAGAAATAAAACTAGCTAGGGCGCTGGTAGCTATCTCTGAGAAGAGATGTGGTGGCTACAGGCCTCTGAACTGAGTTAAAATGAGGCTCGAGGGCCTATTTATTATTGAGAAACAATGGAGAACTCTAAACATCCAAAAACCTAACCCTAGGAGATGATGCGCTAAAAATATGGGCCTCGTTTGGGTAATTTGGTGTTTCAACTTCCTAGGGATGTAACTTTGGCATACTATCTCCGTTTGATGCACATGATACATAATTAGAAATATCTATTCGAGGACTAGAACTTTTGCCACGAATATCCATTCTAGAATAGGATTATATTCGTTCGAGGCGCGATGCCAAACAAACGTCCTTTAGGGCCTCAAAATGGCTCCGGAAGTTCAGGACCCGAAAAACTGCTAAAAATAGGAAGTTGTGCCGAAACTGAAAAAATGAAAGAGACAATGGTGGGGCCCCAAGTGGAATAGGCGGGTGGCCACCAATATCCACCTGGATCATTCCTCCCCCCTTAGGAAGCAATGGTCCCCATTGCGTTGAGTTCCTCCATTAGATGAGGAAACTTCTACTGAACTTGGTCCCTGGTGAACCAATTGCCTTGGTGCAGGAGTTGGCCAGCTTTGACAACCCGATACAGTTGGATATTCTATTGGTGAGTGTTCTTTATTTTCATGTCCATGATACAATCTGTGGTGGCTTGTTCCTTGCAGTTTGGGTTTAACTCTATTGGTGTGAGTTGTTCTGCAATGTCTGAGGTGTCCAATAGAGGTGGGAAGTAAGGACAAAGGTGATCCACATTGAAGACTGGGTGTAGACCAAGGAATGGTGGATTGTTGAGCTCGAAGGCATTGTTACCTATAGCCTTGGTGATGGTGTGCGGCCCGTATCGAAGCAGGTGAAGCTTGCGGTGGGGTCCAGTGAGGTGCTCCTTCTGCAAATGTAGCCATAATTTGTCACCCACCTGGAAATTGTGTGGCACCCGATGTTGATGATGGCATTGCTTGTACTTGGCATTGGTTCTGTCCAATATATCATGAACTTGTTGGCGGATCTGTTGAATGCGCTTGATGAAGCTACTTGCTTTGTCAACTTCAGATTGGACATGAGCTGAATCGGCCTGAGCAACCGCAAATGGTATGGCTACGTCAATAGGACATAGTGGCTGGAATCCCAAGCCCACCTGAAAGGGGCTATGGCCGATTGAACTGTGGAGAGCCCGATTATAGCTATGTTGTACATATGGGAGGCTCTCGTCCCATGTGCGTGGATGCTCTGAATTGTACATGCACAGAATGTCTACAATAATTGTGTTAACGACCTCTGTCTGGCCATCTGTTTGGGGATGGAAAGCTGTGGACTTGGTGAGCTTGGTATCCAACATTGACCAGAAGCTGGACCAAAATGTGCTGAGGAACCTGCTATCCCGATCTAATATCATAGACTGTGGGATCCCAAAGTGCACCCACACTCGTTCAAAGAAGAGTTTAGCAGTGGCTTCTGCTGTGATATTCTTCTTGTAGGCCGCCATGATGGCCATCTTCGAGAATCTGTCGACGACCACGAAAACACAGTCATTTCCCTGCTTAGTAGAAGGCAGGCCCAACATGTAATGCATGGAGATGGATTCCCAAGGTCGACTAGGGGTAGGTAGCGGAGTATATAGGCCTTTCTTCTTGATGGTCGATTTGGCAATGGCACAAGTAGTGTAGGATCTGATGTGCTTCTCGACATCCTTTCGAAGGTTTGGCCAATAGAGATACTTCTGCAGGATTGCTATTGTTTTCTCGACCTCGAAATGGCCAGAGACTTAACTTTAGTGTGCTTCCCATATCATATTTGCACGCTCGCTTGAAGGAACACAGAGGTGTCCCAGGTGACATAAAAGTGCATCTTGGAGGTGAAAATTTGGAACTTGCGTACCCCCCAAGAGTGCCTTGTAACTTTGGCCGAATTTTGGATCACTCTCGTAGAGAAGCAGCCAATCAGAAGTCTCATGCCCACAAGAGTTGAGCATGGTGGTGAGCACCATGATCGGTGGTCGGCTGACGCAGTCTACAACATTATTGGTGCTACCCTTCTTGTACTTGATGTTCAAATGAAACTGTTGTAGATATGTGGACCACTTCTGATGGTGATCATTCTGCAACTTCGCTTGTGTCTGTATGAATTGTAGGGGCCAGTGGTCTGTGTGGATGATTGTTTCCTTTCCCAAAATGTAATTCTTCCATTGTCGACAATCTTGCATAATGGAATACATTTCTTTGTCATAAGTGGGATACTTGTGAACTGTATCAGACAATGTCTCACTGTGATATGCCACTAGATGTCCCTGTTGAGTACGAAATGCCCCAATACCATAGTCAAAGGCATCTGTCTTGATTTCAAATGGCTGTTGCAAGTCTGGTAAAGTGAGCACTAGTGTAGAACAGAGGTGATTTTTCAATTCTGTGAATGTATTTTGTTGAGGTTCCGACCAAAAGAATTTTTCTCTCGCTCCTCCCTTGGTGACTTGACTCAAGGGCCAAGTGATATGAGAGAATCCCAATACGAACCTTCGGTAGAAATTAGTAAGACCCAGAAAGATGTGAAGCTCTGTTATAGTAGTTGGGGCTGGCCAATCCCGAACGACTTGGATCTTGGCTGGATCCACATGCACCCCCCTTTCATCAATAATGTATCCCAGATATTGAACCTAGGTCATGCCAAAAGTGCACTTCTCTAGATTCGCACACAACTTGTGTTGCCGCAGTGTTTGGAGGACTTGTTGGATGTGGTGAAGGTGCTCTTCCCAAGTCTGGCTGAAGAACAGAATGTCGTCCAAGTACACCACTACAAATGAGTTGGTGAATGGCCGCAAGATTTCATCCATCATCCTCATGAAGGTTGCGGGAGTATTCGTCAACCCGAAAGGCATGACCAACCATTCGAAAAGGCCTTCCTTGGCTTTGAAGGCAGTTTTCCACACATCAGAGGGTTCAATCGGTACCTGGTGATACCCCGACTTCAAGTCAATCTTGCTGAAATTTTTTTCACCTTTGAGTTGGTCCAGAAGGTCATCAATTTGTGGGATCGGGTACCTATTCCGGACAGTGATCTTGTTCAACACCCGATAGTCAATACAGAGTCTCCATGTCCCATCCTTCTTCTGTACCAACATAATCGGTCTCCCACAGGGTGATGGACTTGGTTGGATGTTACCTTTCTACAACAGCTCCTGAATCTGCCTCTTGATTTCATTTTTCTCCAAAACAGAACGCCGATAGATCGGTCCATTGGGTAGCGACGCACCTGGGGTCAGGTCAATCGGGTGCTTGACCTGACAGTGTAGAGGAACCCTTGTGGGTGAGGTGAAGATGTCCCTCTACTCCTCCACAAACTTATCCATTTGTTGTTTTCGTGCAGAGGAGCCTTGTCTAGAGGTCGTGGCCACAATCTTCTTCTTGCTCCGGGGGCGGATCATCAGGAAAAAGAATTTACTGGTTTGGGAAATGAGCTTACTGCATTTTTTTGCAGTCACCAAAGAGATAGCGGCAGGAGGTGGTACCTCTGGTATCCTGTACAACTTATTTCCCAAAGTAACAATAACAACGCGAGGCCAAGACTCATACACAACATGACGCTTCCACAAGTATGGTTTTCCTAATAATACATCAGAAACATCAATAGGAGCAATGTCACATAATACCTCATTCGTGAAGGGCTTGATGCTATAGGGAAGGCGGCACTTTTGGCTGACGCGGAGATCTCGTCCTTGGTGAAGCCACCCAATGGTGTATGGATGTGGGTGAGCTGTGGTCGACAAGCCCAACTACTTCACGGCGTCTGCCGAAATGAGGTTCTTTTGGCTCCCATTATCGACAATGAACTGTACCGGGGAGCCCTTTACCCACATCTGGGAGTGGAAGAGACATTCCTCCTCCTCCAGATCTTCTGGTTCCTCCTTCTGGATCTTCGTAGTGGCAACAGTGGCATTGGGCTCTGCATCAATAATCTATTTCCCTTTGCCATTCCCCTTGTCAGGTTCTGATTCAGAGTCGGAGCATGCATCTGACTCAGAAGCCCGCATCTCAGCCACCAGCGACTGCTTGGCCTGACACTCACTTGTGTTGTGAGTGGAGCTCTTATGGAACTCACACCACTTTCCCGTGTCCTTCTTTGGCTTTGCGGTGTTGTTCTTTTCTTGTGGCTTTGACAGGTTGTCTTGAGTCGCCATGCCTTGGCTCTGTCCTTTTCTCTGCGGTTTGGGAGCACCTTTCCCTTGCTTTTGATTCACAGATCCAAAGTCTTGTTTCTTCTCAATCTTGGCAGCATACCGGTATGTCATACCAAGCGAGGAGATGTCGAGGAACTCCATTTCCTCCTAAATGTATCTGTGCAGAAAACTGCAATACTTTAGCACTAGATGTTTCTCTGAATCTTTGATACCCAACTTGGTGCGCAGGGTATGGAACAGATTCGTCGGCTCATGCACATCTTGATCCCTTTGTCACCGTAGCATGGTCAATTGTATGTACTTGTCCTCATAGTTCCCCATGGGATAGTATTGTTCCTTGACGATGTCTCGGAAAGAATTCCAAGTGGGTACGGCCGAGAACAGAGAGGGTTCTGTCTCGTCCTTTTTCTCACAGTAGGTTTCCCACCAGTGCTTGACATGGGGGGCAGCTTTGAGGAGTGCAAAAATAATCTTCTCCCTGTCAGAAAAGTCATGAACCGAGAAATATCCTTCTAATAGATTCAACCATCTATCTACAACATATGCATCTATTTGACCCTCAAATATGGGAATGTCAAAATTTACTTGTACCTTGAAAGGAGTCGCACCTCCAGAGTGGTTGTTGGATGTAGATGCACCGCCGATGGGCAGCCGTTGAAGGATCCGGGAAAAGTTATCCATCATTGTGTTCCTTTTTTTTTTGAGGGCCTCATCGAGAAATATTTTGATAGGATCTCCTGCTCCCTCATCTTTCTTTTTGTACCCCATGCGTATCCATCGGGGTTTGCGAGGTTGATCTTGCAAAGGTTCCACCAGATCGAGCCCTAACTCCTTATACCCCGACCTCGCTGGGGACATGTAAAGAAGGATCAAGAAAAGGCAGATTGCTCTGATACCACTGATCCGAATTTATGCAGGAACGCAACAGAATAAACACATAATCATAAATACAGAGATGCAATGGAAATAACACTTCATTTCATTAATATCAAAGAATTGAAATTTTCTTACAGACAAAATAGAAATAAAACTAGCTAGGGCGCTGGTAGCTATCTCTGAGAAGAGATGTGGCGGCTACAGGCCTCTGAACTGAGTTACAATGAGGCTTGAGGGCCTATTTATTATTGAGAAATAATGGAGAACTCTAAACATCCAAAAACCTAACCCTAGGAGATGAAGCGCCAAAACTATGGGCCCCGTTTGGGTAAATTAGTGTTTCAACTTCCCAGGGACGTAACTTTGGCATACTATCTTCGTTTGACGCACATGATACATCATTAGAAATATCTATTTGAGGACTACAACTCTCGCCATGAATATCCATTTTGGAGAGGGATGATATTCGCTAGAGGTGCGATGCCGTAAAAAACCTCAAAATAGCTCCGGAAGTTCAGGACCCGAAATACTGCTAAAAATAGGAAGTTGTGCTGAAACTGAAAAACTAAAAGAGACAATGGTGGGGCCCCAAGTGGAATAGGTGGGTGGCCACCAATATCCACCTGGATCAATGAACTTATTGAATTAGTACCTAAACTCATGAACCATTTAAGAGCTCTATCTTTCCATGTTGTAGGGAACAATCTCAATTTTTGAGTGTGTGATAAGCATCCATAATATCTAGAAAGTATTTCAAATTCATAGAGAAATGTTTTTGTATTCTCTGGCCTCATACCATGGAAGTTTGGAAGGAAAGATGGAGGGATTCTCTTCATATGCACACTAATGTAAATATGTTGAATGGGAAATCCAAGAGGATCTTCTTCATTGCCATCATCTCTATCCATTTCTTCTACCTTTTCGGCCACCTCTTCTTCTTCTACCTACAAAACTGGATGTACAAGTAAAAAATTTTAGCATTAAAAAATACAACCTAGAAAATCGACCAAAAAAACATGTCAAGATATTATCGAGGATAAAAGATTTCTTTCATATGCATCATTTATTCATCAAAATCAATTTTTCTTATAGATTTGCTTATAGTAGGGATTTGAAATTTTTTTAACTTGCTAATATATATGATGATAAACCTAAATTATTCATTTGAGCTCCAAATGCACCTATATATAAAACATAGAAGAAATCATCAAATTTACAAAATAATTGTCTACAAGATCTTTAATGATAAGGAATGCATATACTTATGCCTATGAAATGATAGAAGACAATATCTCCACTTATAAGGATCATATATATTTATGGCTTAAAATGATAGAATTTTTTATTACATTCACAGTTTCATCCCTTCCCATCATTTCATCTCTTAACACACCATCTAGCTACACTTGGTATTTTTTTTTCACACAAATAAAATGAATCCCATCATCTAAATTTGTGAGCTACATTCATGTGATTTTATTCGTCAAATCTAAGGAAAAATCATTGAAATACGATTTTAATTCAATATTATTTGAGAAAAAAAAACCATTTCCATGTGCATATACCACTTATCTCTTTCCTACTCATTAATATGATCCCTAACTCTATATTTAATATCCTATCATTTGGAGAATTGGCTATACTCTTGATTTCTCTATAATCATCAACTGTGAGAATGAGTATGACCACATATACACTTGACATTATGATATGTTAAATATTTCATTAACATAAACTAATTATTTGTCTAGGCATAGTGAGTGTAGAAAACCATGCATTCAATATGAAATTCAAATCTTAGCCATGTGTATGACAAGAAAATGATATGATATTTAATGCATTGATATAACATATGATAAATAAAACCTTTGAATTTCAATACACATAATGAAACATCAAATGGGAGAAAATGAAAGTAATTAGTCAAGATTATAATTGACCCAAATATTTTTGTTGATATGTCACTACATAGTTATTTGCAACATTTATAAAAATATACTAAAATTCTTGTCTCTATGCTATGACGGTTATTTTTCCTTACATTTATAGATCTGTTAAGATGCTAATTTCCTTAATTATACATGGAATATATAAAATATTGAAAATAGGGAATAATGTAAAAAGACACACACTAATCATATTGAATGCCAAATATTACGTAGGAAAACTATTGAGGAGAAAACCTAACTTGAAGCTGAGTTTGTTTTGTTCCCTCATTATTTGAATGGAAATTATACAAGTACACAGGAGTGAGAGTTGTGGCTCATACACTACTATAGAACACAAACCCCTTCTACTCTCTCTTCTCTCTATCCACTCTTAACTACTCTTCTCTACTATGCAACAAAATGCACTTGAATAAAATGGAACCCATTTTCCTCCTAATGGCCCGGTTTTAGGATAGGTCAATAGCCAAATAGGGGTTAATTTTCACCCGTTCAATCATCAACATGTGTCGCAACTTAGCCCTTATATGGTACTCATTATGAGGTGCATATGGATAACTTTCTTTCCATAATCAAAATGGACTAACATTCCATCCTCTTAAATTATGGTGGTCAGATATGACCGGTCGACTTCCAAGAGGCATAATTTTTATATCTGAGCTATGATTGAGAGAACTTTCTAGTAAATGTAACCTTCTAGTAAGTCCTTTTTATAATAGTTTGGTTTATATTACTATGGCCCTTATTTACTAATGAGGGATTTATTTAAATAATAATATTATCCTACCTACTTATTTCTGAAAGAGGTTATGACCTTATCATGCTCTTCCCCTTAAAGAATAGTCATGTGCTCAAGGCTTGAGATTTGGAAATTGATATATAATTGTAGCAAGCTCTGATGTGCCATCCTTTGCCTCAGTATACTTGAATTGGGTTAAATCTTGCTTTATTGAGCATTGATAAATACGATGCTTATGATTTTGAAGGATATATTCTAGCTATGACCAAATGTAATACAATTTTAGGAAATAGTTTGAACATGAGAAGTAGATCCAATCATATTTATAAGCAAGAAACATGAAAAAAAAGATGGATAACAAGATTCTTTACAATAAATATTTACCATAACTTTCTTATGCCATGCATCAATAGTGTGACTTACTAATACTCCAAACCCAAATAATAATAACTAGTGCTCATATCAAACATGTTCATATGACATTTTTTAAAATTAATCAAATTAATTGAAAAATAGAAAAAACATAACTAATTTTCAAAATAAATATCAATTTTGCTTTAAAAATTACTTAACATAAAAAATTTCAAACTGCTATCAATATATATATATATATATATAACAAAAAAATCCCATATACTTATTCTTAATTTTCAATTTTTCTTGTCAAGTTTATTTTTATCCTATTTACTGTGAGAAAGAAATAAACTTTCAATTTCTAGAAAAAAACTAGAGTACTCAAAATTTGTCTTTAAGATATTATACAGATTTACACAACTAAAACACATAAAAGTCCTAGAATTAAAAGAAAATAACAAAAATAAGTCTCTCATCATTATCGAAAGCACTGGTTAAAATACTAAAAATTCCATGTACACCAAACCATTTAATTAAGTTAAAACAAATAACCATCCACCGTTCTAAAAATAACACCTAATATAAAATGTCCACGTACTTTAAAGCATTTGTTTTAAAAAAAAAAACATTAAGGAAAGAGGTAGGAACACACCGAAGATATGGAATCAAAATGTTTTGCTGAGAATATTCCTCGATTTCACGAACAACGTGATCAGATTACAATCATGGTCCAACAATATTATAATTGAATTTTTAACTTAAAAAAAAAAGGTTAAAAATGAAATAGCTATTAAATCAAACCTTGTTTCAAGGAAATCAGAACTCCACCTCGGCAGCGACGGCCAACCCTCTGTATCAAACCCTAAAAAGGCAATACCCTAGACCTGAACACTGCTCAAGCGACACACGATTGAAAAGGTCTAATCAAAATGGGTAAGTAACGAGCAAATGATCCGTGAATGCTTGTTGTACTAGATCGAAAATATTATATGTATAATCTATGTAAGCCAAAATAATCATTATTTCTGAGGACTCACAGACGCAGTAAAGAGAAAGACGAGAATACTTCAAAGTTTATACCCGCTGGCCATAAAATCTATGCAAAATATTCTAATCCAAAGAAATTTCCTCAAACCATTGGATTGAACAAATATATTATATGGGAGAAAAGTATCAAGTATACCCTTATATGGGAGAAGAGCATCACCAATACTCTAAAAGTTGTTATTGCCAAAACAATTTCTTTTGCTATTGCCACCCGATATACCCAGATAAAATGATTTTCACCCTTCCCTTTTCAACTCGAGCTTTGGCCTCAGAGTTTATAAAGTTTACTGCTTGATGTTATACCTAGACCTATAGTGCTTGATCTTATACCTAGACCTGAAAAAAATGATGTTATACCTAGATCTCAAAAGAAGCACGAGTATTTGAATTTAAGTTGTACTCACCGAGAACCTGCAGGGCCTCGACCTGCATCTTCAGTGCTACAATGTAGTCTGTGTTGGAAATATTGAATACAACAAATATACAGGAATGCGTTCCCCCTTCCACACAGAAAATGCTATAATAATGCGAAAAATAACATTCACACATACAGAGACAACGATAAACACAGTAGAGGAATTCTCTTTGAATTTATTCAACTCTTCTCTAAATTCGATCCATTCTACTCTCAAAAAATATGGAAATTACATCAGGTTTTATACAAAATGGTTGAGCATTGAAAGCAAATCAATGCAAAGCAGACTTCAAAAACCAAAATCGTCTTGCGCTTTGTTTCTGTTGTTTACATAGAAAACAATGTTCAACACACAAACTCGTGGACTTGAAACCTTATATATTTTGGCTCTGAGACCACATCTCATCCAAAACTCTATCGCAAATCCCATACCAATGATTTTAAGATTTAACATATCCACGATACGAGAAAGACTTAAAACTTGTGATGTGCGATGTGACATGGCGCATCACATCGCATCGAAAATAAAACAATCTTGGGGGCGCTTATCCATTAAGTTTATGAGCTTGCAATGTGAACTTTGCGCTATCCTCCTGAGCTTGACACGTTACCCCTTTGCAATCGCATTGAAAACAAAACAAAATAACTTGCCGGTGGCATAAAGTTAAAACTTGAAACTTGTGAAGTGCACTCTACAGGTGGCTTACAAGGTAAATAAGAAAACTTGTGAAGTGTGGGCTGCAGGAGGCATAAAGGGTAAATGGAAAGAGTTGCGAAATGTGGTGAGGTTTGTGGGTCCTGTCAATATCGTGTTACTGGAGATTTAACTTATAGTGAATAATTAAGTGGTAAATGTTAAATGTTGTGAAGTGTAAGTTGCGGGCACTTAAATGGTGGGAATTGCGGTAAGAGAAAAACAAAGGAATAGGTGGAATACAAAGGACTGTGCACAATTGCAAATGTGGTGGAGTTAAGTGGGTCCCGCCGATATCGCATCGGGGGAAGCTTAACATTGGCGAAGGCTTAAGAGTTAAAACTTAAAAGTTGCAGGAGGTGAAGTGTGGGAAAATGGTAAGTAATGCGGTGTGTAAGAATTAAATGTAGAGTATGGGCTCTGCTATGTTTTCCTGATCATTGCATGAAATGCCTCCAACTCTTGGATTTGTGCTTATTCTTCCTGCAATAAGAAATTAAATGAAGTGCGGGTTGCTGCCACTTCTTATTCATGGCAGTTGTTGGGAGTTATTTCCAACACTCCCCCTTAATCACAAATTTCACTATCAATCAATCCTAGACACTATCTGAGATAACCAAAACTCTTTTGTCCCAATGGATTTGTGTGAATATCAGCAAACTGTTCCTCTAACCTACAATGCTGCAAAATAATTTCACCATTGTTAACCAATTCCCTTATAAAATGATACTTTGCATCAATATCCTTTGTTCTCTTGTGGAAAACAAAATTATTTGACAATGCAATTGCTGAGTTGTTATCACAATAAATTATGGTTCCTTTGTCTCGCTCATGACATAAATCTCTTAGCCTCTTTCTGATCCAAACAACTTGACATGTTTTTGTTGTTGCTGCTACATATTCACCTTTTGCTGTTGATAATGAAACTATTGGTTGTTTTTTGGAAGCCCATGAAATGGCTCCCAATCCAAAATGAAATACATACTTAGATGTACTCTTTCTACCATATTCACTTCCATCCCAATCATTGTTAGTGTAGCCAATCAACTTAAAATTAATATTTGAGGAGTATATAACACCATAATCCTTTGTTCCATTTAGATACCTCAATATTCTCTTGGCTTCTTGTTAATGTGTCTCCTTTGGTGTCTCCATGAATATGGATATTAAACTCACTACATACATAATATCAAGCCGAGTTGCAGTCAAATACATTAGACTTCCAACTATGCTCTTGTACAATGTCAGATCAACATTCTTGTTGTAATATTCCTTGCTTAACTTCAACCCCATGACAGTTGGAGTTGTTGTTTCTTTGTTGTTCTGCATATTGAATCTCTTTAAAACTTCTTCAACATAGTTTGCTTGGAAATAAAAATTCCATTTTCATTTTGCTTTACTTCTATACTCAAAAAATTTCTCAACAAACCTAAGTTAGTCATTTCAAATTCACTTTTCATGACAGCTTTAAAATAAAAAATGAGAGAAACATAATTTCCTGTCAAAATCAAATCATCTACATATAAAACAACAATAAGAATTTTACCTTCATTTTCTTTGATGTAGAGTGTGGGTTCACCATCACACTTGTCCAACCCATTGTCTATCAGGTAAGCATAAATCCTGTTGTACCATTCTCTTGGTGCTTGCTTCAGCCGATAAAGAAATTTCTTCAACTTACACACTTTGTGTTCTTGGCCCTCTATTTCATAGCGGGGAGGTTGTTCAACATACACGTCCTCTTTCAACACTCCATTCAAGAATTCTGACTTCAAATCCATTTTATAAACTTTTCACTTATGTTGTGCTGCTATTGAAAACACTATCTCCATTTTCTCCATCCTTGCAACTGTTGTTGCTTGTAGCCTTTCACAAGAAGTCTTGATTTGTGCCTTTATACTTTTCCTTCAATGTTTCTCTTGGTCTTATAGACCCATTTCACTCCAATAACTTCTTTTACTTGTGAGAAGTCCACTAACACCCATGTGTTATTAATTTCTATTGCTTCTATCTCCTCATTCATTGCTTTAATCCATTTCTCTTCTTTGAATCCATCTTCAAAATGGATTGGGTCATCAACATGACAAAATAAAGAAAATAAAGAATTCAGACTAGAATTACTATTTACCTCTTCTTGCTCATAAATTTCACTTAAATTTCTGATCTTTGGTCTTCTTGTATTTACTGAAGATGTGCTTGGAGTTGCAGTTCAACTCGAGGGAGTTATTGATCCCTGTGGTGTTCTTGGAGAAGCACTTCTTTGGTTTTTTACTGCCGCTCTATTTCTTGCTTGTGGTGTGCTCTATTGATCTTGTGTAGGTGGAGGAGGAGCCACAGTTCAAGAATTATTTTCTGCAATCAATTCCTCTTTGTCTTCATGTTAAATACATGTCTTCACATTTACTGTTTTCTCTAAACTTATGTCCCAAGCTTCTTCTTCAATGAACTAAACATCTCTCCTAATTATTATTTTCTTGGTTGATGGATTATAGAGCTTGTAAGCCTTAGATTCATCACTGTATCCAACAAATATACACTTCTCCCCCTTGTTTTCCAACTTCTTTCTTAACTGATCTAGGATATGTGCATATGCCACCATCCAAACACCCTCATGTGAATGAAAAACTGCTTTTTTCTACTCCATGCTTCTTCTGGAACTCTATTCATAACATCTTTGATTATACATCTATTTAAAATATAAGCTGAAGAATTTATCGCTTCTCCCCAATACTCATTTGTAAAATTCTTTGCCTTCAACATACTTCTTACCATGCCCATGATGGTCCTATTATTTCTTTCTACTACACTATTTTGCTGAGGTGTATACCTTGTGGTAAAATTCTTGTGAATCCCATGCTCCCTACATAAAATTAGGAAGTCTCCACCTTTGTTAGTTCTCAACACTTTTATGTAGTAGCCACTTTTCTTCTCAATAAGAGCTTTGAAGTTGTAGAACTATTCAAACACTTCACTTTTCTATTTTAGAAAACACACCCATGTCTTCCTTGTGCAATCCTGTATAAATGTCAAAACATAATGACTGCTAGCTAATGATGGGATTTCCATTGGTCCACACAAATCTAAGTGGAAAATATCCAAGGGTGCATTTTCCGTTATACTCTTTCCTACTCAAAACTATTCTCTTTGTTGTTTTCCCAAGATGCAGCATTCACATTAGGTGTCTGGTTTCTCTACGAGTGGTAATTCCTTTACCATGCCTTTTCTATGCAGCAAATTCAAACCTCCGAAATTGAGATGTCCAAATTTCAAATGCCATAACCAGTTTTCATCTTTCATTTCTTCTTCAAAGACTTCTTGTGTGACTGTTGCTACAACACCTCCTTCCTTCAAGTCTGTTCTCATATTGAGAGGAAACATCCTATTTCTTTTCATATGCACTTTTGCAATGACCTGTATACTTGGAGGTATATCCATTATTGTGAACACATCATTCTTAAAAAAAAAATTGTAGCCCTTATTCACGAGTTTTCCAATGCTTATAAGGTTACGTTTTAGGCCAGGTACATAAAAGACATCTGGCATAAACCTATTCTCTCCCTTTTTTGTCAGTATTTTTACTCTTCCTTTCCCCATGACAGATAATTTGCTATTGGTCCTCGTTGTCACTTCTGATTTTACACTCTCATCCAAATTGGAAAACATTGCTATGTTTCCATTCATATGGTTACTACAACCTGAATCTAAGAACCATACATCTTCTTGTTTTTCTTGTGCTGCATTATAAGTTAAGAGCACATTTCCTTTGTTTTGATTTTCTTTTGTAAAATTTAAACTAAGTTTATTACCCATGTCTTTTTTCTTCTTTCTACATTCATTGGAATAATGCCCATACTTTTTACAATAATGACATTGGACTTGAGATTTATCATACCTCTGTCCTTGTGCTTGATTTTGGCTTGAGCTTTTGCCTTGATTCTAATTGTTTCCCCTACCATTTGTGCTTGCAGGGATGCTTCTTCCACCTCTGTGTGGGCTTCTTCCTCTTCCTCGGTAGTTTGATCTTCCTCGACCTCTACCTCAACAAAAAGACATTTGTGTCCTGAATGCATGATATAATGAGGAGTTCGTTTCTCTTTTCAGTCTGTGCTCATGAGACACCAGTGATGCATGAAGCTCATCCATTGAAAATGTATAGAGATCCTTTGTATCTTTTATGGCCACTATTATGGCATCAAATCTTGATGGTATAATTCTCAACATTTTATCCACTATTCTTCTTTCCTCAAGTGTCTCTCCATGAGACGTTATTTGGGTAACCAACCCAATCAAATGTGTCAAGAATGAGTCTACGTTATCAGACGCTTTCATACATAGAGTTTCAAAATCTCTCCTTAGCATTTGAAGTTTTGTTGTCTTTAATTTTTCCATACCTTGGTAGGCTATCTGGAGGGCATCTCATGGCTCCTTAGACTTTTTTGCTACTGCAATCCTTGGGAAAATACTCTCATGTACAGTGTGGAAGATATAGAAGATGGATTTGGAGTCCTTATTTTCTCTCAACAAATATCTTTGTGCTTGTGTCAAAGCATTAAGTGCTACTGCATCTGCTAGTTCTTAGAAACCATGTTCCACTAACTCCCAAATATCTTGTGAAGAAAACAGGGCCTTCATTGTAATGGCCCAATAATCATAATTCTTACCATTGAACTATGGTAATTGTGGATTTGTCATACTTGTGCGTGTTACTGCCATTTTCACTATGTAACAAAAAAAAGCTTTCTCACTATTATAAAAGCTTTCTCCCTACTGGAGACTTTTGCCTCTATAAAAAAAACAATCTTACAGTTTCTTCAATAAATAGAGCTCATTATTTTATTGAGAGCCTAGACCTGCTCTGATACCATGTTGGAAAGATTGAATACAACAAATACAGAGGAATGTGTTACCCTTTTCAACACAGAGAATGCTATAATAATGCGAAAAATAACATTCACACACAAACAGACATCGACAAACACAGGAGAGGAATTCTCTTTGAATTTATTCAACTCTTCTCTAAATTCGATTCATTCCACTCTCAAAACATATGGAAATTATATTATGTTTTATACAAAATGGTCGAAGCTTGAGCATTGAAAGAAATTCAATGCAATCAGATGTTCAACAACCAAAATCGTCCTGCGCTCTGTTTCTCTTGTTTACACGCGAAACAACGTTCAACAAAAAAACTAGAGGACTTGAAAACTTATATGTTATATCTCTGAGACCACATCGCATCCGGTGCTCATCACAAATCGCATACCGATGATTTTAAAATTTAACACATGCGTGATACAGGAAATATTTAAAACTTGCAATGTGAGATGTGACGTGGCACATCAGATTACATCAAAAATAAAACAATCTTACAAGCACTTATCTATTAATTTCCTGAGCTTGTGATGTGCACTTTGCGCTATCCTCCTGAGCTTGACACATGCCCCCTTTTTGATCGCATCACAAACAAAACAAAATAACTTGCGGGTAGCATAAATTTAAAAATTAAAACTTGCGAAGTGCACTCTGCGGGCGGCTTGAAAAGGTAAATAAGAAAACCGGCGAAGTGTGGGTGTAGGCAGGATAAAAGGTAAATGGAAAGAGTTGCAAAGTGAGGTGAGGTTTGTGGGTCTCGAAAATATCACATAGCTAGAGATTTAACTTATGGTGAAGTGTTAAGTGGTAAACAATAAATTTTGCGAAGTGCGGGCTGCATGCACTTAAACGGTGGGAAGTGCGGTAAGCAAAAAAAAGTGGAATATGTGAAAGACAAAGGATTGTGCATGATTGAAAATGCGGTGGAGGTAAGTGGGTCCCACCGATATCGCATCGGCAGAAACTTAACATTGGTGAAGGCTTAAGAGTTAAAACTTAAAACTTCGGGAGTAGTGTGGTAGGTAAGAATTAAACACATAGTATGGGCTCTTCTATGTTTTTCCTGATCATTGCGTGAATCTCCTCTGGATATTGGATGTATTCTTGTCCTTCCTACAATAAAAAATTTAATATAGTGTGGGCTGCTGCCACTTCTTATTCATGGTGGTGGTTGGGAGTTATTTCCAATAGTCCATGGTCTCCTTTAACAAAATGAACATCTTCAGTCTTCCACCTCCAAGGATGAGCAACATTAGGGTTTTCATACGAGAAGTCGTGGTTCTTCCTACTTCTTGCTTGGATTTACGACCCATTCTCGATGCCTTTCTGAGTAGCCACCAGCCAAATTCTTTTGAAACATTGGTCATTTTGCACGGCCTTATTTTTTCAGTAGTGGATCTCCTTATTTTGTTGGATCTAATAGCAACGAGGGTTTCACAGTGGATTTTCTTGAGCTTGAAAACGTTTTTGGCTAGGATAGCCTAGCTCCACATGCTTGGACCCTTCACCATCATTTCTATTGATAGATATGTATCCAATTTCACGGCTTCAGTTGGGATGGGGATGTTGCTCACCCATTCAATTTTCTAACAGCGCAACACGGTCACCATACGAATCAAATATTTTTTGTTGGAAAACAACCATCCAAGTTGCCTCGCGTCTCACTCAGGAGAATTGTTCCATTTCAGCCAACTGTAAAGGCTAAAGGAGTAACAAAATATTTTTTTTCTTTTGAAATGCTCTAATCGGTAAATCTAAGGGAGGTCCCAGGATCAATCTTTGTGGCTTCTTTATAACCCCAACAGTATGCCCCAACAAAATTGGGGGAGCCAGGTCCCACGATCAATCTTTGTGGCTGCTTTAACACCAATAGCATGCCCCAATAGAAATACGGGAGCCAGGTCCTAGGATCAATCTCCATGGCTGCTTCATAACACCAACAATAGGCCCGAATAGAAATGGGGGAGCCAGGTCCAAGGATCAATCTTCGTGGCATCTTTATAACACGAATAGAAATCCCCAACGGAAATGGGGGAGCCTATAGTCTCCTCCTTGAGCCGAGATCATAGCAGGCCATATACTTAATGGGATTTGAACCTTGGTGTTGTTTATTTCACTTACAAAAACTTGTCATTAAACCACATATCATTGTATAGTAGTAACATAAGATCTTAATCATATCACTCACACGTTTCTACGCAGGGGACAACAGGGAGATAGATATGTAGGGATGGGATGATCTCCACCTTGAGGGATTTAAATAGATAAGTTCTGTAGATTCATGTGCATGTACCATGAGATTTAAAAAGAGAAGGCCCGTAGGTTTGTATGCATTCTTACCACTTGGCTAAGATTAGGTCATTGGTCACGCCATCTCTACATAAAATTCTTGCACAACAGTCAGTCTTTTGGGGAATCTGTTGAGAAGTCCACATCAGAGTCAGGGATAGTAGTTGACTTTAAGACTCTAGTTTCATGTGAGTTAGTTTTTTTTATTATATCAATTCAAATATCATAGTGTATATCAATCGAAATATCATAGTATCATAGTTCACAACGTTTTCTACCAATGCAACAAATTCATTTGGAAAGAATATTTTTGGTTGGAATCTGGTAATTGAAAAAAACAAAATAGAATGTTGGAGTGCTTGAATATTTTTTATTGTGGAAATGGATTTAGCATCACCGAGAACTCATAAGCAACCAAATCATGAAGTTTGAGAGTTGTAACCCATATTTTCAAAAAATTCTGCCCATTATTTTGGAAGCTAATCTATGTGTTCTTTAAACTACCCATGTTCAAATATTTTATATATATATATATATACATTACTTTCTATTTTCATTTAGATATTAATTTTAAGTGTTGTTTAACTATTTTATGCTTTGGAGTTTTTGATGAAAATTTAGTAAAATAATTTTTTTGTTAGTTCATGTTTTTTGCTATTTAAAATATATGTTTGAATGCATAAATAGATTAAGTATGCTGAAAAACTTTGGGATAGTTACAATTTTGCAGAGTTCACATATCAAACTTGTCATTCCAACAACTTCGTATGGGGTTCTAACCAAAATTTGCCATAAAATATCACCAAGAAATCTACAAAATGTATAACAGTTAGATTACGACATTACGACTTTATTTTATCAGTCATAAACTGAAATGTTGGTATATTAATCAGACCTAATTATGAAATTACCATGGAGATTATTATGTTGATCAACTTCCAATATTTTAATTTAATTATAAATAATGATTGGTGCATACTGCAAATTTAGCCCAAAATTTTCTGTTTTAATTTAAGTGTCAATAATTATTACAATATACTGTAGATTTAGCATTTATGGAATTTTCAAGAATATTCTTAATAGTATACACAAATTAAATGTCGAAATTTACTTACAAACTAATTATTTTCTTATTTCTATTTTAATTATGTTGATTAATTTAAAAAAAAACCTATATGAAGTAATTTATGGTGTTTAGGGTATATGGTATTCATAAACTATGATATTGGCCAGTCATATTGAAATAAAACTCATTTACTAACTAACAATATTCTTAAGAAAATGACAATCTAATTCTATGCTTTTTTAAATGTATATATATATCTATATTTACTAGCTTTTTTATTTATATGACTACAGCAAGTTAAAAACTAAACAATATCATATAAACATACAAACATTAGAGTTCATTTTTTTTTTATATTTACTTAATACAATTTTCCAAATATGAAAAAAAATATAAATAATTATATTAAAATTTAAATTAAATAAATATTTAAAAAAAAAACGAAAACACAGAAATGCAATTTGAAAATGGATGATCCATAACTTTTGACATCCACACTTTTGGTGCCTGCCCTAGCTCAAAAGGTTTTCTTATCATCATCACTAAAAACAACTGAATGCGTAAATTTTTCTCCAAAATGTGAGGAACATTGTTTTGCTTATGTTTGGGTCAGGGACGCAATTGCTTGCATTTTTTGTTATAACATGTTGGACCACCTAATTAGCTTGTGGTTGGTTGGGTGGGTAATCGATGAGAGGACCATGACACTTCTTTAAATATTCCTTCACCTTTGACATTTTGCTTTTCAAGGGAAACTTGGCATCTTAACTCGTGCCTTTGTAGATTTATATCATACGACAAATCGTCAAAGTGGTCGAAGTTATGTTGGGAAACATCTGTTAATTTGCAAATGTGAGGTGTCAGATTCAAGCGTGTAACTTAACATACTGTAAATCATATAGGAAGTGCAAGATTTGTATTAAAGATGGTCATTTATATTTCCGAAGTAATTAGTTCTATACAGAAATTTCTTTTCAAATGGATGAAGTGGTATTTTTTTACGAGTGTTAGGTTTTATTATTTGGGTATTTCTAATAAATAAAAACTTCTGAGGAAAAGATGATAGAGGTAAATCATAAAGTTGTTCAAGTTTCAGTAATAAATTATTATTTCAAAATTCCAAAGTCATTGAATAAAGCCTCCTAACTTGATGGAATAAAGACCGCTGATGTGATTGGTATTTTTTTACGAGTGTTAAGTTTTATTATTTGGATATTTCTAATAAATAAATAAAATTAGAGGAAAAGATGATGGAGGTAAATCATAAAGTCGTTCAAGTTTCAGAATTAAATTATTATTTTAAAATTCCAAAGTCATAGAATAAAGCCTCCTAACTTGATGGAATAAAGATTGCTGATATGTTTGGTTAGCTTCCGTATGTATTTGTTAAAGTGTTTTGTCTTTCGCTTTTAAAAATATTTAATATAATGATTAAAATACAAGAAATTTAATATTATGTATTCATTAATTTTTATATAAAAGTTTTTTTTAATGGTATAAGTTAATTATAAAGTTTGCAGTTTAATTAAGAAGTAAATATGAACAATGAAAGTTGTTGACTACCTTAATGGCCCTGTGAATGAGTTGCATGACAATACATATAATAATCGAAAATGGTAAGTAATACTATTCTAGTAATATTATAAGAATGATATAATTAGTAATTTACAAGTATTATTATTGGCATTATATCTATTAAAAATATTAATGATAATTTTATTTAAACATAACTTATATGACTCTAAGTGAACCATATATTGATTAAACGTACACGTTATGAGGTATTCTATATGTAAAAGTAGTTAGGTTAATAGTGGGAGTAGTTAGGTTAATAGTGGGATCATGTGTACAATGATTGAATGGGAAATCTACAAAATTAAGTGAAATGTGCGTTTAGGATAATTATTTTGAAATTTTATTGTGTTATTTATGTGTATTTTCTATTTTTATAATATTTTTAGTATTTATTATGTAATATTAATATTTATAATAATTATAGTTTATTCGTAACTTCATTATGAAGTCAAACATTAATTTGGTGTATAACATCAAATATTTTTGTGGGGCCAGGGATTTATTTAATCACAATGATGAGATCTTATTCTCACTTGGTTTCAAATTTTAAAGAGAGACATATTTAGGCTCTTATGATAATCTCAAGGAGTAGGTTTCCCAAGGAGTAGGTTTCCCAAGAAAAAATTAAAATTCTAAAGGCGTAGATTCTTTGCATTCTTTTAAATAGACTAATAAGCTCCTTACCATGAACTAAAATTACTAGATAAAATATCACAATTAAAATGTATTTTTTCCTAATCATATTTCATTGTAATAAATATTAATCAACTACATACTAGAATGCATATCAAAGAAATAAAGAGCTATAAATTAGTGTAGTCCTTATTTAGTAACATGCATATTAAAGCAACAAAGAGATATAAAGGAGTTTATTCCTTTTGTCTTTATGTGTAAATGCAGTTACATATATCAATATAATTTAGTTTCAAATGGAAAAAATGATTTGAAGTAAGAAATGCATATTAAAGAAACCAGGAGCTATAAATTAGTTTAGTCCTTTTGTCTTTATGTGTAGAATGTGGTTGCATATATCATTATAATTTAGTTTCAAATGGAAAAAATGATCTAAAGTAAGAAATTTATAGCATTTTTAAGTTTTTATCATCACTCATGATCTCATACACTAGTTAACATGTAACCATGAATTTCAATATCAAGTTTGTGTACAATCTAGTCCAAGAAGGGAGACATTCACATTTCATCAAATATTTTCATATTTAATTTAAGTAAAATCTAGTGTAACAAGATAGACATGCACATTCCTGGAATATTTAATCACATGTGAGACAAATCCATATAAATAAGGTTAAAAATAAAAATGATTAAACTAATCATCTATGGAAATAATGTAACATATCTAATTAAATCTAAAAAATATATATGAGAGGCATATAGCTTTTATTAACACTATATCACATGCATTTTATAGCTCAATACAATACAATTTCATTAAACCAAATATAATGAAAATTTAATGGTATGTTAATATAGTAAAATATTTTGGGTCAATTATATAAGTTTTTCTAATGAAAGGGTCAAATTATATTATTCTCTATTGACATGACAAGTTATCTAGTTGTGATGAGGCAAAAAATTTGTTTATTTAATATGTTAGTTAATGCTCGATATATAATATTATCTAATTATGTTTTAAATGGAATGAAACTAGTATATAGATGCATGATGCAACTTTTCTTTTTTTTATAACCTAACTAATCCTTCAAAACTTTGCCTACCTATAAATGTGTTTGAGAACCAATTTGTCATGAAAAAAAGAAAGATAAAGAGAGTAGAAAGAATAATCCACCCATATGAAATTCATAGAGCTTTTCATAAAACACATGTCATTGAACGAGATTGCATCTATTTTGTAGCTCAATTTTCACGCACTTGTAAGATATGAGGTAACAAAATGTTAATAAAATAAAGAGAATCAAAATTTAATGTTATATTAATATAGGAAAATGTTTTCAGGCAATTATATAAGTTTACTTTATATAAGGGTTCAAGTATATCTTCCTCCACTCACATGGTGAATTATTCTAAGGAAGACTATTTTTTCACTAAAGTTATTACTTTATGTTGAGTATGTTGTATTAGTTCATTATGTTTTCAATGAAATGAAGCTATTATATAGATGCATGATGTAATTAATGTTGTTTTGTTCAACCTAACTATTAATTTGTAGATTTCCCTAACTATAAATATGTTTGAGAACTACTTTGACATGAAAAAAAAGAAATATATAGAGAGTAGAGAGAATAATCCAGCAATTATCATCAATTTCAAATCTCACGACATATTATAATGGTAGGAGATAACCTATAAATTACCAAGAAAGAGCTTGTTTCACATAAAAGTTATAGACATAGAGAAAACCAGATATGTATAGACTAAGGAGAAAAGTTCATTGTTTACTGTTTAAAAAAAAGTTAAATATTCATTTAAGGATAAAGGATAATATAGAAATTGGAAATAGTTGCATCTAGATAGTTAAAAATGAATATAATAACTTATCATAGAAATATTGAGTAAGAGAAATAAATAAACTAGTGACAATGATGTTAAACGATATATTGTTTGTAACATTAGAAAGAAAACGAGAAGACTATATCTATATTCAACATATGGACATAGACTACAATACCAAATGATATAAACTTGGTAAGAGAAAAAATGTATTCATTTTCAAAATTATGAATATCTCTTGGTCTTCTACATAATTCATTCTTAGGATTCTTATACTATTGGGACAACCTACCTTACAACCCTTCGTCTTGGTCCCAAATAAGATGATATGGACATATTTATAACTAGCAATTACACCATATGTTGCAAAGGAAACATTGTAAAGCAATAACAAAGGAATTAGTAGTATAGAGTAAGTTTAGTTTTAAGGTGGTGGAAGAGTAGGAGCTTAAGAATATGCATCATTTTGGGAAGGCTTTGGTAGCTAGATGCATATGGAGGCTCATATCAAATAAGGGTCGATGAAGCTAAGTTATCCTCTAAAAGTACAATGAACCTAATTCATTAGAAGACCTTCCAAGAATACTCATAATATAATTTGTTGATATGTTGGAAGGCCATTGTCCAAGCCTTGATGAAGAAATTGAGTTTTAAGGTGGTGAACGAGTTGGAGCTTAAGAATATGCATCATTTTGGGAAGGCTTTGGTAGCTAGAATGAGCGGGAAGATAGCACTTGGAAAAGAATGAAGGGACCATTTAAGAGGAGATGGCACTTCAAAAAGTATAAAAGGGACCGTTTAGAGAGTTAATGGTCGAAGTTTTGGAGCCAGAGTACAGGAAGAGTCGTTGTTTTGCAGATCAAAGACTCCGTAAGAAGATTCATCACCTACTTGGCAGTTTATGTCTCTTTTCGATCTTATGTACTCTTTTCTTGTGAATAAATGGCTAATGGCTATATATTTTGTATGACTTTGTTACATCATAAAGATTAATAGTGCATGCTTGTTCTAAATATTACTTTTGTGGCTGTCTTTGAATGTTAAACCCAGCATTGACACAATGAAAATGCATATTATTCTCTATTGTATTAGTCTCTTTCATGTTTTGACTAGATTTAAAGATTTTAAATGAGGATTTATCCTTTAATATTTTAAAGATGAGCACAATATTTATTACAATGAAAGATATCCAACAGAGAAATATAGGTTATTCAAATTCTTTGGGTTACTATTTAACTATGGGGTTTGTCTGAAGCTAGGAACTGTGTTTCTATTCTTATATGTTTTGTCTTGCTAGAAATATTAAGTACTGTCATTCTGATCAGAATTTTTTTTGCTATATATCTCTATATTTCATTGCTAAAGAGCTCCATGTCATTCTTACTAGCATTTGATAAATTTATTTATATTTACTATTAAACGACTCTGTTTCTGTATCTGCAACGTTGGCTAAAGGTGCCTAATTGGAAAGGTTCTAGTATGATAATTTAGTTGGAGTTATTGTGAGATACTTATGAGGTGATCTTAGGTAGAAATTTTGTGACATTTTGGGTAGAAATTTTGGGTTGTAATTTTTGTCACATTTTGGGGATTATTCTATCTGCCAACTTGAAGGCCTAAATAAAGGAAGTCTTCTGAAACCTCCATAGAATGCCTTGGTATTTTTCGCTCATCACGAAAAACCCAAGTAACAACACAGTAGTTAGAGACTGAAATCCCCAATACTATTGTCGGCTCCAGTTGAAATCCCACTAGACCCCATAGGAACTAACATTGAACAAGCTCATTCCTTAATAACCAATTTCATAAAAAATACAAAAGCCAAGCCGACATTGAACGTTAAATTATATCAGTTATTTAGCATTGAACGTCCTCATTCCCTAATATCAAGTTGGATATATAACCACTTTTTCAAAGTAACATATATTTGATTAAATCACTTATATATAGAGAGATACATATCCCTTAGTGGTATAATTTCTGGTAATCTAGATAAATACGAGGCACCAATTAAATATATTCTAGATCTACAAATCCTGACCCTGAACATTTGATATTTTTTTCATATTGCAAAAAGAGCTTGCAGTCCTGACACTAAACATGTAAAAGTAGCAGTATGTGTGTGCCTAAGTGAAGAGCCACACATCGACCTCAGATCTAGGAAAATTCAAATTCAAATATATAGGATGATATCCTACAGAAACAAAACACATCTCAAACATGAGCCACATATAATGTTTCCAATTTCTTCTCTTTTCACAGCTTGCCTATTGAGGATTTGGCGGCCTGTCATTTGTTGCCGAGACTCTAGAGCCCCACTCAAGTAACTCTTAGCTTGCATCATCCTTGTGCACAATAACTTCAATGAAGCGTAAGCTATCCTTTTTGGGTCCTAGGGAAGTCTTAATAGCCTCCACAAACTCTTCCACAAACTCTTCTTCTATTTTAACCTACATAAAAAGAAGAAGTATTGTTAAATGAGCATACAAATACTCAAAGAAGTTAGATGCGCACTGAAATCCTGGAAAAGGGTCCACATATTCTAAGGCATTTGTGACATGATATAGAAACCATGCAGAGATAACAATATAAAAATACTCCCATATAATAATAATCTACAAGATGATCCAACAGATTAAGATCATGCTAAAGATACTTTATCAAAACAGATTAATTGGGCAATCTGCATTCTCTAAGGCTGATATGAAACTATAAGGAGCTGAGAAGAACAGAAAACTCACATAATAAGAATAAAAAAAAGAAACCAATAGATTAATATTATGTTTGAGATATTTCAGCATAAACAAGCTTATTGTTCCATCCTGGAAAAAGTCCACGAGGCATAGAAATATATAAAATTTCAAATTATGTAGTGCTGATGTGAGGAGAGAACACCCATATGATAAGAATCAACAACAGAAGAGACAAGCAGATTCAGATTAAGAGACATGATTAGGGAGAAGCCCTCAGAAAATGGAAAAAGGACAAGCAATCATAGCAAAGTAATACCTATTCTTATGCACAAAAATTCCAATATCATAAAAGAAACAAGAAGCCCTAGAAGGGTTGGCCATGCTAGGAATATAGATAAAAAATACCTTGGTGGTCCAGCATTTTCCTTCACCATTATGAAGGGCATATACTAAATCGGTGCAGTTCCAATTCTTTATGAAATTGTATGGTCCATCATGAATTTCAACCTCTGTAGTGTATCCTCCATTATTGATCAAAAAAATGATAGGATTCTGCCCATTTCGAATAATGGTAGATACATCCTGGACTGTGACCTGTTCAAATAAGGAATTCTAGCATAAAAACTCATTAATTTCTAGAAAAATGAGAGAATTCGAATAAAATTCAATACTTTAAATGTTGTAGATAGTGATACTCGAGCATTGTTATCCATTGAGAAAATATTTCAAAGTTTAAAACAAAAACCCTTGCATCTACACCTGGAAGATTCCAGCACCAATGCATGCAATTACACGCTTGTCTCGAGTTGATTGAGCATATCCCAGTGTTGCTCCTATAGACCAGCCAATTGATTCGTACTGCATTTGGAACTCATACCTGCCAACCAAATATTTAGAACAGGAAACAAATAGCTTGCAAATATACAGATAGTTGTACCTGCAAATAGAGCACTATGAGAGGGACCAAGAGAGAACTAAAAGACTAAGTCCCTCATTAGAGATCAATCACTTCTCTCTTTATCACAATTGGATTTTTGGTGTTTAATTGACTAACGCATACATTAAAACCAAATATTTTACTTCAAAATCAGGCATACCTATGTATTTAGTCCTTCCAATGTTTCCTAAGCTAATATAAGATGCTAGGAAATGATATGCATAAACATGTAAAAACCATTCACCAAAAGAAACAGTCGAGGTTTTCACCACTTGGTAACAAATAGACTACTAAATTATGGAATGTCCTTTACAGAGAAAAGATGTTTTACTTACCCACACTTTTCTCGCAATTTAAGTTTCTGGCAATTGAACCAAGAGTTACCAATTTCAGCAATTAGAACAGTTTCATTAGTTATAATGCCCTTCAAACAACCATTTTATATCAACGAATTCAACAATAATCCCAATGGAAATGTACCCCATAAGATAAGAACGAAGCCAACTAAAAGAGAATCGTTTGACTAATTTTATTTCAGAATTTGGTCAGATTCTTCGAGGCCTTGCCTGAATGTGTTTGAATAGCACATTGACCCTTAAGGGATCATTTGGTGCACTTTTCAGGAGAATACATTCTGGTACAAAAATACGTCGATAATTTTCCAAACATGTCATGTTGCATTTCACCTTCTTTGCAAGAGCTTCTAAGAAATATTTCATGAAGACACACCCAAAACTAGGCCCATTTCCCATATTCACCCTGTTAGGCTGCAAAATTATAGCTTTCTCCTTTTTCAATAGCAAGGAATACCTTACTGAACTATAGTCATTGATAATTGGCCCTAAAAATAAGTATGCATCCGTAGACTCAATTATTTCAGCACAGAATGATGCACTGATTGCACCCCAGTAAGTCCCTATGAAGTGTGGATGAGTCTCCGGAAACTGTCCCTTAGCAGAGGGCATTACAGACATGGGATAACCCGATGCACCCGATGCATCTACTAATTCCACAAATGCATTTTTTTCCTTAGAAACCCTCATCTTTGGACCACCTACCAACATTGGCTTCACCGCTGCATTTCGAAATTTTTTTGTTTCTTCTACAACACCTTCCAAACTTTTAGGATTGCTTAGCTTACAAGAATACAAAGGAAACCATGTCAAAAAAATATTAGGATTAACTAAAGATCAATGGTTAATAATAGAAATTCATTATTTCAAATTTAAATCCATAAATAGATTTGGAAATTAACAAAATAAAATTAGCTTCAAGCTTTCTAGAATGGCCCAGTTCGAGCACTGGCTAAAGAAATAGAACACCACTGCAAAAATAAAATGCAAAATATCCACAGTATCGTGTAGCAAGATATGGACTAACCTATATTGAAGCACATGAAAAAAAATTAAGATAATCCCAGGATCAATATAATATATCTCATGCAAAAAATTGTGTCCACGACATTCAAATTTTGTAGGAAATAGTCAGGCAGATATAGTGAATGTGAATGCAGATCCACACCTTGACAATTAACCAAAAACAGAGACATAGATCCCTTAGAAGGACTGGGGAGAATCAATTCAAATAAAACACACAAATTAAGATAATCTCAAGATCAATATAAAATATCTCATGCAAATACATTTATATTTTGAAGGAAATAGTTAGACACAGGGAATAGGAATGCATATCGATATCTTGACAATTAACCTAGAAGGAGACATTAATCCTTTTGAAGGGTAAGGGAGAATCAATGGCAATAACACCAAAACCACTAACGTATTGGAGTTTTAAGGAATCTATAACATCCAAATCAACTGTCAGTGATGTTTCTGGAGAAGAAGGATGTCAAAACATCAACCCATTAGGGAAAATTCCCGAAATGAAACCTCGCAGAACATAAATTGTGTGATGCAAAAAGAGGGGAGGAGACGGATTAATGAAAGTTCCAAGAATTTGTTACTTGGGTGATAGACAATATAGAACAGGTTGCTGGCTGAAAGTGGGGTGCTGAACGACAGCAAGATTATAGCTGATGCTGATATACACAGGCTTTGGCGAAGATTCTATCTAGTCACCGTCTTGTTAAGTGGAAATGCGTGCCCAAGAATTTTAAAGTCGTTTTCGTAACTGAATAATCAATCAAAGGTTGAAATCATTTGAATCGTCTAACATGAACATCAATGGTACATAATGGTACGGGTGGCATTTTAAGTGGATTGTTTTCAAATAAGACGCTTTACAGCGTAGTTAAAAATAATCTACTAAAAATAAAATAGTTTCCACGCATTGGAATTTTCACTCATTTTATCGCCTATTACGAATATTGAAACTCACTTTGGGTATTACAATATTTAAATTCCATATCATAAGACTCCTTATCTCTTGGTTTGGAGCCTGTCTATTTGTGGAGATCATATTTTTATTAGTTCTCCTATGTGAACTTCGACATCACCATGACCATATATATGTTTCTTTTTCTTATTCCAAATATACATTATTTCTTATTATCCCTTTCTTTGTATGTCTTAAAATAATTTGTATCTTTGTGTTGGTATTAAATTTGTGAGCAGATGTGCTAAAAATATGATTTTAATGTTGGTGACTAAATAGCCTAACAACCAAAGACATTGATAAAATAAACTCCAAAATCTCGCAATACTCGACAACTATTTTTAAAATTACACAAAATGTTGAGTGGAAAACCTTAAAAATCCCATAAAATATGAAAATAAATGTTAAGAATTATAGAAATAAATCCCAATAGAAACAAACCAATTTTGTCTTATTAATAAAAAAATAACACCCGTGGAGAATTGTTTACAAACGTGGTTCCATAAATTCCTCCTTCATTAGAGGATTATTTTATGTCCCCAAGTTGCAAATAGTTTCTTCTTTCTCCCCGTTTGCAAGTGGGAAAGGTGATAAAATGGTAGTATTCAAAATAAAGAGCTCAAATGTTCCACGCTGAAAGTGATTATGATGATAGTGATTATGAGTAAATGGAGAGGGAAAAAGTTTTCTATTTATAATAAAATGATAGATTAAAGTAGATCTAGTTAAATAATAAAACATTGGGTTGACAATATGAAAGTCTACCCATTTTGGGTATTTTATTATTTTTGGTAGAGGAAAAGATTAGAAAAATGGTCAATAATTTTTTTTTACTTAACTAGGTAAAAAATAATTATTAATTGAGTTAACTAAGGAAAATGTGGCAAATAATTAATAAACTAAAATTATTTATTAAGTATTGTAGATGATATGGTCAAAATAAGCCCGAAAAAATTATTAAATACTGATTTATTAATTATTTTATGGGATAAAAGTCAAATCATTAAGGAATAATAAATGAATAATGATTTGTTTAATTATTCTAGGGTCATATGATCAAAACGAGTTATAAATTAATACTAAATAATTATTTAATAATTATTTAAATCAAGAAAAATTAAATGATTAATAAATAACAATGAAATAATGATTTATTTAATTATTCCTATAGATATGGTGAAACTGGATGAAAATCAAATTAATTACTTTCACATAGATGCGTAAATATATGAAAATAACATGAAATTAATTAAATATATTTTTGTATTTTTTGCATGTGGGCTAGGTTGCATGAAATGGGGAAACTGTTACAAGTTTCCAAAACAGGTACAGGTATGAAACATGACCCCCCCCCCAAATTTTGGAAACGAGGATTTGATATATATATATATATATATATATATATATATATATATATATATATATATATATATATATATATATATATATATAAGAAGTATGTGCAATCATAAGGCATATATGATACATTATAATTTATTACATTATGATTAAATTGCCCATTGTCAATGCATAAACTACAAGTCTATAAATTTACATCACATTTAATCATTAATGATCACATAATGAAATAGAAATATCCAAAATTAGCCACGAGAAATTTACAATTTATTTTCTCGTGTTTGATTGGAAGTCTCCTCTTGGATATTCAAATGGCCTTAGTGTTATTGATTAAATACAAGTTCCATACCTTAGTACCCTAGGTTATCTTGATTTTTGGGATTCTCCTTGGCATAGAGGGCTCAGTTCTCTTGATTAAATACCAGTTTGATACCCTAGTACATGAAAAATTCCAATGGAAACATTGTGACCACCCCAATACTGAGAGCCTGAAAAGATGATAAGTCTGCTAAATTTTGAGTGACATATAAAAGTATACTTTCTCCATATGAAACCCAATAAGGGAGAAACCACTCTCAAACATCCTGATTCATTTCATGGTAATGTTAAAAATTTAAGTAAAAGGATGAAAATGAAAGATAAATGAGAATGTCTGATGTAGGGGCATTGGACACTAGCGAGCAATGTGAGAAAATTTTCCACATGTTGTGGCTAGAAGAGTTCGAAATTATTCAAGAAATGTACCAGCAAGGTGTCAATACCTTAGCTATCTGTTTCACTTAGAGCAGTTAGGGTTAGTTTAGTAACTGTAGAATTCGAATAGTTTGATTCGTGTCTACCTGTTCAGTTTTTATTGATAGAATTATAGTAATATTATGTAATTAGACCTTTTGTGTTTAGAATAAACCGGTCCTCCAGAAGGAGCCGAAGAGTCATGTGAAAGATTATAAATTGTAACCTCTAATACAGAGTAGGGGGAATTTTGCAGTAGGAGACTGACTCGGGAGGTTTTTTCTCTCTTTTATAATAAAAGTGTAGAATTGTTGATATCTATGTGTTATTGGTAAATTCCCAAAAGATTCACTCCTTCGACTTTGGGATTCTGAGCATAAGTTGAAGAATTCAGTTTCTGCATGAAATCTCCTATTCACGCTCTGAATATATCGAAACCATGTCCTTGGTGTGTGAATTGAATGTATGAATTCTGTGTGCAAGAGTCGATTTTGTTCATTAAGCATAGTCAAAGAAATTCTCTGTTTATATAAAGTGTATTGAACTATGTCCAAACGTTGGTCCAACCACTGTTGTTTAGAGTGTACCGATTGTGATAGAATCTCTGTCTATTGGAGGAATACCAGTTGATATTGAAGGCTGGTGTTCATTGTTTGATTGAACTGAACTGATGAGGTTGATTGCAATGTTAAGTGGAGAAGTTAAGTTGAAGAAATAAGTTAAATCGCGGTGGAATTTGGGGTTAACACTGTTCAAGTACCAAATTTGCTAGAAGACGATTTTGGAGGAGGATACCATCGGTATCACATGGATATTTGGGCCAAGAGCGATTTTAGAAATAAAAACCCGATCCAATAGGATCTCACCACGTCACCGAGACAAAACTGCCCATATCACATATTTTTTTCAAGTTAAAGTTCTGTCCACAAAAAAGTGTGATTCTCGTATGATCGTGAAGGAAGAGGATCCAATGGTTTTTGTAACTGCGAGTTGCATGGAAGTTAAATGAAGGTATGCCCAACGCTTTTGTATTATTAAATGATTATTTAATAAGTGAGAGTTAAGTATTGATGGTGGGCCCGAAGTAATAAGCGAACATTAAGTGTTTTATGCCGGAATTTAATGAGTTCACTATATTAAGTTAAAATTTGGATAATTGTTTAAGAAGGGTTAAATGTTGATTCATATACCCTCAGTGTAATACTCCAAAAAGAGTTCGCGCAATAGTTAAAGCGTTTTTAAGGGGGAAATATAGTTTCAAGTGCTTTATTTAAAAGGAACCATATGCCATATTATTTGAGGGGTGATATAATGTTAGACTATGGTATTTCATTAATCAAATTCCAAGAATTTGATGAATAAAATTAAAAGATGAAAATTGAGAAGACTCCTTTGCTGAAAGTAAATATTGAGAGAAGAGAGAACAACTCTCCTTAATGCCTGCACCCCAATTTTTATATCATTTGTGGTATCAGAGCAGATTTTAAGACATTTTGCAGAGATTGAACCGACTTCCAAAAGCCAGAAGAAGAATTCCAGCATGGTTGTCCGAGTTGCCAGAGGTGCTACTGGTAGAAGAAGAAGCAGGCCAGTTGCCAATGTAGAAGTATTGGAGACCTTGCAACAGTTCCAAGCCAGATTGGAAGCAATGGAATTAGGACACCCAAGAGATCTTGAGGATGCCAATGAACCTAAAACTGAAGAAGAGGCAGGAGAGAATTTTGATATTCCTCGTGAGATGAGACTCCTTAAATCTATTCTGGGGTCTACATCCAAACCTAGACTTGAAGTATGAAGCTTTACAGGAGGGTTGAATCCAAAAGAATTGATAGACTAGATCAATGAGATGAACAAATGTTTTGATTATGAAGAGATGGGTGAAGACAAAAGAGTCAATTTTGTAGTGGCAAAGATGAAGGGACATGCAGCACTTTGGTGGGATGGAGTGCAAGAAGAGAGAAGGAGAGCTAGTAAACAACCAATCAAGAGTTGGAAAAAACTGGTGGAAAAGCTAAGAGGTAAGTTCTTTCCTAGTGATTATCAGTTTACATTATTTAGACAAATGCAGAATCTTAGATAGAGATTAATGACAATGAAAGAATACACAGAAGAGTTTTATAAAGTAATTTTAAGAGCTGGACAAATCCAAGACACGACAAAGAAGGTTTCCAGGTATGTGAATTGTCTCAAGTTGGAGATCAAGGGTGAGATAGGTATTTTGTCTCCTAATATAGTAGAAGAGGCTTATCAAATGGCCTTGAAAGCTGAGGAAAAACTACTAAGAAAGAAGTCTTCCAAAGGAATAGGTAATTTCCGAGGAAGGGGAAGTCAGGGTGGTAGAGGAAGGTCTACAACACCTAGAGATGGAGCTAGCAGTAGCTCACCTCAGAATACATCCACAGAAGGTGATGCAAGGGGCAGAAGGGGTTCCTACAGAGGAAGAGGAGGTAGAAATAGAGGAAGAGAAGTGAGGTATTATAGATTGCACCAATTGGGACATAAACACTATGAGTGCCCAGAGAAAATGGGTACCGGTTAGAGAAATGCAATTGTTGCTTAGATTGGAGAAGAGGCAGCAAGGTTGTCTAAAACAGAAGAAGAAATTTTTCCAGAGAAGGGAGAGTCTTTCGTGGTCAATAAGGTTTTGTTGAAGCAAACAAAAGAAGTTGCTGAACCAACACAAAGGGAGAATTTGTTTAGGAGTGTGTGCAAAGTCCAAGGAAAATGCTGTCAGTTGGTCATTGATAGTGGCAGCACAGACAATTTGGTCTCTACAGAAGTGATAGAAAAAACTAAAATTGAAGACAAGGGAACATCCAACACCCTACAAGGTGTTATGGCTTCATAAAGGACACCAGTTGATTGTGAAGGAGAAATGTGAGATAGAGTTGTAGATGCGCAGCTACAAAGACAAGGTCATGTGTGATGTCCTATGGATGTGTGTCACATACTACTGGGCAGACCTTGGCAGTATGACAGAGTAGCAGTACATGATGGTAAGAAGAACACTTACAAGTTCTTTAAGGATGGAGTGCATCACACAATGATACCTATGGAGGAAGGAGAACCATCAAGAAAAATGTTTGATCTAAAGACTTTATTGCTGAGTGGGAAAGAGTACTTACAACAGATTGAAGAGGAAGAGGTAAATTTTGATTTAGTTTGCAAACCTTAAGTAGTGCTTCTACAAAAAATTATGATTTGGCAATTGAGATTCAAGAAATGCTGGACAATTATTATGATATTGTTGTGGATGATTTGCCTGATGAATTGCCACCTGTAAGAAAAATCAGCCATCAGATAGATTTGATTATAGGATCAAATCTTCCAAACAAAGCAGCCCACAAAATGACTCCTGCAGAGAATAAAGAAATCAGAAAGCAAGTGCAGGAGCTGGTTAACAAAGGCCTAATCAGAGAAAGATTGAGTCCATGTGCATTACCTGCACTGTTGAGCCCAAAGAAATATGGAGGTTGGAGAATGTGCATTGATTCAAGAGCCATCAACAAGATAAAAATCAAGTATAGATTTCCTTTGCCTAGGATTCAAGATTTAATGGACTGTTTAAGTGGAGAAAAATATTTTTCAAAATTAGATTTGAAAAGTGGATATCATCAAATTAGGATAAAGGAGGGTGATGAATGGAAAACATCCTTTAAAACAAATGAAGGATTGTATGAGTGGTTGGTAATGCCTTTTGGGTTAACAAATGCACCTAGTACTTTTATGAGGCTCATGAATGAAGTATTAAGGGAATTTATTGGTAAATTTGTAATAGTGTATCTGGATGACATATTTTTTTTCAGGAAAACAAAGGAAGAAAATTTAAGGCATCTTAATTATGTCTTGAAGAAGTTGCATCAAGAGAAGCTGCTGATAAATTTAAAGAAGTGTTCATTCATGAAAGAAGAATTGGTATACCTGGGTTTTGTTGTTTCTGCTGAAGGACTGAAGATGGATCTAGAGAAGTTCAAGGCAATTTTAGAGTGGCCTTCACCAAGAAGTGTTTTTGAAGTAAGAAGTTTCCATGGACTTGCCAGTTTTTACAGAAAATTCATAAGGAATTTTAGCAAGATTAATGCACCCATCATTTAAACTATAAAGAAGGACAAACAACCATTCAAATGGACTGCTAAAGCAAAAAATAATTTTAAGCTTTTGAAACTGAAGATAACTGAAAAGCCTGTTCTAGTTTTTCCTGATTTTAACAAACCATTTCAAGTAAAGTGTGATGTCAGTGGAGAAGCTATTGGAGCTGTGTTGAGTCAAGATGATAGGCCTAGAGCATACTTCAGTGAGAATCTAAATGAGACAAGAAGAAGGTACTCTTCTTATGAGAAATAATTGTATGCAATTGTACAGGCATTGAAGAAGTGGAGGCATTATTTAATGTCTAAGGAATTTTTGTTCTACTCAGATAATCATGCTTTACAACATATTATGGAGAAGCCTAAATTTAATCATAAACATGCCAACTGGATTGAATATCTCCATATTTTTTATTTTGTTTTGAAGCATATAAGTGGCCAAGAAAATAATGTATCTGATGCCTTGAGTAGGAGAAACATGCTTGTTCAAGAAAACCAATTCAAGGTGGTAGGATTTGGTTTTCTTAAGGAACTTTATAAAACAAATTTAGATTTCAAGGAAGCATTTGAGGCATGTTGTAACCCTATGTTGATAGACAGAATTCAATGGTTGGATTATTTCTTGCAAGAGAGCTTATTGTTCAGAAGAAACTAACTGTGTGTACCAAATTGTTCCATGAGGGAGAATCTAATCAAAGAAAAGCATAGTGGTGGACTTGGTAGACATTTTGGCGCTAAAAAAACTTATGAGCAGCTGAGTCATTTTTACTATTGGCCAAGGATGAGATCTGAAGTGGGAAAATTTGTGAAGAATTGCAAAATTTGTCAATATGAAAAGGGGAGAAGCCAGAATGTAGGATTGTACATTCCATTTCCTATTCCAGCAGGCCTTGGGATATGGTGGGTATGGATTTTGTTTTAGGATTGCCCAATACACAGAAAGGGAATCATGCAATTTTTGTTGTGGTTGAAAGATTTTCCAAGATGGCACAATTTATTCCATGTTATAAAACTAGTGATGCTACTCATGTTCATAATCTGTTTTTCAAATAAGTTGTTAGATTACATGGGTTGCCTAAGAGTATTGTTTCTGATAGAGATACTAGATTTGTGGGCCATTTTTGAAGGAAATTGTGGAAGAAGCTTCGTACAATACTGAGTTTCAACTCAGATTATCATCCTCAGACTGATGGGAAAACTGAGGTAGTAAATAGAAGCTTGGGTAATATTTTGAGAAGCCTTGCAGGAGAACATCACAAACAGTGGGATAATATTTTTCCACAGGCAGAATATGCATACAGTGGTTCGCCAAACAGAAGTACAAGACAGAGTCCATTCCATATTGTTTATGGAATGCACCCCAGAGGAGTGTCTGAATTAAGAAACTTGGGAAAAGCAGAGTTGAGGAGTGCTGATGGAGAAGAATTTATTTCAAAGATCCAAGCAATACATGAGAAGGTAAAAAAACAGCTACAAGGCAGCAACATCAAGTACAAAGGTAGAGAAGATTTGAGAAGAAGAGGAGTTAGCTTTCAAGTTGGAGATTTTTTTTTGGCACACTTGAGGAAAGAAAGATTCCCAAAGAAGCAGTATAACAAATTGAAGTTCAAGAAGATTGGACCATGCAAGATACTCAGAAAATTTTCTGCTAATGCTTATGAAATTGAATTGCCTCCTAATGTTGGGATATATCCAATATTTAATGTTGAAGATTTATACAAGTATGAAGATGATGGCACGGATGAAGGACCAACAGATAAAGAGTCGATTGAGTGGGCGAAGTAGTTACCTTCAACACATCCATTACAACCAGAGAAGATCTTGGACAAGAAGGTGTTCAAAAGGACTAGAGGACAAGAATATTTCCAACATTTGATCAAGTGGAAGGACCAGCCAAATGAAGATGCTACTTGGATGACAGAAGTTATGTTACAGAAGCTAGGCAGTTTTGTGAAAGAGATCATGGATAGGATTCCATGAAGAAAATTGCCCTCAGGAGTCTGATGTAGGGGAATTGGACACTAGCCAGCAATGTGAGAAAATTGTCCACATGTTGTGGCTAGAAGAGTTCGAAATTATTCAAGAAATGTACCAGCAAGGTGTCAATACCTTAGCTGTTTGTTGCACTTGGAGCAGTTAGGGTTAGTTTAGTAATTGTAGAAGTCGAATAGTTTGATTCATGTCTACCTGTTCAGTTTTTGTTGATAGAATTATAGTAATATTATGTAATTAGACCTTTTGTGTCCAGAATAAACTCGTCCTCAAGAAGGAGCCGAAGAGTCATGTGAAATATTATAAATTGTAACCCCTGATACAGAGTAAGGGGGGAATTTTGCAGTAGGAGACTGAGATGGGAGGTTTTTTCTCTCTGTTATAATAAAAGTGTGGAATTGTTGATATCTGTGTGCTATTGGTAAATTCCTGAAGGATTCACTCCTTCGACTTTGGGATTCTAAGCATAAGTTGAAGAATTCAGTTTCTGCATGAAATCTCATATTCACCCTCTGAATATATAGAAACCATGTCCTTGGTGTGTGAATTGAATGTATGAATTCCACGTGCAAGAGTCGATTCTATTCATTAAGCATAGCCAAAGCTATTCTCCATTTATATAAAGTGTATTGAACTCTGTCCAAACGTTGGAACCTCTATTTTTTAGAGCGTATCGATTGTGATAGAATCTTTGTCTATTGGAGCAATACCAGTTGAGATTGAAGGCTGGTGTTCGTTGTTTGATTGAAATGAACTGGTGAGGTTGATTGTAGCATTAATTAAAGAAGTTAGGTCGAAGAAATAAGTTAAATCACAGTGGAATTCGGGGTTAACACTGTTCAAATACCAGAGTTTCTAGAAGATGGTTTTGGAGGAGGATACCACTGGTATCGCGCGACGATTTGGGCCAAGAGCAGTTTTAGAAATAAAAACCCGATCCAATAGGATTTCACCAGGTCAGCGAGACAAAACCTCCCATTTCACATTTTTTTTCAAGTTAAATTTCTGTCCACAAAAAAGTGCGATTCTTGTCCGATCGTGAGGGAAGAGGATCCAAGGGATTTCGCAACTGCGAGTTGTATGGAAGTTAAATGAAGGTATCGCCTGACGCTTTTGTATTAATAAATGATTATTTAATAAGTGAGAGTTAAGTATTAATGGTGGCCCCGAAGTAATAAGTAGAGATTAAGTGTTTTATGCCGGAAGTTAATGAGTTCACTATATTAAGTTCAACTTTGGATAATTATTTAAGAAGGATTAAACGTCGGTTCATATACCCTCAGTGTAGTACTCTAAAAAGAGTTCGCATAATAGTTAAAGCGCTTTTAAAGGGGAAATATAGTTTCGAGTGCTTTATTTAAAAGGAACCACAAGCCATATTATTTGAGGGGTGATATAATATTAGACTATGGTATTTCATTAATCAAATTCCATGAATTTGATGACTAAAATTAAAATATGAAAATTGAGAAGACTCCTTTGGTGAATGTAAATATTGAGAGAAGAGAGAAAAATTGTCCTTAATGCCTGCACCCCAATTTTTCTATCAATGTCGCTTTTAATTTTTGGGTAATAAAAAATTCCCCCCTGATGTAGGAGCACATCATGTGATCAAACCACATTATAGTTTCCTTTAACTAGGAATTTAAGGAGGAGTGTTTAGTCAATTTAATGTCTTAAATTGTTTACATACATTATGAACCGAGGTTCATAATTTGATGAAGTGTGGTGCACTTTATGTGGTTAGTTAACCTTTCTCCTACTTTGTTATATGTATTTTAATATTGTTTTGGGGGTTTTGTTTTTCATGTTTAAGAATGTTGATCTAAAAACTATGAAAGAAATTAAATGAATCTAATAAATTTTAAGAAGGAAGAAAAGGATTTTTTCCTAAGTTAAACTAATTTACATAAAAATAAATCAAATATTGTTGGCTATTTAGAATATAATATGAAAAATAGAGCATCTATCTTAAATATTTATACCTTAACATTAGTTCTATCCATGGATAAACCTTATATCCGAGATTGAAATTGCAGTGCTATTCTAAATGAAAGGAAATCAACTAATGTATGTTTAGCTACTCCAGCATTCAATTTGAAGTTTTACCTTCTTTAGATGATGTGTAAGCAACTAGCTATACCTTTAACTCCTAATGTTCTAGAAAGAAAGTAAAATGTGCAAAGGAAAACAACTATTGTATATTTAGTTACTCCAACATTCAATTATGAAGTGTCACCTTCTTGAGATGATGTTAAGTAACCAATTATACCTAATCATCTAAAAAAGTAAAGTATGCAAAAGAAAACTCAATAATTGCATGAATTATAAATTCAATCATTCAGTCTAGAAATATGATAGAATCAACTTCTTGGAATGACCTTTAGGAACATCACTGATACAATTAAATGAGAATCTAAAAACAGAGGTAAAAGCATGTAAAGTTAAATCTTAAAAAAAAACTATTTTTTTTTTTAATTTACTTCAAAATTCAGTATGAAGTATTACCCTCTTGAGATGTTGTGTAACAAATCAATTATACCTTAGTTTCTATGTTCCTAGAAAGTAAGTAAAATGTGCAGAGGGAAACTCAATAATTGTATGAATTAGACATTCGATCATTTATTTTAGAACCATGTTCTTGAAATAACTATTGAGAAAATCCATTGATACAATTAATTGGTAATTCTAATATAGGAAAGGAAATGACAAAACAGTAAGGAAAACCAAATAACTATGAATTCTTATTGCTTCAAACTTGATTCAATTTGAAAATAGAAATATCTATATTCGCGAAATTTTTTAGAAGGACAAGGATAACATAGTTAAGGTTTAACGTTATTCTAATGATCAAAAATTGAGTGAAACGTTAATCTACTCAGAAAACAAAATTGACAAAAAGAGAGTAAGGAAGTTAAACTAAAAACAATGAATGAAAAACCTCCTCCAATGCATAGGCCCTCTGAAACTGATTTGATTGAAATCCTAGCTATTAAAGACGCACTTAACAAATCATTGGCATGAACACAATCATTGTATTATAATAGAGGGAAGTATTAAAACAATACAATGTTTTAGCAAAAGCTTAACTTCATACTTAACTTTTTTTTTCTAGATTCTGTACAATCGGTATTTAAAGAAAATAAACATAACTATCTATGAGCTAATTCTGCTACACATGGCTAGTCAAACTTATAGAATTTTATTTTATTTTTTAACTCTTGATTTTCTACAATAGAGTAAATCAAGGGTCCTTATTTTCTCAGCTAACGTTCTTTGACCACGCCTTTCACCATGATATTAGGTCTCCTTTGCTATCGATTTAGATCAAGTAAATAGGAAAAAATCCATGTGGGGATGATTCTGGAAATTCCCATGTCGCTCATTTATCCATTCGAACCCTCGAACCTTTCAGGCCACGAGAGTAGATACGGAATTGATGATTAGCTCCAAAATAGGCTGCGTTTTGTAGCCAAATAAAAAAAAAATCTATTCGAATAGCAAGAACATCAAAATACAATATGGAAATCATTTAAATGCATTCCTTGAGACAAAACATGACATTTATTATTTATTGGAGTATATAAAATTATTAGAAAATAAGGGAAAAACGTGTGAAAGGATGTTCGGGAGAGGATAATTATGAGGTTCAACATACCCCCACTACGAAGTCATTACATTTCCTCATGCAATTTACCAAAAATGTGAATTCTCCCCTTCTACTACATTTGTTCAGACACTTCTACTAACACATCCAATTTTCTCCTTTTGATTTTTTTTTTAAGTGTTTGCCATCCTGGGCTTTCTCATAAGAATCTTGTATTTGAGATTAACGACTGTCTTGTTTAGTGAATTTTTCTTCCTTTTAACCTTCCTATTCTTTTTGTACCACAGTCCTAAATGTAGAATGGTACTATCACTAATTACCTTTTCAAACTTGTTATTCTTCTTCAAGGCCTCATTCTCCTGTTTAATATGCCTATTCAATATCTCTAGTTCATAAATTTCATGTTTGAGAGTTTCAACTAGAGCTTCGTGTGGATTGATAGGATTCACTGTTGCACTTCTCTTCTCCTATGATTCTATGTAATGATATATTTCTTGTTGTGTTGCATCTATTCCTGGAGATTTTCTACTGGGGATACCTTCAAAATTATGAATAGGATAATTTTGAGGACTGTGTAGAGGAGAAATATTTACAGGAGAATGCATTGGAGTTTCTTCATCTAAACTTACAAACTATGTCTCTTTTGGTAGTTTTTTCTTCATTAAGCCTTAGATTCTAGATCTCCTTCTCAGTTGTAGAGGATTCACATTTTCTTCATTTGTACCCTTGCTCCTCTTTCTTATCTTACCTCCTATTTTGACTTTATTTTGCTTTTTGTTCTCTGTTAGCTCTTTAGAGATGATCTTTCCATAATTTTTCTGCAATGAAGATGTAGGTCAGTATTCAATTTTTATATCAGTATTCTTCCTTCTGCTCCTTCTAGCATTGTCTTCTTTAGGTCGTTCTAGTGCATATTGAAAATGGTTTCTGATAAGAAAATTCTCCCAGGTATCTCCTACACTTTTTAAATGAAACTCAACAAGTATCTTTACCAACCCATGATGATGCATGGCGTTATCTATAAACTATATTCTCTTCTGCATGTTTGTGGACATCCTTTTTAAGCTATTTAGTAGAAATAAGGGAAGATGTATTTCACCATTCTATAAGAAATTCATCAGTAATCAAATATGATATACATACATACAACCAAACCTTCCTTCACAGGTGATAAAACTTCCTTCCTCAATTTAGTTTTAAGGGTTGAGTTGGGGATACCTTTTCTGAAAATCAAGACATCCATACCTGGGTTTTCTAGGATAAATTTCCATGATTCATTGTGAAACTCTCTGTTTTTGAACCGCCTTTCACTAAGCCTTGGAAGTTCTGTGGCTTTGGCCATGAATGTCTCAGTAACTGTGAACTTGATGTCTAAAATTTCCACTTTTGTGCGATCAAAATACCGAGCAAAAGATTTTTTAATATATCTGTGAAAAGCATTGAATTTCTCTATCAATTTGAGCCATCCAGCTTACTGCAAAATTTCCTTGATCTGCGGATATCCTTTCATATATTTTATTCCCACTGGTTTTGATTTGACTATTAGTCCCATTCCTTCTATTATGCAGAGTTGTTCAATCTTCAAAATTATCCTTTTCTATTTATGAAATGATTCATTGGGTTATGGATTTAATGAAAGGTATTGAGGGTTTTTAGGAATAAATAGGTGGTATGGATTGGGGTTTTGAAGAAATGTAGACAAATATGTCACTTCAACAATTCATGGTTGTTAATCATCAATGAAGAAGTCAATTGTGGACCGCTATGAAACATAATAGGAAGGATGTGTCTAATCTATCGTATGATGGAAATTGCAATCAAATCAAATGATGATCTATCAAGGGAGCATATGACCATGCATATTATACATGATAATGTTTTAAATTTTCTATTAAAGAAAATTTTTGTAGCATTTCTGTTAAAACTAAGCTTTTGTTGTTTATTTCTTTGGTGTTCATTCCTTACGTACCTTTTAGCATGCTTGTCTTCAAAATGTGGTCCTTTAATTTCCTTATTCATGATTTGTTTATAGGTTGTATAAATGTGTCAAAGCTACTGAATGGGATGTAATGTAGTTGTGGAACAGAATCAACTACAGAATGTAGTCAGCTGTAGAATGTAATCAACTGTAGAATGTAGTCAGGTGCACAATATGATCTGCTGCACAATGTGATCTATAAAAATGATGTATAGTTGTGGAATGAAATGTAAGTTGAATATGACTATGAAATGGAATGAAGGTGGAATATGACTATCAAATTCAATTAATTTGCAAATTATGAGCTGCAAAGATGGAATATGAATGTAGTTCAATGTTACTACTTATTTCAGAAAAGAAATGGAAAATATAGGATGCCAAAAATCTCTGATTTTCACCTTGTGTTTTCTGCATAAGTATGCCAATCATTGATTGTTTTTCATACTTATACGCTTTTTTTTTAATGTTTTTTTTATATATAGGAAAAATAAAAGCTAAGTTAGTGAAGAAGAAGAATTCTTCTTCACTAACTTCATATCAGTATTATCTTGGAAAATCTTGATAAACTGTTCTCTTGAAATTGGCTTATGATATAGTTTCAACCGATGGCCATTCACAAGAAGAGGTACCTTTTCTTCATCAATGTTCCTTATCTTCACTGCTCCATTATCAAAGAAACTTTCAATCTCATATGGCCGAAGCCAATGAGTTTGAAAATTTCCTTGAAAATATTTGAATTTTGAATCGAACAAAAGTGTCCAATCCCCTGTTTGAAATTTCTTCTCCTTGATATATTTATCATGCCATTTAGCCCTTTGTTGCTAGACTATACTGGTTCTTTGAACTGAATCTTCCTGATTTCATAAACCTGATTGAGTTGCTCCAATCTATGTTTTTGTGCTTCTGACAAATCAAGTCCCAATTAGACTGCCATCTTGAAGATTCGAATCTCAAACTCTATAGGGAACATGACTTGATTTCCATAAACAATTTGATAGGTAGTATGTCCTATTTTATTCCTCCATGTAGTTTTGTAGGCACATAAGACTTCAGGAAGCCTTTCTTCCCAATCTCTTCAATGTAGATGTACAATCTTAGTGAGAATTTCTTCAATCACCTTATTGGTAGATTCTACTTGACCATTTTCTTGTGTACGATAAGGAGTAGACTTTCTTTGCTTGATCTTGTAATCTTCCATAATCCTTTTCACCAATTTGGATGTAAAATGGGATCCCTGATCAGTCACAATTTCTCTTGGGACACCAAAATGAGTGAATATATCCTCAAAAAGAAAATTAACTATAGAATTCTCATTACCAAAAGTTAATGCTTAAGCCTCTACCATTTAGTGAGATAATCAATACATACCAAAATATACTTCTTTTGTTTAGATGGTGGATTGATTGGTCCAAAAAAATCCAAGGCCTATTTTTCAAATGTTTCAATGAGTACCTGAGGTTGTAATGGAATTTCATTTGAAGGAGAAAGTTTCCCTGCCCTTTTGCACCTATCACACCTTTTGAAACATTCTTTGGCATCTATAAAGATGGATGGCCAATAATATCCTAAATTAAGGATTTTATAGGCTATCATCTTGTCAGCAAAATATCCACCACAAGGCTCATCACCACATGCCTTAATAATTTCATGCATTTCATATTCTCAAACACACCTTTTGATAATGAGATCTGGACCTATTTTATACAATTCATTAGTATTCCATGAGTATCTTACACTTATTTGAATGAATTTTCTTTTCTCCCTAGGAAACAATTGTGAAGATAATTTTCTTGTGACTAAGTAATTAGCAATATCTGCAAACCAATGAGCTTGAGTAGTTATTGCAAAAATACATTCATTGGGAAATTTATATTCAACTTGAGTATCATCTTTGATATTTTTAATTCTAGTCAAGGAATCAACAACTGTGTTTTGTTTTCGAGGTCAGTCTAGAACGATGATGTTGAATTCTTGTAGGAGTAATAACCATCTTGTAACTTTGCCATCAGTAATAAATTTATTCATTAAGTATCTGACTGCATATTAATTTGCATGAACAAAGATTTCATAGCCTGTAATATAATGTATGAATTTATTGATAGCATCAACAACAACTAAGAATTCCTTTTCACTTACTGTGTAATTTAACTCCGTGGGAGTCAAATTCTTGCTTTTGTAATAGATGGCATAGTGGATCAAATATTTCTATCCTAATACAGCTCCCAGAGTTGTATCTGAAGCATATGTTGAAATGTGAAAAGGTAGTTTCCAATTTGGACAGCTTAAGATGGGTGCTTCAGAAATTTTTTCTTTTGATGTTTCAAATGCCAATTGGCAATCAAGATTCCAATTGAATTCACAATATTTAGTAAGTAAGTTGAAGAGTGGAGATGTTATTTTACTGAATTTTTCTATAAATCTTATATAATAACCTGTGAATCCTAGGAAGCTTCTAACACCCTTTTCACAACTTGGAATTTATTGTTTGGAGATGATGTCAAATTTGGATTTATAAACTTTAATTCTATATCCTTAAATGTGATGTCCTAAAACAATCCCTACGGTAAACATAATAAAACATTTTTCATGTCTTAGTGAAACATTTGCTTCCTTACATATTTTAAGAACCTTTTCCAAATTTTCTAAAGCTTCTTCAAATGTATTCCCATAAATTGTAAAGTCATCCATATACACCTCAACACAATCATGTATTGGATCAGAAAAAATTCCTAGTACTACCCTTTGGGATGTTGTGGGTGCATTGCACAATCCAAAAGGAGGTACTCGGTAGGCATAATTTCCCCATGGATAGGTTAATTTTTTTTACCTTCATCTTCAGGTGCTACTTCAATTTGATTGTAACCACCAAAACCATCCACGAATGAAAATAACTTTTACCTTCTAATTTATCCAATATTTGATCTATAAAGGGTAAAGGAAAATGATATTTTGGGGTATCTTTATTCAATTCTTGATAATCAATGCATATCCTCCATTTACCATTATTTTTGGGCACAATCACTAAATGGGAAACCCACTGACTATTTTAAATTGGGTAAATGAAGTTTACATTCAGCAATTTTTGCAACTCTTCTTTCACAATTTATCTAAGATTTGGATTCATCCTTATTTGAGGTTGTCAGATAGGATTACAATTTTCCTCAATATAGATGTGATGTATACAAGTCTTAGGACTAATTTCTTTCATGTCACTTTATTCCCATGCATATGCAGAAGAATGTTGTTGTAATGGTTTGATCAACTTTTCATGTTGTAATGTCTCCAAGTTATTGTTTATGTTCAAATTTTTCCCTGGAAGGATTTCAAATGTAGAGCTACCAAATTCTTCCATAGAATAAAGAGACACCTACCTAGATTCCAAATATTAAATATTGGATTTTTCCTTAAATTGATCATGTTCATATTCCGGGGATGATTCAAAATTTTCCATTTAATTTAAGTTTTGCCTATCTTCACTAATGGTTAATATAGTAAAGAGAGGTTGTATATCATTGTCATCATCTATCCATTCTTTTTAATCTAACTCTGTCATTTTTCTTGTTGGAGGATATAGAGTGAATTTCTTTGTTGATTTACCATTAGAGATATACATGTCACCAGATCTACAGCTAATGAACGCATAATCTATAGCCAACCAAGGTCTTCCTAATATAGGTGGATGTCCTCCTATATTGTTCTTAGGATTTAAGATCATAAAATTGACAAGATATTCCCAAGAGTCTAAGGATACTGAAATATCTACTAACGCACCATCTGGTTTGATTACAGAACTATCTACTAATTGCAATAATGTAGGTGTATACAGGAGATTAGGAAGTTTGAGTCGTTCCATGGTTCGTTTGCTCATCATGTTTATTGTTGCTCCTAAATCAATCAATGTATTTGGAATTTCAACTCCATTTACATGTCTTTTTACAATTGGACTTCTTGGATCTAAATTTTTTTATATGGAAACTTTTCCCATCATTATGTCTGCAATTTTTCCAATAAGCTGAATTATTTTTATTTCTTTTGTTTTTCTTCGTAGTTTCTTCATGCTCAGCTCTTTTAAGGTTTTGGCTAGAATAGGAATCTCTTTAATGGCCTGTAAAAAAGGAATTTTGATACAGAATTTTCTTAATTCATCTAGAAAATCATAATTGGGCAACATAATATGCTTTTCTACCCCTTTATCAACTTGTAATCTCTCAGGAAAAGGAAGTGTAGGAGTAATTACTGATGATTTCTCTATGATAGGAGCTGATTTTATTGGTTCTTTTTGTATTTCATTTTTAGAATTCTGTTTTTGAAGTGATTTTTCTTCCTCAAAACGTTTATTTGGCTGTAGAGAATCTTCCTCAAAATTATCTTGTTCTTGACTAACTACAAAAGGATTTTTCTTTTCTAATATCCTAGCAGATCTAAGTTGGACATCATTGAGATCTAGAGGAGTAATCATGCAGGATTGAAATTGTCATCCTTCTATCATGTAGGTATTTTGAGGATTTTGTTTATTGGGGTTTGGTAATGCCTGGGTAGGTAGTTGGTTTGGTCTCTGTGGAAATGGTAGTGAAAGTTGTGGATTTTGGTTTTGGAGTTGGGGTTGTTGATTTTATTGAGGAATTTGTTGGGGAGGATAGTTTGGATATGATGGAGGATATTGGTAGTATTGAGAGAATCTCCCATAGGGATTTTACATTCCCTGTGCCCAAGATTGAGATTGAGATTGAGATTGAGGCGAAGGTTGCTGCCAAGAATTCCAATTATTTGGTGGGGGCTGAGTATACATTTGATTGGTAAAGCCTTGAGTTTGTGGCCCCTGCCATGGTATTATAGAGACAAATAAAAGATAATATATTGGATTTGAAGTTGTTTCTTCTTGAAAAACAGCCTTAAGGCCTAGAATTGAAGTAAAAATCTTAGTCTCATGATTTTCTGAACAAAGCATAGAGGTATCTATGATTTTTGCATCAAGAGGAAATTCTCTTAAAGCATGCTTATTTCTACATTTAGGACAGAAAATAACGAAAGCATCAGTCTTGTCTTTCTTATTGTTTTGTAATTTAAGGGTGTGTATATGTTCACTAAGACTCCCTAAAATATCTATTTTAAATTCATCAAGCATGTTTACAATTTCTTCCCTACTTACTGTTCTAGTTGCAGATTTATTTACCCTAACAAGAGAAGGATCTCTTGGAATTTTCCCAGTTTTTTCTTTTACCCTTGAGATATGGATACATAATTCACCAATATCAGGTAATGGAAGTTGAGAGATATCCCCCTTCCCCATCATGTTGAGAATGAATGTCCATTAATCTCTAATGGCTTTTAATAAAAGATATTTTAAAGTATCTTGATTTAAATTGTCCATTTTTTCTCTTTTTATGTTATAATTGAATCTTTCAATTAAATCCTCCAAATTATCATCCTCTTTTTGTATCATTTTAAATAATTAATCCTTATGATTGATGGGTATGCAATAATCCAAATACCTCTCTAAAAATTCTCTCTTCATGTCATTCCATGTTCTGATAAACTGAGTGATTAAATTCATGAACCATTTTAAAGCTGCTCCATTCAATGTTGAACGAAACAAGTTTTTGAAAGTCTTGTAAATAAGCATAAGTTTCGCATAAGACTTCAAATTCAAAGAAAAAGGTTTCAGGATCTTCACTCTTTAATCCATGAAAATTTGGGAGGACAGAGGATGAAATATGTTTCATTGTGACATTTGTCTCTCCATAAACTATAGGGAATCCAAAGGAACTACCAATTTCCCTATTTCTTCTACTTCCTTCGGCATTTCCTCTACATATTTCTCTACCTCCTCCATTTAGGAATTCTCCTTCTCCTTCTCCTCCTTCTACTCTTCCTGCCATTATAGATTCTTTGGATCTAATATAAGATTCGACCTGCAAAGTTAATTTCTCTACCTTTGGTTCTTCTATCAATGGTATGTTGAAGAAAGGTTCTTCCTCTTCCTCTCCACTATGAATTTCTAACTCTTCAGCTAAAATATGTTTCCCTGTAGAGGTGAAAAAGGTCACTCCTTCTGTGAGATATCTAGGATATTCTTCCTCTAAGACTGCCTCAGTGGATGAAGTAAGAGATCCTCCTAATTGGATTTCTGACCATAGAACTTCAAGAAGTCTATGGCTAGTTCAGCATGGAATATTAATTTGAGATGGAGGTGTATCAATTATTAATATTGGTGTAGTGTCCTTGTATGAATTAAACTCTTTCCTGTACCTATGATTCTACCCCTCGAGTCTCTTTCTCTATGAATATTAATTTTTTTAGATGTAAGAAATGAGGTTACCTATTACACTTCCCTGACAACGGCGCCAAAATGTTTAGTCAATTCAATGTCTTAAATTTTTTACATAAATTATCAACCGAGGTTTGTAAACTGATGAAGTTTGGTGCACTGTATGTGCTTAGTTAAAAATTTTCCTAGTTCATTGTATGTATTTTTATATTACTTTGGGGGTTTTGTTTTTTATGTTTAAGAATATTAATATAAAAACTAAGAAGGAAATTAAATGAATCAAATAAATTATAATAAGGAAGAAAATGAAGTGTTCCTAAGTTAAACTAACTTACATAAAAATAAATCAAATATTGTTGGCTAGTCAGAATGTAATCTGAAAAAAGAGCATTTATCTTAATGATGTCTACCTTAACATTAGTTATATTCGATGGATGAATATTATATCTGGGAATGAAGTTGGAGTTCTATTCTAAATTAAAGGAAATCAACTAATGCATGTTTAGTTACTCTAGCATTCGAAATGAAGTTTCACCCTCTTGAGATGATGTGTAAGCAACTAGCTATACATTTAACTTCTAATGTTCTAGAAAGAAAGTAAAATGTGCAAAGGAAAAAAACTATTGTATAATTAGTTACTCGAACATTCAATTATGAAGTGTCACCTTATTGAGATGATGTTAAGTAACCAATTATACCTAATCATCTAAACAAGTAAAGTATGCAAAGGAAAACTCAGTAATTGCATGAATTAGAAATTCAATCATTCAGTTTAGAAATATGATAGAATCAACTTCTTGGAATGACCTTCAGGAACATCATTGATACAATTAAATGAGAATATAAAAACAGAGGTAAAATCATGTAAAGTTAAATCTTTAAAAAAACTAATGTATGTTTTATTTACTTCAACATTCAATATGAATTATTACCCTCTTGAGATGTTGTGTAACAAATCAATTATACCTTAGTTTCTATGTTCCTAGAAAGTAAGTAAAATGTGCAGAAGAAAACTCAATAATTGTATGAATTAGACAATTAATCATTTATTTTAGAACCATCTTCCTGAAATGACCTTTAAGAACATCCATTAATATAATTAATTGGTAATTCTAATCTAGGAAAGAAAATGACAAAACAGTAAGGAAAACTAAATAACTATGAATTCTTGTTGCTTCAAACTTGATTCAATTTGAAAATAGAAAGATCTATGTTCACGAATTTTTTTAGGAGGAAAAGGCTTACATAGTTATGATTTAACGTTATGCTAATGATCAAAACTGGACTACGATATTAATCTACTTAGAAAACAGAATTGAGAAAAGTCGAGTAACGACATTAAACTAAAAATAATGAATGAAAAACCTCCTCGAGTGTAGGGGCCCTCTGAAATTGATTTTGTTGAAATCCTAGCAGGTTAAATATGCACTTAAGAAATCATTAGAAATAACACGATACTTGTATTATAACAGAGTGAAGTCTTAAAACAATACAATGTTTTAGAAAAAGCTTAACTTAAAACTTAACTTTTATTTCTCTTGGTTCTATACAACAGGTATTTAAAGAAAATAAGCATAACTGTCTATGAGCTAATTCTGCTACAGGTGGCTAGTTCAACTTATAGAATTTCAATTTGATTATTTAACTCTTTCTTTTCTATGATAGAGAAAAGCAAGATTCCTTCTATTCTCAGCTAACGTTCTTTAACCATGCCTTTTACCACGATCTTAGGCCTCCTTTTCTATCGATTTAGGTTGAGTAAATAGGAAAAAATCCATGTGGAGATGATTCTGGAAATTCCCATGTGGCTCATTTCTCCATTCGAACCCTAGAACGTGTCATACCATGAGAGTAGCTACGGAATTCATGATTAGCTGTAGAATTGGCTGCATTCTCTAGCCAAATTACAAAAATTTATTTGAATAGAAATAACATCAGAATACAATATGGAAATCATTTAAATGCATTCGTTGAGACAAAACATGGCATTTATGTTTTATTGGAGTATATAAACTTATGAGAAAATAAGGGGAAACTGTGAGAAAGGATGTCAGGGAGAGGATAATCCTGAGGTTCAACAAGGAGCCAATGGAAAGAGAGAGAGAGAGAGGGAGAGAGAGAGATAGAGAGAGTAGAAAATGGAAGAAGCGTGTATCGAGGAGGAAATACCTAATTTACAAAGAAAGGTCTCCATATGGTGTGTACATGATATCAATGAGTTGGGGGCGGGGGTGTTTACACATAAATTCCAATACAACTTAGTACAAAATTGTGCCTTCAATAGTATGATACATAGAGGATAATGTGTTGGCATCAATGGGCTATATAATTATGGAATGATATAAAGAACACCATATAAATGTGTTTGGAAGGAAAATGCCATGTTTAATAAAATAAGTGCTTCTAAACTGAGTATATAAGACCAATTGATCTCATGCTAATCAGAGGGGGAGATCACAACTAAATAATCCATATTAAAAAATAAAGGGTTATGAATATCTATACAAACCAATTGATTGAGGTGGTCATGTAGTGGCCTTTGCAATCATTTCAAAATTGATCCAATAAAATCTATAGAATTGCATATGAGGTGGGATACCTGAAGGGACACCCCCTCACAAGGTCTATGAAAATCACACACATGCCTCGTAAACGTTAGGAAAAAATACTGAACTAGTGGACCATCAACTGTATGATTCTTGAACATGCAATAATGAGTTGGAGATGAGTATGTGAGAAGCAACCAAGTAAAAGGGAAACAACGGTTCCATTTCTTTATGAGAAGCACTTAATAATGAATAAACTGGACCGAAAGTACATTTCCCTCTATACAACTCTCCTAGAATAAATGTGTTGAAGTCGACAAGGGGGGGTCGCTAAAGCTACATAAATATTGAGTCGTTAACAAGGTCATAAGGAATAGAATTCGGATTGATAGAGACTAACACCATGGAGAATGATGAAGAATGAGCGAGGCTTACAACTTCCCATGTCATATCATAACATGCAAGGTTCACTTAGAAGCAACTGATATGATTCTAGAGCGAATGGTGAATTACACATGAACAATTTTTAAGGATAGATCAAGACATCTAGAGGTAAAATCTCAATAATACATGATCAATATGACACATGAAGAAGATGAAATGTTGTAACAAGAATTAATGGAGTTATGTGAAAAATACATTTAACATGAAGATGACTTATCTATGATCCTATAAACAAGGATGACTCAATGATTATGCCACAAGGAATAGGCCTAAAGGGGACCCAAAAAATATGAGTAAATAGTGGTTACTCACGATGAAGTTTCACACATAAGCTGATAGGTGCAATGATAAAGTGGTTTCAGAATATGATTGATAGATATGAATATTTTCTATTTAAAAAGAGAATGCAGTGAGACTTCTGGAAAAAATGGCTTCTGATTTAAGTTTTAAATCACCAAAAGCAATGATAGACCCTTTACAGAGCTCAAGTATATATTTATTACATTGTTGATGGTTTATAAAATACATATAGATTGAGCCAGCAATGGACAAAGAAAAAAATAGGGTTTTCCTATAAAAGGGAGTTTTCCCCCCAATTCAAATTCATTTCTGCGGTGTGTTATTCGTGAATTTGGAGAGCAGGAGAGATCACTAAAACATTTCAAACTCATAACAGAAAAATAAATTGGTGGAATTCATGTCTCCAACTTTCACGTTCATGGTTTTACTGTACTCTTTAGTTTTAGCGATTTAGATTTCTAGTTTAGGGATTAATTTGGCTTAAGAGAAACCCTGCCACATGTTTTTTCCGAAACACACCTATTATCTTTTTTTGACTGAATTTCCACCCTTTGGGGTGGTTGGAGAGATACACCTTGTGCTTCCTTGAGGGATAAATTTAGATGATTTTATTAACTGCCATTTTTCACCAGGGCCTAATTATGGGACTTATCCATATAGCCATAATACTTAGAAATATAAGAGACTTCTCTCTACAAAATATATTTGGATGGAAAATAATGATGGTAGAGAGAATTCTTGTGAGGACCTTCTATGGGTGGACCTAGATGTTACTAACAACAATGAACCACCAATTGAATTCATTCAGGAGGGAAATGATAGGTAACTGTTGATATGTTACAAAATTATGTTTATTATTCATTGAAAAGATCCACACTCCTTGACCCCAAATACGGATCTATGATGGGGATCCACAAGAGGCCAGGATATAGTGTTGGGGAAGTTATTATGATTGGGTGGAGCAGTTGAGAGATTAAGCTAACCTGATTTTTTCGCCCATTGGGACCAAATTCCATTATACATAGATGATTTTCCCTACTTTGGCGTGGTCTTCCAGGATGATAATGAGCTACCACTAGCATGTGATGTGCATGGGGGCCATATAATATGTGATACATTTTATTTGATTATGATTATCATAAGCTAGGAAGTAAGTGTATATGGCATGCAAATATTGTACTCATGAGATTGGGAGGCCATAGAGGAAAACCAAAAACATCGCGGGTCGTTGATCATGGAGTAGGAGGACCAACAAAGGATGTTCATGGGGCCATGGATCCTATATCATGATCACCTTAAGGGAGAGAGGATATGTATTAATTCATAGAGGATATCAGGCGATGACTCAACAGAGCACTAAGTGGTGTCACATAGCATGGGAGACACGCGCTTCACAATCGATACAAAAATATGTGTGACAGTCTTCCTTGCATGTGGAGAGTTATTTTGATGTTTGTATCTATGTTTTATAAGTATATTAAAGAGTTATTGGCTGGAAGTTTCAAACCACTAACACGAGATCCTCCAGGAGATGATGGGTATATGCAGTGGCATAGATGGCCCCATTTCTGTAGTTAGGATTATAGCATACTATGGACATGCCTGATGTATTTAAAATAATGGATTTTAAACATTTGTATGGATTATTTTGGTTGATAATATGATTATGCACTTTATCGACTGTCATGATTTGTTTTTATGTTATGACTGTCTTCTTCTGAATGCATTTCATAAATTTCAATTTACAATGTTATTTGCAAAGGTATCTACATATTTATTTTGATATCTAGGAACATGAATGAGTGAAATGGATTCAAATTCATGTGCAAAAATCTTAAATCGTAGATATTTTCTAAATAGGATAGGATTATGCACGTGATAAAGTTCTTTCAATTGAATTACAAGCAGCATGGAATCTAGAAAAACATGAAGGTGAAGGATGTGATGAATAAGGGAATTGGCAAGAAAACCTATCACTACGTCATATTTGGCCAAGTTATTGGTGATAGATCTAGTGCATCCACCATCCGAATGGAATAAAAAATGTAAAGGGGTAAAAATGACCCAAGGTTCCATGACTAGATTCTCTGAAAAATGACTCACACTCTCGACAAAACCGATGTATAGTGTGGACAATAGATACATCTGAAAGCCGCAAAAAGACAACAAATAATATGATGAAGAATGAAACCTACCTAAATAATGTGTAAAAATAAAATATGAATTCTATGGGAATATCATAAGGTCATAATTTCCCAACGAACAACACATTTTGAAGGTCGGGGAGAAGCTGTGCCTCTAGGCCTTGAATGTAATGTGTCCAAAGTTTGGATCACTTGGTGAGGTGGTTAGCAGGGTTTTCCACAGCTTGTTTCAGTGTGGCCATATGAGTGATATTATTTCATTGGTTGTCCCAGAGGATTTTATAGGATTTTTCTAGGTATGACTGGGATATTGTACCTTATTTCATCATAGACACCAACTATCCATGGTTTTATCCTAGTTCCATTGCATTCCAACAATTCTTGTAAAATGAAGTTATCTATAGGGATATTTTAATTAAATACATTTAAGGTGTTGGTTCATGCTAATTACTTGTAGAATACACTTAGTGTAATAGCTCGTTCGAATCGAGGAAAAAATATATACAGATCATGATGATAAAAAGGGGCTTTGGGTGTCCATTGTCACCATCAAGGTGAATTTAGCATTTTCTAACATTAAAGTGACATTAATTAGTTTATAGAAGTTAATTTATTAAATAAAGAAAGGAATGTCTCTTTTAAATATTTAATTGGATGGAAAATGTTAGTGAATTATAAAAATGGAAATGAGGGGTTATCTCATTGTTCATTAGTGCATTTGATTTTTTGGAGAAAAGAGCTCTTAGAGAGTTCCCTTGACGAGAATATTAGGGTTTGGAAACCATAACCATCATAGCTAGTTTTAGTGTTGAAATTATACATTCTAGTCATTTCAAGGAGTGACATCACTCAAATTTCACCATAGAAATTCAAATGAGATTTTTTTTCTAGATTTTTTTGCTACGAGAGGTGTTATTCGTTTAATCTATGATTTATTGTCCAACAATTTTCGTCTTTCAAGGAACAAACTTTAGCCAAATATGAAGCCATTCATATAGTTAGAGAAGGATGATATTTCCTCACAGATTTGTTGGTTGAATCCTCTGGAGAAGGGAAAATGAATTCAAGAGATTTTAGGCACAAGTTTCATTAAGAGAAAGGTGGGAAAATCATTCATTAACTATGAATAAACATTATATTCCTTACATAAATTGAGTTGAGGTAATAATGAAGGTTGAAACCCTTATTTATCAATATCTTGGCCACTCTCACTATTAGTAATATTGTTCTTGGTGTTAAATATGAACACTACTATCATATAAGAGTCACAAGCCTTCTTCTTTGGAGTTGGATGATCTTTTGGTAGATATTGGGACAAGTTTCTATGCTCATAATTGCGCCAAGTTCCTTCAAATAATCTTGATACAATTTTTTGCATATCTCCACCCTCATTTTTGCTAAGTGTGACCATTATTTGGCTGTGCGACATCACATTTAACCAGAAAAAGATATGGGTGTGAGAGATAGGTGTTATTGATATTAAATACCGAGTTTAGAGATTATTGAAAGTTTAATGTCATACCATTTCTATAATTGAATGAGCATAGGAGTTTTTGGTACACTTCCCTTCATAACTAGGTCGTATTATATATGAAGGAAGTTGTTGTAAATGACTAGTTAAGAGGACTGATATATATGTCCAATTTCCTTGAGAAGAGATTTTAAAATGAAATTCACTATGTTGAAGCATATTTACCAGGCTCCTCTAATTCATTTAAACTCTAGCTTATTTGTACAATGAATGTAATGGGAGTTGTGAATTGTTTTTATTATGACGGAAATTATATATCAACTCCATTGGTTTTCCTGATTAATTAAATATATCAATTGAGATATTTGAAGGCGATATTTGCAATGCATTTTTTTTACTATGTTTGTTTTATGAAGTTAATGTTGTGAGAATACACATGCAATAGTATATACTCAAATTGTTTGACAAAAGAAACAAGTGAAAAAACTAAAATATAAGCTCAGAAAATTGTTGACACTTTAAGGGTTAGTTGGAAGGGAATTTTATAGTGGTATTAGGGATTTTTCTAAGACAACTAATGGGTTTAGATAGCTTATTATAACAAGGGAATAATTCTTCCAATTCAAGAAGATCTATTTCACCAAAAAAAATTCAAAAATTATGAGAAAACCTTTGCAAAGGTGATAAAGCACATGGAAGCATGGGTGTCATCAAAGTAAATAAATAGCAAAAGGAATAGAAATCCAAAGATGATAATATATTCAAATACCAACAAGAAAGTATTGAAAGTGAAAACCATGAAAAAAACTTTTAGGAGGAATTGGGAAAGGTCACATCTGTTGAAAATGACGCTATCATAGATTCATCCCAAAAGGTTGGAATAAGAGATAGGGATGAAAGGAAATCATAAATTGGTAAAAAATTCTTGTTTTGAATAAGCGAGATTGTTGAGTTAGATGTTGGGTACCAATAAAATCATGGGGCTATGGTAATTGATGATGATTCCTAAGAGGTGTGCAAAGAGGGTAAGATAGAACTTGTGAGCAGTGCGATCTCCCATTAGTTGATAAAGTAAATGTTTCTCACAAGCCTACTTGTGCCCAAAAATTTAAAAACCAAATGAATATGAATGCAGGAAATATTAGGGCAGCGACAAGGAAATATGATGATGAAATAGTATTGGTGACAAATTATCATAGGAGAAGTGCAATGACACATGAAATATTGGGAGGAGGGGCTTCACTTGTATATTTCTAGTCTCTGAGGAAGGCATTTGTATAGATGAAATATAAGCACCTACACCTCCTTTCAGATAGATATCACCTACTCATGTTGACTAAGACATATCATTATGCACTAGTATGGAAAGAGGAGGAAGTGGATAGAACTACACATTAGCTTCAGACTACCTAGGTGTCCTTGAAGAGCACTCAGAGAGCCCTTCATGAATCAGAGTTGCAGGTTAAGAAAAATTGCATGGATCTAAGCTATGTGCGTTTGTCATCCAACATAGAAAGTTATTAATTAGCTATAGAAACCATCACACATTAGGATGTTATAGGCAGTCATGATTTTATTGAGTGGCCTCTAGTGATAGTGGAGCACAAGGAGCAACTGGATGAACTGGAACTCGTAGAGAAGTATCTTCCAAAGGTTTATTATTATACACCAAAGTGATGTGGACACACACACACACACACACACACACACACACGGATATATATATATATATATATATATATATATATATATATATATATATATATATATATATATATATATTTATATATTTATATATATATATATATTCACATGAGGATAGTTCCATTTAGGATCCAATTTTACTTGACACGATGGGAGTGGATAATAGAGATCTTATGTATAATTGGGATCCATGTGGTATTTTCCATCATTCATGAGGTGTGAAGGATGACTATGGAATTTAGAGTGCAATTGACCTAGTGACTAAGAACTCGTGTTCCTTAACACTTCTATTAGAATTCTTATCAGTGCTAGTGGTCATTTGGTTTCATGGAGCAGTGTGTAGACTTATGGAGATGTATTGGCACATCATTCATGCATCAGGTTGCAGGGTAGTTAGCATGCCATGATAGAAGTTATTAATATCGGATGGAATTTTCGCAACTCTAGAAACAGAAGTATATGGGGATGAAGTTCTTCCATTTATGTATTGGGAACAAGAGCCACTATGGATTGGGACAACAATGACATCCCGATTATCATATGAGGAGTCATGCCACTTATCCTGAATCAACACTTTAAATGTAATTAACTAAAATATTCTTATTAATAATGGTGTTTTACGTAAATCGTCAGAATGAAAAATAACCAAGAGAAAACGATACTTAATTGATCCCAATGATGAAGTAAGATATGTGATCCTAGTCATACTGATAAAAATTCTTAACAACCTTCTAGGCCCACCAATGGAGTAATCCCACTCCTAGAACTAGACTAACACAAGCTCTAGAAAACCCTCCTAACCACCTCACCAGGTAATCCAAAATTTGGGGACATTACAGTCTCCCCTCCCAAAATTTCTTATCCTCAAACAATTTCATTGCATTTTTCTTCCCCACTAACTAATCCAAACTAATACCAAGATTCCAAACCATCCTTCTCATTGTGAATTTTTCCTCGATGTTGGCTTAAGGGGTCCTGACCTGGGTTCGAAGTTGAGGTTAACCGAAAAAAGCCTCTTACTACTAGCACTTTCGGTAGTAACATACTGGCACAGGTGAGAGTCTCACCCAAAGAAGTATGGGGCGTGCTGGAACCAAGTTTCCACACCCTAAGAAAGATTTAAATGATGTGGGTTTCATTAAATCTAGAACAACTATATTCTTATTTGTGCGTAGAATTCATAACCCAGAACCCTAATCCGACAGATTTAAGACTTATGCACATGCCAAATAGATTCTTTTGTCCCTTAAGACATATCATTAAAGCTCAATAATAACACATTCGTTCATCTAAAATTCATCTAAAGAAGGGAATAGTTGTGCAATTGATCTATAACATAGTAAATAGAATTGCCATGCAAAATAGATAATAAAGTACACAGCAGATGCATTTGAGGCTAGATATCATCCAAAATAGTTCTTTATTCATTAACAGTTTAGATCCTTCTTACAAACCCTTTAGTTCACCCTCGCACAAAACATGACTTAGGGTCTCTGCGCACATAGCCTGCAGGAGCTTTTTAACCGAGATAAATCACACAAAATATGAAAACATAGCCAGATCTATGATCATAAATATCATTCATTTCCTCTATTGACTCGATCTAGACTCCTATTTATACTTTTGTCTTGCGCTCATCTAAGGTCCACAAACTATGGTTTGTGGCCTTTAGTTCAACCCTTTAATCCATTACAACTCATGGGGAACTTTGACCTACCCCAAATCCCCTTTCGTCATGTTGCACATGACTGAAATTTACCAAATATATTAAGAATGCATAAAAATTCCGTCTTAAGGGACCCTGCTGCAACAGGTCCCCATCACAATATTGTGACTTGTCCTATGTCACAGTGGCACTAGGTTCTTCATCTTATTTTGCAGCTCATAAATAGTAGTAGCAAAGGGTGCCAGGATGCCCACACTCAGATCTTTCACGCTATGTGTGATACCTACCAACTTTTATGATGTCGATCCTTTTGTGGTTAGGTTGATACTCTGTAGGGTCGGATTCGGGTTTTTGACAACTACATCCATGTCTTGAGATAACTTCATTACCTCATCCACTCAAGGCTTCATATGCTCAGTGACAATTTTCTTCTTCCGACAGAGCTCCTAGAATTCATCTCATAACACTTGGCTGGTCTACAGGTGTGCCAAGATCTTAGCAAGAATGAAAGTGGGCAAGGCCTATTGCAGATTGCCAAACTCCTGCTCCTTGGCACAAACTCTTGATTTATCTTCTTGACCAGTGGGAATGTTTGCACAAACTTCCATAGTCCCATTGCTTTCTCAAGCATCAGGGAGCCTTGGTCAACATGTGGTGATACACTTTTCATTACTTCTTTTACTAATGTTTCTCGCTTCGTGCGCACCTTTGGGGGTGTCTTGGGTCGCATCTTACCCTACAACATTTGCAATGTGTTGCTCATATTCAGCTATTAATGTATACGTTTCTGTCCGAGAATATTTCAATGCAACAACCAAAATTTCAATCTTGACCTGTGGTGTGGTGGACGCTAGGATGCCGACTTGAGGAAGTTCACCACATAGTCTGTCAATTACATTCTCCAATTATGCATGTTAATCCAAAACTGCCTGCTTCGTTGTTTGTACCTAGAGGGACTCTTCTGTTTTTACTGTCACTGCCTATTCTTCTTCACTCAATTGCAGCTACACGTGCACCTCCGTGCAGTATAGCTCATCGAAAATAATGGCTTGGAGAGCATCTAGCTTTCCTCTTGGTAGCTTTGCTAGATAAATTCCAACCTTGGGGCAAGTTTCTAGTTGAGCACATAGCTCTGGCTACTCCACTATCATAGTTGCGCACGGGAAGGGGAAGATTTTACAATATGAGGTTGTGCTTATCATGGTTGTCAGTAGGCTCACTTGGATTGACCTCGCTTGATCCACATTCACTTCCAATTTTTTTGCTTCAGATTTAAGTTTTGCAATCCAGATTATAAGGCCTACACCGCAGTCTTGTACTGCTCTTCCATAGTAGTCAATACGGCATCATCCACAAACCAAAACCTATCCATTTCCTCATCCCCCACACCCTTAAATGTGGGTAGCTTCATATGTGCAACAATATCTTCTGGAGGTGCTGGTGGTGGTGGCGAGGTAGGAGATGTCTTACCCCTTACATGGGTTCGACTGTGGTGTGGTAGGAGGGCTACTTTTAGCGTGCACAAATTCACTATTCTCTATATCGAGTTAATTTATCAGAGGGCTCTATATAGATTTTTCCCTTCTTTGATTGACTCGATAATATTTCCCCCTACGCTTAGTTCTTTCTATATTATCTAGGGTCATTCAATCGATATTGCTACACAAAATACCCTTTTCACACAATAGCATCTTAATCAGCAGAGGCAAAGGGCATTTGAATTTACCTCTTGGCCCCTTGAAAAATATCCTTTCAGCTTCAGAGTATGACACAAATTTATCTACCGCAAATTCTATCACAAACCCACCCAAGATGACATCAACCCAGTCATCTACAGTCTGGGTGCTGGAGTTATCAGTCTTCTCTAACTGTTGGATACATTGAGGTGTTCATTACGTGACCCTATCTTCCTTCCAACATGTTTGGAATTATGCTAATCTTGACAACTACTCTTGTAATTCATGTGCAAAGCTGACAAAGAAGATCTCATGAAGCTCTGTGAAAACATAATTTCTCTTCCACACTTCACTAGACAACTTCTTACTTATGTTTTCTATTAGGGAAAATTCTTGAATTTAATTCTCAACGCACTCCTCTAATTTGGGATTTAATGGCTACCACTGAAATTTCCACATGACCAAACCTCTTTCAAAATGATCTCGATCACGTCAAAGGAACAATTTGATTGATTGAGGGGTCCTAACCCAGTTTTGGAGTTGAGGTTAACCAACAAAACCCTCTTACTATTGGCCCTTTTATCAATGGCCTACTTGCGCGGGTCAGAGTCTCAGCCAAAGCAGTATGGGGGGGTGCTGGAACTAGATTTCCACACCCTAAGAGAGATTTAATTGATGTGGGTTCCTTTAGATCTTGAACAAATCTATTTTTATCTGCACGAATAATCCCTAGCTCGAAACCATAATCATACATATTCAATACTTATGTTCATGCTAAACAGATTACGTTGTCGCTTAATACATATTATAACTCAATAATAACACATTCATTCATCTAAAATTCATCTAAAGTAGGAAACACTTGCACAATTGATCTATAACAGAATAACCAGAATTATCTTGAAAAACATATCATAAAGTGCGCATTAGACATATTTGAGGCTTAGATACCATCCAAAATAAATATTCATTCATTAACAGTTTAGATCCTTCTTGCAAGCCCTTCGGTTCTCCCGCACACACAGCCAGTAGGGTTTGCATAGAGCAGGACTTAAGGTCTCTGTGCATATGGCCAACAATAGCCTTTTAACCCAGATAAATCACACAAAATACCAAAGCATATCTAGATATATCATCATCAATATCATTCATGTCCTCTATCGACTTGATCTAGAATCCTATTTATTCTTTTAGCCTGTGATCATCTAAGTTTCGCAAACTGTGGTCTGCATCCCCTAGTTCTAACCTTTAACCCATTACAACTCATGAGGGGATTTGAACTTCCCCAAAATCCCTTGACTTGTGTTGTTCAAGACTAAAATTTACCAAAATATATCAATAATTCATCAAGATTTGGTCCTAGGGGACGCCCCTCCAACACTTTCCTTGCACACTCCCCAACAAGGCATAGATACCAAAGGCCCTCTACATACTTCTGATAATTAAATCATATTTAAAATGAAAAAACTCAACCATCTCTTTGAGAAGATGTTCTATTAGAAAACCAACCTCATGCACCTCTAGAGAGAACTCCTAGAATTACAATCCAAATCTTATAGAAGAGGGTCCTCATCCACATAAACCAAATATTATCAGATTTCATTCCATCAGTGAATAACTAAGAAGTAAAATTTCCTCCTCCAAAATAATTTCCAATGGAATATCTTGGTGATCTTACCCTATAAATACCAACTCATCCATAATGGTGGTTGAATTTTTGATACATGTAATGCGAGGGCCCCATGCTAGTCTCAAAAGGAGATTTCCATGCCACCACTGTGTCAATATGATCATAATTGACTACTTTCGAGAATTTATACTAAATTTTGGTGCCCATACATGCCTAGTATCTAATACTTGTATGCAGCCAATATACAAACACCATGTAGCATGAATCAATCTAGACCATGATAAACTACCCTACTCTCACTAGATAGAATAGGGAAATCTATTATCTAATCTCGTGGTGATGTACCCAGTTACTACCATGAGTCCACACACCTTCCTATAAAAAATTCCTAACATTCACTATTCCACATGCTCATAAAATGCACTGAGAGGTGTGTCATGCAACTCTCTCCTCAAACCTCTCATCATAAAGCATCACCACATCAAGCACATGCCATCCACTACCTATGACCGTCGGGAAAATGGGAAAGTGAAGGTCACAAATAGAACTTGGAGAATATTCTTACCAAGGTTGTTAGCAACAATGCAAATGATAGGGCATAAATTCTTATAGAAGCCACTTGGACCTACAATACCACCTGGAATACCACCACTGGATTCACCCCATTTGAATTATTCTATGGAAATAAGGCCATGCTTTCCATTTAATATGAATATAATACCCTATGAATAGGAGATTATTTATACTTCAACCAAACTGCAACATAACAAGAGAGGAATCTCTAGCTCAATGGTTTAGATGAATTCATATTGTAAGCTCTCCTATAGACTAAGGTAGTATCGCTATAGAGGAACATTTGGCATGATAAACACAGTAGGGAGAGATATTTTAAAGAGGGTGATGGGGCCCTTCTGTATGACTAAATATTCAAGGATTTAAATGAAAATTAATAGAAATATGGGTGGGCCCCTATCTAGTGTAAAAATGTCATGATAATGGGTCCATCAAAATCATAAAAATTGATGAGGAAGGTATCCACTTGCTTGTCAATGCTCACCTGTTGGAATTGTATACACGTTTCATTTCCAAAGAGGAGTATACTAGTTCAATTAGCAAGGGGATGAATGTGATTGTGAGGCTCACAACTATCAGTTCCCCAAGCTTCTCACTAGCATCTGCAAAAAAACAAAAAAACAAAAAGGCTTGTGAAAACGTCCACGAGGCATCCAAGGCCAACTCTAGGGTTGAAAACATCTATGAGGCAACCCAAGAGAAAGAGAGAAAAAAAAATGAAAAATAATATGAAAATATGCCCAGGTGAAAACCTCCTCTAAGGTTCCTTGGGAAGGATTGCAGATTGAAAACCTCTCCACAGGAAATATGTATGTCTAAAAAATAATAAAACACAAAAAAGTTAAAGAAGAAAAGATAAACTGAAAAAAGGAGGGAGCACTTAAATCAATTCTGCTAACATTTTTATTTTGGAAGACTCCAAAAATTCAAGGGGATAACAAATTAAGGAACAGATTCCATAGTCTATTTCCCCATTCCCTAGACTAACCACTATATTTCCATCATCTTTTACCCATCCCCCTACATTCCACCATGACCTAGAAAGCAACTACACCCAATTTTTCCTCAATTCCAGAGTGCTATAGGAATGCCTTGAAATGTTATGGGATCAACTAGCAATTCCAAAAGATTGAGATACACCTAGAAAAATTGGTGAAAAATCATGTTTTTCATTGGGAAATGTTAGGAGTGGTCCATCAAAACTCTGTCACTTCTCATGCACTCCATTTAACTAACTCCATCCTCAATATTCCACCTCTAAACATGGAAAAACACAGAAAAAAAAAACTATGACTTCACTCTTTTTCACTAGATTTCACCACCATCAAACACCTTTATCCATACGCTCACAATGATTTTTCCAAGTCCCTAAATTCTATATGTGTGACTACTACAAAACCATAGAAAAAGGACAGTTGCAAGTCTAGAATGGATATTTCACCACCCTATGACATGAAGAGGCCATCCCTAAGGCTTAGAGAAGTCACACCATCCCTGAGGGCAAGCTAAAATGTTACCAATCCACCCCATAGGTAGGATATTGAAAATTAGAAAAGACACACATGGAAGAGAGATTTCATTAGTCAAATACATCATCATGTTTTTTTGTTTAATGAGGACCTTTGCATAAGAAATAAAATGGAAGATAACACGTTTAGAGATCATTTTATCGTTCATGGGCATAGCAACAACATTCATGCTCCTTCGTCAACTCAAAATCATAGGTAGCCTTAGGTATGCTTACCATCACATCTTCCCTGTGGAAATAATTGTAAAAAAAATGTGTTTAATGAGCGAGAATACAATTTTTATGACTTGGAGGTGGCTAGTAAACTTGGCCACCTTCTATTAGTAAATTACAGTCTACTCAACCACCCATGCAACATGCAAAATTCAAAGTCAGGGAAGTGTTAATTACATTGAGTGGGGATAATCACAAAAATATGAAATACGTGTAGAGGCCAGGTCACCAAGCGCTTCGAGGCCATTACCACAATAAGGAGTAAAAAGACAAGGTTCTATTTCACTTATACCAATGCTCATTTACAAAAACAGTTAGAGAATCCCATCAAGATATCGTAGGTCAAGATAGATGCTACCAGAGGCTTCCTAGGGTTCTACAGAAAAGATACATAATTATTTTTCATATTACACAATACCAGACACCACTACTATACGAATGCCATGATTTCTACATGAACACAAAGGAGGTGCTACAATATTGGTCCTAGCAACAAGAAGGATTCCAAACTACCAACAATTTTCCTCCAAACCCCTATGAATATAAACAGAACAAGGAAATAGTTGTAACAACCAATAAAAACCTCTTCCTCCCTAAAGAGAAACCCGATGAAGATAAAAATGGAGTAGGAAGAGAAATCCTTCCTTACCCTATGGATTAAGTAGACTATAAAATCTTTAAACACATATCCTGTGAAGGGAGGTTGAGTATTGTATATTAATATCAACTTAGGTTGCTCTATTAGCTAAGGTTACAAACATAATTTCCCATTCCAAGTAGTGTTAGTGTTCCACATTTCATCCTTTAGTATATAATTTAAATGAGTTAGAGAGTCAAGGAAGGAAATCACCAATACATTTCCCATCATGGAATCGTCAGACTCATTGTGATGGATGCCTTAAGCCATCTCAGAAGCCTTGTGTTTTTGGTTGACTTTGTATACATATATAGGGAGGCCTTGATTGAGACACAATCCCTTACCTCAACACACCAAGACGAGACACTGAAATATATTGTTTTAGGTAGGAAAGAAAAAGATGAGGAGGAAGAAGAGAAAAAGAGTGGAGAAAATAAAAATGAATAAGGAGGAGGAGAAAGTACAATAGAAGAAGAGACACCTAATGAGCTTTGTGGATCTCAAAATATAGGAAAATGAGGAAATCAAATAAGCCTCTCACTAAGGAACATAAAACATGAGGTGGTTGCTCCCTCGACCATAAATAGAACACATGTTAAGCCTAAGAGGAGGAAGCTAAAGCAGGTCCCCGTGTACTTTCAGAGGATAAAGAGAACTAGGATCAAGCAAGGGAAGCATAAACCTCCTTATGTAGTCCCAATCAAAATTTATGACTCAAATAGCAAAGAAGAATAAATGGAACCAGGTGAAGAGAAAATTGAGGAGGCCACCTCCTCTAAAGCCAAGGGTAACAATCCCTTTCCAACCATAGCAAGGCCCACCACTAGAGTAGTCAAATCTAAAAAAAACAAATCACAATATATCTTGTTATAGGAGCAGAAAAAGGTACTAAAAGAGAAAATAAGGGATGTACATGAGAAAAATAATATTCTATAGGAAGAGAGAGGGCTGCTACAGGAAGGATCATATTTTCTCCATGATTAACGGAAAGGGCTAGAGTAAAGGAAAATCAAATAAAAGGGGGAAGAGATAGGTCCCCAAGGAATCTAGGAGCATGAACCATAACCCGACCTAGGTTCCTAATACAAATTTATTGAGGGACAGAGAATGATACCTACCACATTTGCAATACCTCACTTCTTTGAGCTAGAAAAGGAAATATGCAGAACTCACCGATGTATACAAATTGCACAAAACAAAAAGGTAGAGGTTGTGGGAATAGAGAAAAAAATTTAATGAATTAAGGCTAAGGGACCAGTTGGAGGAAAAGGATGTAAAACTTTCCACCATGGAAATTTTTTCCATGGAATCCATCCAATGCCAGAAACAATCAAAATCCTATGATATCTTCCTTAGGGAGAGGTGGCTACAATTCAAGATAAACACATTGGCATAATATGGCTCTGTACCATTCTAATATTATAGGAATTTCATTACATTTTCCAGAAGGTAAGTACTGATGATAGATCTAAATTGATGATTTCTATATGCATAATATGATCCCCACAAACTTGAACTCTTGGGACCCCAAACGAATATTAGGGGAAATGTAATTGATGGAACTATCCTCTTCATTGACTCGTGAAGAAAAAAGGTTAAGGAATTAAAGAGGGTAATGACACAAGAGGAATGTTGGCCCTTATACTTCAAATAAAATTTAGTGATCCCCAAGGTTGTCATCAGTAACCACAAAATTATCTCCATTAATCCCAAATTTCCCCCCGTTGCATGGAAACAAAAGAAATATCTATCCTCCATTTCGAATACACCTCTAGGTTGTTGGAGAATCAAATGCTACAATATTTCCAAGGGGATTTCATGCTTTGCCTCACAGTTTGAAAATAAGAAAATATCACCTCCCAAAATACTAAGGAATTCCCTAGAGAGAACCCCACCCAATAAAAGGATCATTCAAAGGTTGAAGATCCATAGGATAGGGATAGAAATTAGTCCTCCCTTGCTATTGGGCATATAGGAGAGAATATATCGAGAAGAGGTACAAAGGGAGTGGGAAGATATAAAATAAAATCCAATGTCCTATCCACGAGAAGGCACACCAGTTGAGATTCATTGGGATGTTAGAAAGGCCACCGGGGTTATGCATAGACTTCATATCACTGAGTAACTTGTTCAAAGGGTGAGGAACACCTTCATCAGGGGGTGATTATGTGTCCCATAAATAGGTATATTTTGATTCCCATATTGCTATATTTTGACCGGTAAATTCCTTATTTTCTCAACATTTATTTATATTTTTTTGGCTATAATGTGTTTATTAGGAAGACTAAAAGGTGGTTTTCATACTTTGTGGCTTAATGTGGTTTATGTTCAGGAAAGAAAGAATTTTTGGGTACATTTATGATGAGATGAATATTGGAGGAAACTACAGGGAATGTAGAATGTTTTTCCCCTTCATTTACTCTCCTTTGACTCAAAGTGATCCCTAGAGCCACTAATATGCACTCATCTACAACTTGAGATCCATTGAAAACTAAGGAAATCAAGTGCATATGAATATGTAAGGGAACTAGATCCACTAATTTCAAGGTTTTAGAGAGATGTTGTCCTCCTCTTAAAGGATATGCTCCTTAGTCAGTCTTTGTATAAATAAATAGTCCTAATGGCTCATTGGGATTCAAACTCTTGACATTAGGAAGAGATATTCAAAGGAAAGTACTTGGGATTATTATCTCCATTTTGAGATCATGTATTTTAAATCCATTTTCTGTTAATGAAAGGTCCATTTTTTTTCTACATATGAGTTAGCTTAGGAGGGTTGAAACCATCGGGTTAGGTCCAAACCAATAGGATTTAGTCCCTCTCATGTATTTTTCGTTTTTTCTTGTTCAATTGTTTTTATTTATTTCCTTTGTAAAACATAATTTATAATGAAAAAATTCTATTTGCATGTCTTATCACCACCTCCGTTGTGGGAGGTGTGGTTGAAGAGTCCACAACAAAAATCCAAAAATATGTGTTTATGTTTCTTTGCAATTCTCTAGGCTTTGGATTGTAATTCTCTTTAATTCTTGGTTTATGCACCTTAGAAGTTAACATCAAGAGTTTGAAAATGGATTAAATGCATATTTTAGGATAGAATAGAGCTTGATGAAATATGATTCAAGTCATCCTTTACACTTAAATTTATTTTGATGCAATATTGATCATTATATGCATGTTCTTGATTGCTAGTATGCAGGTGCTGCCATTGAATTGCAGGGGTTGGCACACTTATCCAAATCCACTTTTTCATTACCATACTCCTTCTAAACACCTCATACTACTGTATAGCTTTGCCACTTAGATCATCTTTTTTGGGTCAATGATGGGCACCATGGGCATGGAGTTTTGTGCAACATGGGCCTCTAAGGGTTTCTAAGCTTAAAAAAATACCTCACACATCCTTCATTCACCATAATACACTTTCTTCCACCTTCAAAAAACCTTCCTTTCCCTCATAAATCTCTTGGACCCAATCTTATAGAAAAACATGGCAATCATGTATCAAAACACGGTATCCTCTAACATTCTATAGCAGTCATGTAGCACTACCCAAACTCAACTATATTTTATCTAGGATATTTATTTTTTCATTTTGATACTGAATAATCACTCCTAGTATTTTAATCCATGATTGGGGAGACCCGAGGACCACTCTAGACCTATTTTTTCTCTATTGCAAGCACACGACAACAAATAAAATTAGGAATTAACTTTTCACATTTGAATGACAATGAGTATTCTCTTATGAAATGATTAAAGAGGTGTTTTCTAAACCTAAATCCATCTGAAACTCAGTGATATGAATGTGTTTAGGCCTCATAATTTCATTGCCACAACATGGGGGAAAACCACCCACTCTGGACCTTAGAGCAAGTCCTTTTCCTTTTCATGTGGTAGCTGCAACTGGGGATGAAGGGAATAGTTTCTCAATAAGGATGATTTTGGGGTGTTTTTTTTTATATAAAATGCAATGGGAAATTATTTTAATCTATCACATGTAGTTTTCTAGCACTTATCTATTCTACTATATACCCTGGGTGTTTCTTCATTTATGTGATCTATAGAGATATCCTACAACTATTAGTAATGAAGATTATTTAAATGTTGAAAGAGATGAAAATTATGTAAAGATGATTCTTTTAACAAAATAGTTTTATTAAAAGAATTGTGAAAAGTGTATTGCATTCATATGTCTGATTATATATCAGATAATATATCATAGACAAATATTAGTGCAAAAGTGCATTTAACATTCATTTATCATAACAATTCAAATATATAATGCAGGTAAAAAGATAATTGTCAATATAGAAATAAAAACTTAATACAAGTGAATAGAGGTACCATATGTATGAAGTCCTACTCATATAAACTAACAATGCATTTTCTGCTCCTCTTCACTTTAAACCAATTTAAAGAGTATAATAGTGCAACATCAGTTAAACAACTTCAAATGTCAAAACATAATAGATTGTGTTCCATTAATCCATCAGAGCATTTAAAAAATTACAAAAGTGCATTCTTTGCAAATGGTTTTGAAAAATTTATGGACCCTTCTCTAAATGCATGAGAAGGTTTTAAATACCAATATAAATATGTTTAAAAATATATTATTACACAAAAATAGAGGAGGTTTCAAACAACCATCCTCGTAAGACAAAATTCAACTAAAATCTAGGAAAATAAAGTAATAATGTAACTATGAATGTTGATCTTCCTTTTGGATTTGATCTCGAAGTTGAAAAATATCTAACATAGGTTTCAGCTAAGTCGACTGCAAAATTCTCGATCTGACCTCACCCTTGAATACTACATTTGAAAGTGTTGGATGTGACATTTTTGTTGACTCGATTAATGACTGCAGAGATTAGTATTGATGATAAGGTTTGATCAGAAAATTCCAATAATTTTCTTAAAACTCATTATTTTTTTAATCATTTATTCGTACATTTCTGTCTTTTGTTTCCACTGTGATTCTAATGGCTTGATTTATGAGAGAAACTTAGATGTGGACTCTTTGCTAAGCTCATCTTTCAAAATTTGTTCACATATAGATTTAGTAATTTCCTTTGTTAACTTTGATGCTTTTGTTGCCGCTTTGCTTGCTTTTGTTAATTGTGCTTCCAAATATTTAAATGAGATTTCCTTATGAAATTTATCTTCCTAGGGTAGATGAGCTTCCTTTCCTGAGTCTGATGCTTGCCATTGAATGTGTTCATTGATTTTCTTCTTAATTTTCTCACACTCAAGTTTCTAGATAGCCACTTGCTGGATCAAGATTTCACTTGAATCATAATAAGAGCTAGTAATATAAGATTGTTGGAAAAATACTTCTTGTTTCTACTTTAGGTTAGAATTCACTTCTAATTCCTCCCTTATGAATTTCTCTACCTGTTGCTGGTTTTGTAATTTGTTTAGTGCTGCTTCTAGTTGCGTTTGCTTTTTTGTAAGTTGGAACTAATGTTGTAAAGTTAATCTTTCAAAATCCTTTTGAAAATGAGACATTTTCAATTCCATTTTCCTGTTGGACTTATAATTTTCTTGCTTTAAAATTCTCTCTAAATATTGTAATTTTCCTTCTATCTACTTCAGTAAAAATTGAACTTCAGTGGATTTATCAATAGTGGAAGTAGCATATGCCCCTGCAAACTATGATATCTCGGTTAAATTTTCAGTAGGATCAGCTAGAGGATCCTTCCATAAAATGTCAAAAGATTCATTTGTAAGATTTGAGACTATATCATCAAATCTCATCATTTTTCTTCCCTTGACTATAGGATTATTATTAGGAATGTAGAAGACATTGAGTGAAGGAATTTCCTCAATTTGTAAAACTATCTGCTCTGTTGGGTATGCCGGAATGATTTCTCGATCATGAGTTTTAGGAACTTGTTGTAGTGGAGTAGCAGTTTCCACTAATTTCTGAGAATGTTGTTGTGTCTGAAAACTTGTAGTTTGATTAGTATTAGGATTTTTTAGAGATGTTTTTGGTGCCTTAGAAAAATTATCCCATTCAGTCTTTAAATATTTTGGCTGAGATTTTTCTTCTGATCAGATGTATTTTGGTTGTGTTTAATTTCTTGGGAAGGTGATTCAGTTCCATTAATTCCCCCTTTATCTTGCATCTCAATCTCTTTGATTACTTGATCAATTACCTTCTTTGGGCTTTCATTTCTATTTTCAGATTCATTATTAGAATGATCCAAATTTTTAGAACTATGCTCTGATTGCCTTGACTTATTTTCTTACATGTATTTAGCTTGATTATATGAGCTAATACTTGGAGTTGGTCTGTCAACATATTCAGTTATCAATAAGGCTAAAGGAATTCCTTCCAATCTCCTATTTCTGTATGCTTGGAAGGCTTCCAAGTCATATTGATTGAGCTTACTATATGCAAACTCTTGTACATCTGAAAAATTTTCAATACCTTGAAATAAATCATGAAATCTAACTATCCCTTTCACAAAAGGTTTCACTTTGAGCTCTTTGATGTAATTTTTAATTACATCATTGGGGTCATATGACCACTTTGGCATTACAACCAAATTCAAAAAATTACCATTTGAAACTTCCTTAAAGGCATGACACATATCAAAAAGTGAAAATGTATCGCACTCTAAAGGGAAAATAGGCCAAATGGCCTTCTTATCATCTTTGAAATGTTTCAAAATACCATTTACCACAAGCTGGTAAGCAATCTCTCTAACAAGTAGCTTTTCAGGAACATAATATGGAAGGACGGGGGGAGAAGCATAACTCCTGAAAACTCTGACATAGGTGAAACTTTATTCGGAAAACCATCTGGAAACAGGAAAAATTTAGGTACTAGCCTCTTTGGAAATCTCAGGGGATTTCTCATTGAATATAATATGGTGCATAGGTAAAATGAATCTCTGGAAAATTTTGTAAAAATTTATATGAAAGTCTGACTCCCAAATATCTCTATGGAAAATGTGGATTCTAGTAGAGTCTTGGGTCATCCATTTCCATCCCATGGTGGGAAAACTTGAACAAAAAAAAATTGTGTCCATGACATGGGCACTCATGTAAAAGGGGGGTATTGGCCTAGAGAAGAAACTTATTTTACTTCTATACTCCATGATATTTCTAGCCAAATTATCAAAGAGGATATTTTCCGAATTCAGAATTAAATAATTGACGATTGCGTCAATTAATGGGACTCAATCTATAGAAAACCTATTAGTATCAGGCTTTGCAAATAGTCTACACAACATTCCAACATCATAACAATAAGGGGAAGGAATTTGTGCGATTGGGTACGTACCAAGTTTGTCCCATTTGAGCTTGCCTTGGTCATCCTTCCATTCCTTTATAATTTTCATCAAGTCTGGATGTTTCTTTGTAAAGCTTTTAGTAAAATATTTGTCATAGTTTTGCAGCCGGATAGGTAAATGATACATTGTCCTCAATATTTTGCCCTGAATGGACCGATATTCTTGTCCTTTGAATTCTTAAATGTTATATCTTATATTTTCAAGTGGTCAATTACCCACTTAACCATATCTATATAGGGGAGAATATTTGGCCTTGCTGCTACTTTATGAATAAATGAGCATGCAACATCGAAATAGGTTTGGTCTGAAGGAAATAAAGTGCCTGTTGTAGTAAGTTTGATTATTACCCTTGGTGATTCATTCTTGAAGAATTGACACATTTCCTCCCACACGGAACTACCACAATCCTTGTTGTAGGTGGTATCTATGAATAAGCGAGACATATCTGAGTCTTTAGTAGATGATGCCTGGGAAATTTCCTTTCCTTTCTTGCTCATCCCTCTTATCCTTGCTTTGCTAAGTTGTTTCTTGAATTCAAGTAAACAGAGAAAGCTTTAGATCTTAACGTAAATGGAGAGAAGGATAGATTTAAAACTAATATAATAAAAAATTTGGCATTCAATCATTCAAAACACGCTCAAATTAGATATGAATCGTTCTAACCTTACTCTTATTAAATGTGGTTAATTACCCATAATTATTTCAATCAAATATTTTACACACCTTCATGTTAAATGTATATCGATAAATTTAAGACGTTAGATATCATATCCGGTTGATTAAATATGAATCATTTCTCACACTTGTGCAATAACTATTAGCTACCGCATATCACAACTCAAAGCGTTTTCTATTAGTTATGTTTTCTGGTACAAATGAATTTCGCGAAGTGTGATCTGCGCAAATCGTAGATCGCAATTTCCATACAATAATAAAACTTGAATTTGGTTATTTGTTGAAAAATGAGAAGTGCACTTAAGGAATCATGCCAGTTCTCTTTATTATATCCTTGAAGTTTTATGATGGTTTCTTTATTAATTCGTTGGATCCGATTCATTGCAACTCTTACCGAATTTTTATTAGTTGATCATTTTTTAAAAGGTGGAATGTGCTTTTCTTTTAAAGCGATGTTTAGAGCTTTTGTATTTAGTGTTTTAAATGACTTAGGAAAAGGTTTAGCACATATCTCATCTCACAAGACTTAATATGTTTAAGTTGTTAGTCTTGTAAGCTATTCGATTTGTGGTGCGCGCTAAGAAATAAAAGCGAAAAGGGAAAAAATTTATTTCCTAAAGTTTTAAGTCTTAGGCCAAGATAAAATAAAACTAATAAATTTCTTATTTATTTTAAAGGGTCCCCATTTTCTATAATTAAATGGGGTTTGTTATATAGTACAACAGAATGGAAACTCTTCAATGCAAAAAATATAGACTTAAAATTTTGGATTTCATAGTTATCTGTTGTAGACTAAATTTCCTCTTTCAAAGAAATTTCCTATTAGGTTAATGATGTACATTATGGAAGTAGAATTGTGATTTAATTGGTTTGCACATAGAGTAGAATGGTTAATTTCTGCAACTCGTGTAGTATTTTCCCTTCTTACAATTATAATTAGTCTCTACATCTAATGAATGGCATTTTCATTTCTGCAACCAGGGTAATGTTCATTTCCTTACAATTATGGTATTTTTTTGTATTTTCATAAAACTTCTCTTTGTAGATCGCTGAAGGAGTTTTCTCTGCATGCATTGATATGATTCAATGATTGAGGGTGACATGAGTAGAACCTCACCTACTGTGGATATGGCACTATCACCTCTAAGTTTGTACGAACCCCGGGTTGGTAATTCAATTTGAGGGTCTTGTGAGTTACAACATCCTTGATGAAATACTAGGCCTCATCACTCTCTAGTTAAGGTAAATTTTCAATTCGCTTGAAATTTAGCAATTAGTGGGAATTTTTCTTTAATTAATTGACCCCATGTATAGGGGGTTTTTGATGGGGCGAGCATTGAAATTTTTTCAGTTTGTTCTTCTACGCACTAAAATTTGAAATGGATATAGTAGATGTATGTGTTGACAGTACGGGGGGGTTTGAACACTCAAATAGGACTCACACAAGGAACTACACAATAAAGCAACAAAATTATAACATAAATGTCAAGGAGATGAAATTATTCATTATTTTTTATTTTCCTTGTTAGGATATGTATTTATCTCGGAGGGTTAGCTCAATTAGTTGAATACACATCATAAAATCACCTTAGTTTTATATTGAGAGGGCACAAGTTCAATTCCCTATAAAATCTTAGTTTCAGGTAAATGTCCAATTCACTTATCATTTAGTAATCAATGAAAATTATGCTTTTATTATTGGACCCCAAACAAACGGGATTGTAAATATGGTTGACATTGAAAAAAATTTAGTTTTTTCTTTTATGCACATAAATTTGACTTGGTTATAGTAGATGCATGTGCTGATGGTATGTGAGGGTGTTGAGACTCAGATAATAATGACATAAAGAAATTGGAAATAAAATGACAACATTATAACATGAATGTCATGGAGATGAAATTATTTATTATTTTTTGTCATCATTATCATGGTATTTATTTAGCTTCAAGGGTGATCGAAAATTAGAAAGCCCGAAGGAATTTATTATACTGAAAATTACTTATGATATCATGTATTCTTATTAAATTTATCTATGTTCTTCTTTTAAGTTCTTCTCATCAAGAAATCATCCAATAAAAAACATGAAGATCAATGAAACCAAATATAGGAACTTAGTCAAGGATACAAATTCTATGTAAGGGAAACCCCAGTCAAAATATTCAACTAGAAGATTCAAATCAAATTGCAATAATCTAAGAGCTTAGACTAGAAAAAAATACCTTCCTCTCTCCACCAAGTCAACCTTTCAAGTTGATTAACCAAAATCTAGTAGTATCTTCTAATATAAAAAAAATCGCATGCAACAACCCAATTTTGGCCCTCCAGCTATAAAATTTCAGCCCCAATGTCGATCTACAACTTCGGCCCTCCTACAATAGAGAAAAAAATCATGCATGTGGCAGAAAAGAGATAAATTTTGCTCCTTCTTGTTTGACATATGTCTCCTTCTTATATTCTATGGTTTTATTCTTCTTCTCTAGGTATTTCACTATTCTTTCTTTCTCCCACAGCTGAAGATCAAACTTTCTTGTGAGTGTGTCAAAATGAGGTTGTGTAGCTGTAAATATATAGTGTTTTTTTACTCCTTTTGATTTTGACTTGTCTTATTTGAGGCTGACTTCATGGAGGAGGAACAAATGAAACTTTTGACACATAAATAAAGTTCTTTCTTAATATACAAATCCCAAAAAGGATCTATCAAATTATGACAAGGACTAGGAATCATGACATAAAACCTAGAAGCCTACAATGGAGGCTTTTGACCTAGAAAGAAATAAAATAATCATGAAACCCATGCTTAATAATAATTTTTACTACAAAATGAAAATTTCTTTTCTTTCTTTTCAAAAGTACATTACATGACGACTTAAATACAATTATGAATATTGATGCTAGTTACATTATTCAATGGTCCCTCTTAACTAGGGAGTTATTCACAATGGAAGATATTAAAATGACATGAAGTGTCACAACACATGTGGTTCTATAGATTATATAGTTGAGAAAGGTATCGAATCATATGGGACTAACTTGTGTTCCAATATTTAGCCACTGTAGGTACCATCATGATTCAACTCTAATGCCAACCCTTGGATCTAGGTATTGTATCCAATGTTAGACCTCCACAAGGCCAATGATACCCGCCCTACTTTGAGATATATACATCATGACAGTTCAACCATATGTCTTCCCAAGCACCTTTTCACCCCAATGTTATTCATCTCCCATTATGAACTAATTCATTTATATTTACTACTCTAAGCATGCTTCAAAATGTATAACCTTATTAAGGAGAGATCTTGTACAATCACAACCCCAATTAATAATAAAATTTCAATATAAACATATTTTTATCGCAAACATTGATGGTCCTCAATAATTCTTATGCTTCCTATATCATGGTCATAGAATCACATCTCATCATAAGCTTTTTCTTTAACCTTTTTAGCAAGACCAAACTCAACCTCAACAGTTTATTAGTCAAAGACATCTATCAGTAGTGCTTTTTCGAGTTAATTATTTTCTTCGATGTATTTTTATAAAAGTTATCACAATAACCCCTCACTCTGAACTAGGGATACATACTTTAATTTTATTTTTTTAATCCAAGCTTATTCTTATTAACAACTTAATTCTATTAGCCACGCACACTCTTTCTTTCATATCAAATAAATTCCAAAGATTCATTTTCTTCATCTAAAATCAAGATCGTCTAAAATTAAATGTTATCAATATTCTTACAAATACCTCTTTTCATTATGCTCATCCTTACCAATACATCATCAAGAATGAGGTATGCACCATGAATATCTTTGAAGGCTATTTATCTTCAAAATATTTAACAAGTACCACCAAGTACAAACATATATGTATAGGAGAATGAAATCAATTTTATCAATATAGGGTTAGCATATCATCATAATTGGAGCATTTATCAAAATAAAAAATCAAACTTTAGACATCTAAGGGTTTCATCTTTCATACACTAGACTTTAACAACTTTTTTTATAGTTTTGTCTCAAACCATAGATTCCATCATCGAGACTTAAAGTCTTATACATCAATGGCTAAATCAAGTTAGAAATCCAATTATAGAAAAATAATTTTACATATAGGGTTTCATTATCAATTCCTAGAGCCTTATAATAATCTCTACTAGTGTTTTGTCTTAAATCCTAGTTACAATACATAAAAATTTCAATTTTTATATATTCAACAACTTGACCAAGTAATGTTTTCAAACATATAGAATCACATATGCCTAGGGATTAATTCCTAATGTATTACATTAACTATTATAAGTGTTTTTTTGTAAACCTTACTTCAAAAAAATATAAATATATTTAGTTTCATCATATAATTTAAACATCAACACCAAACCCTAAAATGTTTAGGGTTCTACAATAAAATCTAAGTATCTAAAGAGAAGGATTTCATCATATATGTTGACACCTAATCCTATGGATGGGTGTGCATATGTATTTTTGTATATTATTTATTATTAGGAAATAAGGAAGGCCAAGAGTCATTGGGAGCTGAATCCCAATAGCCTCACCTCCCATCTATATAAGCATGTACATTCTTCAGCTAATAAACATTCTAGTTTTGAGGAGTTACCTCCTGGTTTGACATGGTATCAGAGCCAGCCCCACATTTGGCATTTCTGCCCTGTGGTGTAACTCCCTATCCTTTGCTCAGTCATATTTTTTAATAGTTTTTGCTGCTCATTAATTGCTAGACTGTTATTCTGCATTTTTTTTCCCTATTTAGCACTGACATTTGCAGCTCCAGCTCCTGCAGCTCCTGAAGACTGCAGGCTCTGTCAATCTGCAAATTGCAGCTCTGCCATTCCAGCAGTCCTGCAACTCTGTCTTCTGCAGATTCAATTTCAAATTTTTTTTATGTAACGCCCTTTTGGGCCTCCTCCTCTCCATCCATCCTTGCGCCCTCTCCATTCATCCCTGTTCCATTCTCCCTCTGTGCCCTATGCCCTCTCCCTCACTCCTCTCCCTGCCTGCATTCCCATTCCCCTCCCCTCACTCGCCCCTCCAGCGTTCAATAACATACAACGCTACATAATCCAGCGCTGTCCATTCCAGAAGCATACATTACAGTCCTTCATTTACTGTACACGCTATCTCCATTTGTTTTCAATGCTGCCTGAACATATAAAGTTTAAACACTGTCTGCGCTAATTGTAATACCCTGCGCCTATATACTGGTGTCAACGCTGCTCTGGTTGCATAGGTTGGAGAATAACTGTGCGTTGTATATCCAAACAGTGTTGTATATATCCAAACAGTGTTGCGCTGGACTGTGTATGGTATAAGCAGTGTGGAGGAGTGTCACACATCCACTGTTTTACGCCCCTCACCATTGCGCTCTGTCATATCTTACCGCCCTTTCCCATTCCAATACCGCTCTGTCATTGGCCTGTCTGCCTGTTGTAAATGCTGCAATTTAATACATTGTATAATACACTGTCTGTCCACACAGTTTACATCACTTTTGCAACGCAGCATATGTGTTACCATTGCGCTCAGTCAACATACAATACCACTCTGTCATTACACCGTGGCGGTAATACACTCCGGCATTTTATCACAATATCACACTGTCATACATTTAAACGCTGGTTTTATATTACAACGTGTGTCTGGTTTATATATTCGCTGTTATATTGTGAAACGCACATATAAAACGCTGTCCTGCGCCAGTCATATATTGTGAAACGCATATATAAAACGCTGTCCACTTTTTGTTAGCACGTTGCATATCAATGCGTAGTCCACTGTTCCTTTATATAATGCGTTGTCCATTGTTCATTTATATAAGGCGTTGTCATGTCATGTAATGCGTTATAATACACCGCCCCTTCATAATATCACAACGCCCCTCTCCCCTTTCATAATTCCTCCCCTCCCACACTGCTCCCCTCCATTTCGCCCTTCCATTCCATATCATTTTTTTTCACATACAAATTTTTTCCCCAAACAAAAAAAAAAATACATTTTTTTTATGCAGAATCAGTTTATAGCAAAGAGTCCTTTTTTTAAAATTCAGTCTCCAGAAAACGTTTCAGAGCAGATTTAGTTTCCAGAAAGAGTTTTTAAACTCAGAAAAATTTTTCCAGCAAGAGTTTTTGCCCCTTTATTTGAAATATTTCAAGAGTTCGAAGTTTTTATAGCATAATTTGTTTCCTCTTCAGAAGATTTTTTCCAGCAGTCTAATGCATTCTCTCATCTCAATTGTTGGGATAGTTCTCTCCGGAAAAGAGAACTATCTTGAATGGTCGCGGAAGATTAAACACACACTCATTTTTAATGAGCTGTGGAAAGGAATCTCTGAAGGACAAGCAGAAAATCCACCAGAGAAGCCCACTTGAGACAAAGAGCTTGCCATTTGGGAAAACAAGAACTGCAAGGCCTATTCCTTGATTGCAGCCTCAGTAAGTGAAGAGGTGAGTCGCCATATTTCATCATTCTCAAATGCCTATGAAGCCTTGAAGAAACTAAAAGAACTCTATGACTCACATTCAGAATTAGAAAATGTTCAGTTGATGGTTAAGCTGTTCAGTCTTGAAATGAAGAATGATGATCCCCTTGCTTTAGCTTCAGAAGTAAGATCTATAATGCATGACATTGAAAACACTGGTGTAAAAATGGACATACCTCTCATAGCATATGTTAAGGCATTATATCCGACTTACTCACATTATCTTGAGTCTTTGCAAGAAAGTGGAAACCTTGAGCATATCACCTTTGATAAACTTGAGAAAAAGTTTGCAGAAAGAGAGAAAGCTTTTGGGAAGATGACAGTCCCTTCATCTTCCGAAGAGGCTGCATACTTGGCACATAGAGAAAATATTCATACTCCAGATTCATCCAGAGGGAGAGGTGGCAGAAGAGGAAGAGGAAGAAGGAACTTCACAGAAAGGGGGGGCAGACAAGCTGACAAATCCAATCTTCATTGCACACGGTGCAATAGAGATGGACATGATGCATCCAAATGCAGAACACCATGGAACAAAATTGAGCAGCACAGAAATCAAGACAAAGGTAAAACCAATGAAAAATACAAAGGTAAAGCACCTGAATCCGCTCACTATGTTCTAGCACATTGTAACAATGGAGTAACCTAAAACCTCTTTGATGTTTCATTTACTTCATGGAGAGATGATTGGTTGCTAGATTCAGGAGCAACATGTCACATGACATTTAGAAAAGATTTTTTTGAAGATTTCACTGACAAAGTTGATGGAGCAGTATATTTCGCAGATAAATCCAAACTCAAGCCATTAGGGCTTGGCACAGTCAGGCTTAAACTGCCTGGTCTTCCTGATCATATCCTACATGAGGTTCTATACCTCCCGGAGTTGAAGAGAAACTTGCTGTCCCCGATCGAAATCCGGCAGCAAGGACACTCAGTTCACTTGTTTGATGGCAAGGCAGAGGTCGTATCAAAGATCGATCACTCACTTGTCATGGAGGGAATAGAAGAAGGGAGACTCAAGCTGAAAGGTCATCCGTTCATGCTCAAAACTTTGCATTCAGTTCACATCATGATGAAGGTACATTTCCATCAAGTCTTTTATGGCATGCTAGATTTGGACACTTAAATATTGACAAACTTTCGTTTGTTGAACAAAAATGGTGTTGATGGACTGCCTACAATTCCTAGAAAACCTAAGGAATGTGATGCTTGTATTCTAGGAAAGCATAGCAAACAGCCATTTCATGATTCACACTCAAGAGCACATAGGAAACTTGAACTTGTTCATTCAGATTTATGTGGCCCTATGCCTATCGCTTCTGCAAATGGAAACAAATACATGATGACATTTATTGATGACTACACCAGAATGTGTTGGATTTACTTACTAAAGAATAAGTCTGATGCTTTTCAAACTTTCAAGAATTTTCATGCATGGATTGAAAATGATGCACAAACACATATTGGCTCTCTGCGTACTGATAATGGAAAATAATACACTTCAAATGAATTTGAAAATTATCTTCCTCAACATGGAATCAAACATCAAACCACTGTGCCATATAATCCACAACAGAACGGTGTAGCTGAAAGAATGAACAGAACCATTTTAAATATGGTCCGCTCCATGTTATTTTTCAAGAATGTAAAATTGATGTTTTGGGCTGATGCAGTTCTATGTGCTGTTTACATAAACAATAGGTGTCCTTCAAGTTCAATTAGAAACAAAACTCCTTTTGAAATGTGGCATGGCCACATTCCTTCGGTAAAGCATTTCAGGGTCTTTGGGTCCACCTGTTATGCCTTGATACCCAAGGGTCAAAGGAACAAGCTTGGTGCTAGAAGCAAAAAATGTATCTTCTTGGGGTACTCCAATACCTCCAAAGGATATCGTCTCTATGATGAAGCAAATAAGAAGTTTGTGATAGCAAGAGATGTCATATTTCTTGAATCTTCCAAGAGTGACAAGGTTGTTGAGCGGCAACTTGATCGCCTGGATAGATTCACACATGCAAAGTCTTTCCAAGAATTTGATAATGTGATTCCACACCTTGAAGGGGGAATTCCGATATTGAATCAAACTGTGGAATCATATCCTGAAGCACTCTCTCCCCCACATGAAGAAACAACCACGGATGACACATTGGATGATGTGATTGATAGAATTGGGAGATTGAATCTTGAATCAATCCCAACTCAGTCAAGTGACCAGCCTGGGCCATCTCAGAAAGGTCCTCCCAAATGGCTGACAAAGACACTGGAGGATGTTCATCCTGATGAGGTTGGAAAAACAGGAACAAGAAGTTCCACTCAAGAAATCGAAGGTGATGTAGATAACTCTGATTCCCCTGTTGATATGGATATTGCTTATAACTGTGAAATGAGTTTGTCTACAGATCATGAACCAACTTCCTTCAAAGAAGCCGCTTCTCATGATGAATGGAAAGAAGCGATGCAGAAGGAGTATGATGCCTTGATAAAGAATGGCACTTGGAAGCTGGTTGATCCGCCTTGGGAACGAAACCAATTGGCTGTAAGTGGGTCTACAAGAACAAGTACAAAGCAGACGGCTCACTTGACAAGCACAAGGCCAGGCTTGTGGCAAAAGGATTCGCACAGAAAGAAGGAGTCGATTATGAAGAAACTTTTGCTCCCACAGCAAAATGGACCACCATCCGAACTCTCTTTGCCTTAGCAGCTCAGAGTGGATGGAAAGTTCATCAGATGGATGTAAAAATAGCCTTCTTGAATGGAGATCTAAAGGAGAAAGTTTATATGTCCCAGCCAGAAGGATTTGTGATAAAGGGTCAAGAACACAAAGTTTGCAAACTTGTAAAATCCTTGTATGGCCTCAAGCAAGCACCACGAGCCTGGTATGAGAAATTGACCGAGCATCTTCTCAAACTTGATTTCAAACACTTTGATCTTGATGATGCAACTTTGTTTGTTAAGAAAGTTGGAAAAACAGTTGTATATCTTGTGGTATATGTAGATGATCTTTTGATAACAGGAAACAATGAGAGCTATATTGCATCTATGAAGAAAGAGTTGAAGAAAGGTTTTGAAATGACTGATTTGGGTCATGTTCATTACTATTTGGGTATTGAAGTAATTCAACATCCTAAATTCATATTTCTTTCTCAGAAGAAGTACATTGGAGATCTCTTGAACAAATTTGGCATGGATGACTGTAAACCCTTAAGTACTCCAATGGAACAAAACTTGAAGCTCACATCTATTGAAGGGAAGGAATTTGAGGATGCAACTAAGTATAGATAGCTTGTAGGAAGTCTTATCTATCTGACCACCACCAGACCTGACATCTCATTTGCTGTTGGAATCCTCTCAAGGTTCATGCAAAAACCTTGTGAAGGACATTGGTCTGCTGCAAAAAGAGTGCTAAGGTACTTGAAAGGGACTCAAGACTTTGGACTCAAATATACACAGGTAGGCGACTTCAACTTGATCGGATACTCTGATTCAGACTTTGATGGCGACAAAGAAACAGGGGTGTCTACTACAGGTTACACCATGAGTCTTGGATCAGGAGCTGTCTCATGGAGATCACGCAAACAATCAGTTCCAGCAGATTCCACGACCGAGGCAGAATATGTGGCAGCAGCTGAAGCAACAAAGGAAATTGTGTGGCTCCGGAAAATCCTGGAAGATTTGCAGATGAAACAAATGTATTCCACCCCACTCATGATCGACAACACTTCTGCAATAAAGTTGGCCAAGAACCCAAAGTTCCATGATCGAACAAAGCACATCAATACAAAGTACCATCTCATTCGACATCATGTTCAGGCCAAAACCATCCATCTACATCATTGTTCCACAAATGAGCAAACTGCTGACATCTTCACCGAAGCACTTGGAAGAGAAAAGTTTGAAAAGTTCAGATCGATGCTTGGACTCACCAACATCCCTTCGGATTAAAGGGGGGAATGTTGACACCTAATCCTATGGATGGGTGTGCATATGTATTTTTGTATATTATTTATTATTAGGAAATAAGGAAGGCCAAGAGTCATTGGGAGCTGAATCCCAATAGCCTCACCTCCCATATATATAAGCATGTACATTCTTCAGCTAATACACATTCTAGTTTTGAGGAGTTACCTCCTGATTTGACAATATATACTATAATTTTATTAATAAACCCTAAAAGGATAGGGATTTACCATAAGCTTACAAAAACCCTAAAAATTAAGAGATAAGGATTTCGTCAACAGTTGTAAACCCTATGAGAACTAAGGTTTCATTATTAACATACCCTAAGCACTAAAAGGATATGGTTTTGTATCAAACCTTGGGTAGAGCCTCATGTTCGCATCATTTTGACACTTCCATTCTCCTATCTTTCCTTATTTTTGTCATCATAATCAATTGAAACAAGCATTAAATTGTAATTTTTTGACGTGGTAAGGTATTTTAATGACCTATATTTCATATTCAGCACTTTTCGGCTCAAAAGGTAGAAAAACATCAAAAATTTGACCTTTCTGCCTCCTTTTCAAACTAGGTGCTACGCACAGAGCAGTTTTGGGAGATTTGATTTTTTGGTAGATCAATGGCATCCAATCAACACAACACAAACATTTTTGGAAAGTAGACGCATCAATATTTCGAACTAGCCATCACGGAGCCAAATCCAGTGTCGGAAAGACCTCCAAAAGGTTGCTGCAAAAAGGCTTATTTCTATGTTACGCACCTGGAAATTTTTCACTGTTTGACACAATGCGCTACACCCCTGTGGCTGAGTGGGGAAAATGTGCGTTTTGCAAGTTTTCTTGGGCATGTCGGGCCTAAAAGTGAATTTTATTTCCATTTATAGTCGGAAAATATATTTAGCTATATATTTTTGTGCCTTGGGCTTTGCAAAGCCTCAAGGACAAGTTAAGATATTTCTCTTTGGCCAATAGGCTTCTAGATGCTCTAGTAGGCTCTCCTCTCCTTATTTGTTATATAAGGCATGAGGGTTCATTGTAAACAGTTGGGACTTGATGTTTTTAAGAGAAATACATGGTTTTATAAGCTTGGAGAAGAAATTGGTTTTATGAAGTGAATGAATGGCTTGTGTGGCTTGATGTTGGAGAAGTTTGCTTGCAGGATTCCATAGCTTGGTAAATGGTGATGTTTTCCTAACGTGTTAATGTTTTCTTGTCCTCATTTTATTTCATTCTGCTTGGTTGCTATAGATCAGAAAATTATAGGTTGAGATATGCTGATGGAAGCACCTCAAACCTCCTGTTTTTTAAAGCTTTGATGTTTTCCTCTTTTAGTCATCTTAAGAAATTATTGATTGCTCCTTAGGCCCACTAAAATTTTTTATTGTTTCATGAATGGTTAGTATGTTAGCTTATAAATATGATTCGTGGTATGCCCTGCTTATTTAAAGTTTTCAAAACCCTATTTTGAAGCTTTTCTATGGAATACCGATTGATTAGGTTAAGATAAAGAGGTCCCATTTCGATCTTTTCCTTTGCCCATGCTTACCAACTTTCTTCATAGTTCCCGATATTTTGATATATGTTTTTTAGGAGTACCCTCTCCATATATTGAGTTGTTTGTTTATCTTATGTGTTTTCTCAAAAAGCTGAAGGTGAATTTCTAAAGTTAGGAGTTCTAATGCTTCTATGTATCACCAGAACGCTCATCTTACATGTTTATCAGTTTGAGTATTATTCATAGAGATTAATGGTTTTCCCCACCTCATGATTTATTTCATCATACTATATATGTTTAAGACCTCTTAGTTTCGCCCAGACTTAATGTTCATTACACATCATACATCACCTAACAATCCATTAACCTTGCTAAATCGGCCCTACAATACAGTCAGTTTCATCATTTAGACACCCTTGACTTCATCTGACCCCATAGCCCTATTGATTTGATAATCTCTAATTCTACCTATCCTACTTAGTCATCTTACCCCAACCCAAAACAAACAAACAAATTACACTTAACAACTATCCTAAAATCAATCATCTGAAGTGAACAAGTTCATATCCTTCGACAATAGAGAGAGCTCCCTCTGAGTCCAGGAAGGCTAGGTCCTAGGACTCCAAAGACTGGTCTAATGTTACCCTGTCATTTGGTTTAACCAATCTACCAAATACGGGACCCTAACAAACACCATGTATGCGAACCCATAAATTTAGTCCATTTTTTTCATATATGAAGTACCATAAGAGATTGGTAACCCTGCATTCCATTTCTCGAATTGCATCTATACATTCTTCCCTCAGAAGATAAACCATAACGTAAATAAGTGGTGAACCACGTCATAAAAATGTGTTTATAATCCACTTTTCAAGAATACATTCGGCATGATGATAACATGCTTGAGAGCACCTATACCGCTCTACCATTAAAATCCCATTTCTCAACTAAAAACAACACTGAAACCCCCTTTCTCTAACACGTCGTACTTTTCAGGTCATTTCCTGGGATAGGTCGCAGTTTTATGCCCAGTACCTATTACCTAGGTTGAAGAACAGACCCGAAAAAGTATGACCTAACCTGTGCCTAAGCTGTGGGTGCCTAATGTGAAACTTTAATCCACTGAATTGACTGGGTATGGTTAGGCCTCTTACCTGCAAATCACAGATATCGATTCCATTGATCATTTTTTCCACTACGATCAGGGAATGATATAGGGAATTCTCTCCTCTATAAATTCACGACAACTACACTTGAAAATGAACCAAATCAGAGGGAAAATGCCTTATTAAAAGAGAAACTCTAGTTTTTTTTATTTCGCGAGTTGCGACCAAACCGTAGCTCGGTTTAGAAAACCGTCAGCACTGTTAGAAAGCTCTCACCATGCTCTCAAATGGGTATCTTTATTTTTTCATGATTTGATACTTCACCTTGACACATTTTTTGCAAGAAGGGTCACTTCACGCCTCCTCAAATCGAATTTATTCATTTGCAACACTTGTACTTAGGGCACCACTTTTAATCCATACTTGTCCATGCTCATGTTGATTTTATTCATGAGTAACCATCCTGTAATCATGTTTTTATGGTCCCCACCGTGCATGTTCTATGTGGCATCATCATCAAGTTACCCTTGTTAGAGCATCCGAGTTGAGTCATCATCGCATTCATGGAGTCTATCCTAAGTTCCTTTGTGTCCTGATATATTCCTCCATCCTTCATTACATTTTTCCTCTCTCGTGTCACACATTTTCGCCTTTAGTCATACTATCCCATATCCCCTCTAGTGTCGATTCAATAGCTGCCAGGTCATCCATGCCTTTTATTATCTAACAAGGGAAGTCGTCATCCCACTACTCAGTACCCCCCATTCCACCATCATCCCTGGTATGAGTATATTACTCCCTATATTATTATCCCTCATGCCTTAGTTTAGGATCCCTTATTGCCTCACCTATGGTAGACCTCCTTCTATCGACATCAGCTTATTCATTCTAGAAGACAAGTCTAGAGGGTGGTGTACCTTGGTTCCATCTTCCACCCTTGTTCGGTGCCTTGGATTAGGTAAAGGGACTCTTTATTTCCCTTTGACTTGATTTTTTCTTAGTTCCAGCTCCTCATGGCATGATCGAGATCTGTATACTTGATGGTTCAGAGATGCAACAGATTGTACCGGTGATTCTCGAGTGTGTATAAGATGTTTCAGACCTCATAAGGGGGTGGCCCTTCAGGTAGCCCCCCACATGCACATATGACCTCTCTACTACAACCTTGGATGCAGCTCCATAGATTTGATAGTTCTAGCCTCAGCCACTTGTAATGCCTTTTATTTTTCATGTATCATTCATATTTTCAAAGCCCTTTCTTGTTTTACAGGTCCTCTTTGGTTGTACTTATATCTCATGTACTCAGATATTATTGTATAAGTCGTTGATGTTGTCCTAGGCACATTATGTATGTGGGATACATTATCATGTTTTTATTTGGCCCATGTTTATGCCAGCATGCACTATATAGTTCAGTCTCCTGTTTACTAGATGCATTATTCTTTATAATTTGTTATCTTGGCAGGCATAGGTATGCCTCCCCCGCCTCATATAAAATAAGTACTAACTCATAAAAGAGACTTGTCGCACCTGTAAGTATCTCCTCCTCAGGGTCTTCTCCTCTAGTGCTTTATTCTACCTTATATTTCTCTCTCCCTGACTCCCCATTCAGTGTCTAGTGATTGAGTTCTTACAATGCACTTCGGTCATACGATTAGCTCCTAACGCTCACATGCTGGGGGAAATCTGTTATACTAATTTTTGGTTATCTAACTTGTTACTATTAGATGGACCAAAGTACACCATGTAAGACAAATTTTTCCCTAGTAAAATTTCTTTCACAATGAAAAATAACTTAGTAATCCATAATTTATTAAGTTGTTTGTGGTCTAAACAGGAAACCCCATGAGGAAATATTGAATAAATCCCTATTTATTTGGTTTTCCTCGAGGGATATTTAATTAAACCATAGTTTAATTAATATTACTGGTCATATTTAACCAAAAACAAGAAAGTTAATTAGATAAATCACCATTTATCTTATTATTTTCTAGGAATAATTATTTAAAACATTATTTAAATAATATTCCTTGTTAAAATTGACTAAATAATTTATAAATAATTGAATAAATAAATATTTGTTTAGTTATTACTCAACCATATTCTTAAAATAATAAATAAACCATTTATTTATTTATTATTTACAAATAAAGGGATCTTACCAAATTCAAATTATTTTTCCCTCCAACAAAACTAATAAAATATTCCATAAAAGTTGGATCTAGATTTGGTAAATAATATTTTAATTATGCACCAATATTTATACTAACTCAATATTTTTTTATAAATAGAAGGTTTTTCCATTCATTCACTACTTTTTGTTGCCTAAATACCCCTCTGGATCTATAATTTTTGTCTGACTTTGATCCTCCGTCATCGTCATAATTTTCTACCTTTTTTCTTGTGAGCTACTCTTGAGTTCCATTTTTGTCTGGGTTTTCTACACCATCAAGAGAGAGAGATCTTAGATCTGAATCATTGAGGACATACAAGAACCCATCCCATTGTGGGGGACTCATAACATCTTTCTATGTTCTCTTCCGAGGTGTCATAAATACAAAAATTCTTTAAAAATATTCTTGTCTTATCTATTGGACGCATGGAGAAACTCTTGATTTTATTTGTTGGTTTATGTATTTAATTGCATAGATCTGGATTTCTATAGTATTTATTCTAATCACTAACTTTAGATCTAAGGAAATTGACAACCATCTTTGAGGTTAGGGTTATTTGTTATGCACAGCTAAAGTGAGCTTTTTTCATACGCTTGTGATTAGAATTCACACTAATAGTTAGTGCAGTTAGCTACACGAACAAAAATAAAAGGGACCCATAAAATTCCAAAAAAATTTGTTACTTTAAATTGGTATGAAACTGAAATTCATCTAAATATTTTTCCTCTAGGATCATATGACTTGTTAGTAGGAATGGGCTGGTTAGAGAAGAAAAAAAAAATAGTTAATTTCTTAGATAAAAAAAATTCATTGTATAGATGCTGAGGGAAGAGTGGTGATAGTGAAAGGAAAACCAAGACCAATATCAATTAAACAAATTTCTTCATTACAGGTAAAAAGCACAGCAAGAAAGGGTTGTCAAGTGTATGTTGTACAAGTGGAAGAATTGGGACAGCAAACTGAAAAAGAGGCTGCAGAAAAATTACCAATAATCAGATATTTTAAGGATGTATTTCTAGAGGAAATACCCCATTTACCCCCTAAAATAGAAATTTATTTCTTAATTGAACTAGTTCCAGGAGCTACACATGTCTCTAGATCACCATATAGAATGAGTACACCTGAACTATTAGAGTTGAAACTACAATTTCAAGAATTGTTAGACAAAGGGTACATCAGACCAAGTGTGTCTCCTTGGGGAGCATCAGTATTGTTCATTAAAAAGAAATATGGCACATTCAAAGTGTTCATAAAATATAGACAGTTGAATAAATTTACTATAAATAATAGATATCATATGTAAAGGATAGATGAATTATTTGATCAAGTGAGAGGGGCCACTATCTTCTAGAAGAGTTATTGAGGAACCAGATATCACAAACTTAGAATTAAGGATGAGGACATCAATAAAACAACATTCATGACTAGATATGGATGCTATGAATTTGTAGTCATACCTTTGGACTTACTATTGCGCCTGCTACATTCATGTGTTTAATGAGTAGTGTACTACACAAGTATCTAGACAAGTTTGTACAAGTGTTCATTGATGACATTTTGGTGTACTCCAAAAATGAAGAAGAACACAAAGAACATCTCAGAATATTCCTACAAACACTTAGAGAGCTTAAGTTAAATGGAAAACTCAACAAATTTAAATCTTACAAGGATAAAATCCAACATTTGGGTCATGTGATTTCAAAGGATGGTTTAGTAATAGACCCAGAGAAAATACAAGAAATAATGGATTGATCTATACCCACTGATGTCCTAGACAAATGATCCTTTATGGGTATTACTGGATACTATCGTAGGTTTGTGGAAATATTTTCAGCCTTAGCCTATCCTATTACTTCTTTAAAGAAAAAAGGAGTGAAGTTTGAATGGAAAAAAAAGTGCCAAAGTAGTTTTGAACAATTAAAATTGAAATTAACAACTGCCCCCATATTGAAGATTTCTGATCCAAACAGAGAATGTGTAGTATGTAAATATGCATGTGCGGAAGGGTTAGGAAGAGTTTTACAACAATATAATTCATTCATATCATATGAGACAAGAAAATTGAAGAAACATGAACATAATTATACTTTATATGACTTAGAACTAGCTATTGTGATACATGCATTAAAGATGTGGAGAAATTATTTGTTGGGAAAAAAGTTTATACTAATGATAGATTAGATAAGTTTGAAATACTTCTTTACTAAACCTGATTTAAATGCTAGAAAATCTAGATGGTTATCTTTCCTTATTGAGTTTGATATGGAAATCAAACACATTAAAGGAAACGAAAATAAGATTGTTGATGCTTTGAGTAGGAATGGTCATCAAATTTTGACCAATGCAGGAAGTAGTATGGAATTTGAAATTGAAGAACTGATAGAGGAAGTGTTGATGGAAGACCAACAGTATGTGAAATTGCAAGAGAAATTGCAAAAGACTGAAGTTGTGGGATATACTAAAAACTAGAAAGGACTAATTTATTATAAAAAAAGATTATATATTCCAAATGTGACTTCTTTAAAATAGGAAATTTTAGATGAGTATCATAAAATACCTTATGCAACTCATCCTGGTTATCAAAAATTGATTTCATCATTAAGGAAGAATATTTTTTTACAGAGTAAGAAAAAGGATGTTGTTGATTATCTAGCTAGGTGTTTAGAATGTTAGAAAGTAAAAGTGGAACATCAGGATCGAGCAGTATTATTGAACCCTTTACCTAATCCAGAATGAAAGTGGGAAGTAGTTTCCATAGATTTTATTACTGGATTGCCTAGAACTAAGTATCAACATGACTCTATAATGGTGGTTGTAGACACATTAACTAAGGCACCATAATTTTTACCAGTACAATCTAATTTTGGCACAGCTAGAGTAGCTATTGTACTCATGAAAGAAATTGTGAAATTACATGGGATTCCAAAAATGATTATATCTGACAGAGATGATAAATTTATTTCAGCATTTTGGAAAGCTCTGTTTGGAGGAATGGGTACCAGATTGAACTTTATTACCACATACCATCCTCAAATAGATGGAAAAACAGAAATACTGAACCGGATTTTAGAAGACATGTTACACATTTATGTTAGGGACATAACTACGAGATGGGAATATTTTCCGCATATGGCAGAATTTTGATATAATAATAATTATCAAGCTTCAATTAAGATGAGTCATTTTGAAGCCTTGTAAGGCAGAAAATGCCACACGCCGCTTAGCTTGATTCAACCACAAGATAAGTTAATTCTTGGACCTGATGCCTGACAAGAGATTAAATAGCTATGAAGAAAATTCAACAAAATATTAAAATAGGTTAAGATCGATAAAATAGCTATGCAGACAAAAAGAGAATTCATATAGAATTCAAAGTGGGAGATCATGTTTATTTGAGGATCAAGCCTAAAAAGTGTACATTATATACCCGTAGTTGTGCTAAGTTAGCACCACACTACTGTGGACCATTTGAAGTTCTAGAAAGAGTGGGGCCAGTAGCTTATAAATTGGCTCTACATAGTCATATTAAGGTTCACAATGTTTTTCATGTTTCCTTATTGAAAATGTATGTATATAATCCTACTCATGTAATTGATTGGACTGTGATACAAGTGGAAACCGAAGGGAAATTTCTTCCTGAGCCCCTTCGTATACTGGCATGGGAAGAAATCGAGCTCTAGAATAGGACCGTAGCTAGGATGAAAGTGAAGTGGAGGCATTTTACACATAAGGAATCCCTTTGGGAGTGAGAAGAAGAAATTAAAGTGAAATATCCATTAATGTATGAGAAGTGAACTGATATTTTTCAACACTGAGGATGGTGTTTTGTTTTAGAGGGGGAATATGTAATATCCCTATTTACTTCTTTTATTTAGACAGTTGAAAATCCTAAAGGTTAAGTCGACCTAAAGGAAAACTATATGTGTGGACATATTATTTATTTTAATTAATAAACGTGAAAATTTAATTATGGTGCAGAGAATAGAGTAAATTGAAGATCAGGATTTGAAGTCCATGGCGATGGAATTAAATCCAAAGACTCTCCCAAAATATCCTAAAATCCTTGGAGAAAATAAAATAAATTAAAAATATTAGATTGGAGATAAAAATCTAAAAGATACCTTAGTAAGTGGAAAGTTATTGAGAAGTGGTGAAATAAAACTAGAAAGAGGAAAAATCTAGTTTTAAAGAGATTTTGTGGAAAAAAAAATTAAAGCCTAGGCTAAAGGAAAATAGCATCCCGTCTGAACTAGAAGTAGTTATAGAAACATGCTAAAGGGAAATCAAGCTTAAATAAGTCATTCCTGGGTAGAGAAGAGGTTGTCTACACTTGGAGAAATTGGTCTCTTCTCTGGGGGAGCTGTGGATGAAATATCAAGGTTGGGTGGCAAATAGTATTTACCATTTTTGGTATGCACAGTTATTAAATTATGTCTTTTATTATGATAATGATGATTGAATAAGAGTAACTGTGTTAATTAGGAAGATAAGTGGAATTTATATCTTCTGAGTTATCAACCTGTATAATAAATTATTTTGTTATTAATAGTGCAGTGTCTGATGTATTTAACAGAAACATAACTATAGTAGGTATATTTGTAGTTATGTATGGTTACATAGACTAGTTAAATTAGTTAACCAACAAGAAGAATTTCTAAACCCAATTACGAGGGTATAAATATTTTGTTAGGTTGGTAAGAATTAATATATTACAAGTAGAAATTACATCATTAGCGGTGGAGAATATTCTAAATATGTTCATGGAAATATGACACATGAATTATTTATTTCTGTAAACAAGGGAGAAAAAGAGATATATATACAATGGGATTTATTTGAAAATATGGAAGAAAATAATTTATACAAACTATGTATAAAAACTCCTAATGTACATAAAATATAAAAATAAATATAAATCCATTTACTTCTTATGATGAAATAAGAAATACAATACCATTTTACATATTGAAGTACTATGTGGATAGTACAATTGTAAATATAACATCAGATAGGAATTATGCCTAATTTATACATGTATTTGCAACACTATAAACAACTAGAAAACATGTATAAAATTATTACGGGATACACTTTCTTCACTTCAATGAGAGCATAAATATGTATTAATAATTATATAGAAGGTCATCCAATACTGTCACAATTATATTGATTGAAAGCCAAACGTTCTTGGTATTAATTACATATTGTATGAGCGAATAACTATCATTGAATTCATCTGACTGAATTCTGTGAATGATGGTGACCAACTTGTAAATAGAAGGAACCAAGTTAATTCGCAATTCTTTTGAGATCAAAGGCAAAATTAGTTGTGTTGTAAAGTAAGAGATGCGCAATACCTGTATAACAAATCTATATAAAGAATGGTTAGATTTATATATAATTGCAAAAAAATAGATAAATATACAGAGTAGAGAAAACTGTAGATATCATTCAAACATATGAAATTACCTTATTAGTCAAGGTTGAGGCAGGAAGTCTCTTCTGTATGTGAATCAAGAAAACCAAACATTTATGTCAGTAGGGAAAAACTAAGAAAGATACTATAATTATTTAAAAGTATAGGAATTATAAGAAAAATTAATTAATTACCTAAGTTTAGGTGGAAACGTGTACTGGGTAATCAAATTAAATCCATGAATCGGGCAGAAGCAGGAAAAGAGGAGTTCCTATGAAATAAACACATTTTAATTAGTCTTGGAAATCAATAAAATAATTGTTACTTTCATAACATAAATATTCACATATCTTTTAGTTACTAATATTATAAATGTTATAATGTTTTATAAAATAGACATAGTATATATATATATATATATATATATACACACACACGCACACACACACACACACACACACCCACACACACACACATATATATATATATATATATATACATGAGAATGTAAGTGATGATTTACTAGAGTATAATCCATCAATTCAAATATATATACCATTCAACTTTATTAAACCACCAAAGGCAGAGGCATTCCTTAATAAAATTCATTGATATACATAGATTTTAAAAATAGTAGAAACAATAAGGAATTAGAACTTTCAATTCAATGAATTGAATTTTAGTTTGTTTATCAGCACTGTAGGTGGTGTGAATAAAACGAAAAAAAAATAACCAAAATCGTTGAGGCAAAACTAAGGTTAATGTAATTGTGGAAAATAGATTAAATACACTACAAAGGTTTGCACAAGCCAATATCTCTGTGTAATTTGATAAATTGTAGAGTACAATTAACATATTCGGTATAATATTACATAATGATTATAACCAAGCTATAATTTGGAATGATAATTCTAAAGTCAATCTTCCATATGGAATAGTAATAAAAATTTAATTGGGAATGGTAAATTCGAGATAGAGAGACAAAAAAAAAAATTAAGTCTATGCATGAAACTTCGGAAATTAAGAGACGACTTCAAATATAAAATTTTATTCATATAGGAGTAAATTATGAAACTGAAAATGGATATTCAGAAAACCTCAAGATTTAAGGGTGAATTAATACATAGATATTGGACATAGTATGACATCTCTGGAGAAGTAAATGAGTGTTTAGACTAAGAAAATAACAACCAAAGTCATAGCTTAATAGTAGAGTGGAAAAAAAATTGGGGAAATAACAAAAAAATAATTTGGGAATTTAAATCGTTGTATAATCTTGAATCCATATTTAAACTGAAAACATAGAACTTAGCCTGTATCATTTTAGGAATGAGACAAATTGACAGAAATAAGTTTAACAATACAGTGAAGAAAATCAAAATGTTATGACATCGAAGAAGGGATATGATTACATAACTTACTTGCATTATGACATAATTGATATTATCTCATGAATTCATTGTAAATATTCGTGGAGGTTCTCAGTCTGTCAATGTGGAATCCACATGGGAACTCCTCTGTTAACAAATGAAGAGGCATAACAAAAGTTAAATATGAGGATTTCTGAAATCGTAAAACGAAAATAACTCTTGTAACAAATTATGAGTATAAATTGAAATAATACTCAAATATTCCCAAACGAAGAACAAAATCTGAAAAGAGAAGTGTTTATTAGAAAAAAAATACTCTTGAGCGACATAAAGGAGGTAATAACATTACCCACATCTATGCAAAAATGGAAATAGGAATCCATTAAAGCTGCAACCTTACATTATCAAAACAAAGCCAAATCCTTGGAAGGGGAAAATGGCCAATGAGAAATGAAACAAATTAAAACGAAATTCAATACACCCTAAAGAAGACTAATGGAGGGAGAACGTACGAGGAAATATCCATCATCAAAGTGGCATGAGATCTGAGCTCCATATGGTCATGAAATTAATATGTCCATGTGACCAAGTTAATATGAAGTACAATAAATTAATCCCTGATAACCTCGAACTAAGAAAACGTTACATGTAAATCTATCATAAATTAATTATGGTAGATACGATCAAATCCAAAATGTATGATCAAATATCCATATGGGACATTATGACATCAAAAGCATGTGGTATATCATTTAAAAAATGCATCATAAGTCAAAATACATAACATAAGGTCTGTATGATCATATATGCATGTTTAATGATAATGTGTAGTATGTATAATTCGAATTCCATAATAGTTAAAATGCCATGGTGTGTGGAAGTAAACTCGTTCACTGTGAAATAGCAATGAAACCGTTAAAGGGTACTTTTCATATATAAACATTTGAAATTCATAGGAGCATGACTATACTAATTCGAATGTTAGGTAAGAATTAAGAGACATTTTATAAGTATAAAATAAGATGACACTTCCCTTATTATAATTCGAATTCACACTATGAAGTAATACTTATGAAATTAGGACGTAGGGAATATGTTCTAATATGTAAATTTATCTTTAATATTTATTAAAGTTACAAATTTCAACAAAATCATATAACAGGTAGAGTTCTGGAAGGAGTATAGAATTAATAAAATAATAACAACAGAAACTATGGTAAAGGACCTACTGTACATTGACATAAATGTATGAGTGCAGTGAAGAGGAGGCGAATTTTTAATACATTAAAGGGAGAGATATTGGAATATAATTCTGGTAGAGTGAGTGTCATTATATGCATAGTTATGAAATTAATTATGAAGATGCTAACAAAAGAAAGTAAAACCTTTAATGATATTTTGTAAGAGATGGTAAAAATTCAGAATTAATGTAATTCAATGACAACAAAAGAAATACAAGATTATAAATAGAAAAAAAAATTGTGTAAGTAGAGTTGTTACAATGTTTCTTTGTTCCCATGTGATTTTTTTTTCTGAATTTTTATTTGATGATAACTCTTTTCAAGGATGGATGTGGAGATGTCCTTCAAAACATTCTACAATGGAAAATACCTCCTAGTAAACCACTAGGTGTTATTCATTTTTAAGGATCTAAATGTAGTGATGAAATTCGAATATCCTTTACAGATAACTTCTCTTCAATACTAGGCCCAAGTTGGGGGGAGAAAAATCATTCACGGATTAATTGTGATAAGTCTGGGTGGAAATGTTATGTAAGTCACAGAAGTTGGGGGCATAGATCAGGAGGAAATGACAAAGAAAGAGATTTCCCACAACTTGATCAAGATGTACTAGACCAAGGTTATTCCTTTTTATTTTTTTATTATTTTTGTATATGGTTATATACTATAAAAAGGGATTTTCTTGCAAGGATGGAATTTCTTGTTCTGTCACTACTTTTAGAAAATATTTCTTTATATATATTACAGACAAATTTCAACATTTGTAGATTTCAAGTTGACTAGATTTTAATTTATGGGGAGGTATTTAATAATTCTTTGTTCCATATTTTGTTTTTTTCATATTAGAGCTCTCTCTATTCGTTATTTTGTTTTTCTATGTTGGAAATATGATGCTGAGTGTTGTCCTTGATAGCAACCCACTTGATGAATATGATGGCAACCTACTTAATAAAGTTTTTCTTGATGAGCTTGTGAATGATATACATCTGATGTATCTACAATCATTATAGAAGGTGCAGAAGAAAGAATTTCCAGAATGGGCCAGAACAGTGATGAAAAGTGTATGTCACAAGGAATACATGAGTTTGTCTAGGGGAAGTCGCGTATGCACGCCGGAAATATCGTACCAAGTCGCGTATGCTCAATTGCGCTCTAAATATGTAAAACCAAGGGTTACTACCATGGTATTGACCCATTTTATTGAGCGCTGGATTGTCTATTTGATCCCGTCCAGGAATACCATCGGAAGTGATGTGTTTTTGACTCATGGTATTGATGAAGGCCAAATCTATATAAGGAGAAGAAAATCATTGTGCATGGGTGTGCAAGTGTCTGGGCTTTAATGAATACTTCACTCTGAAGTATATCTGCATGGTTGAACTCTGCTCTTGTTTGATAGATCTGAATCTATGATGCATCTATGAACATGGTGAAGGTTAAATATCTCTATATCTAGAAATGGTGAATCTCTTGGATGATCTGAAAAGAAGTGATGAAGACCTGGCGCAAATCTGCTGAAGAACTTGAAGAAATCTGGGTAAGTTCATAGATCTGATCTGTGGTGCAAAGTTTATCTTTTATATATCTATACGCAGGTTCAGTTCGTGAAAATCACGTGTATACGCGGATCTGTTTCAACAAAGCCACGTATGGAAAATTAGGATTATTCTGGTAAATGCACAGATGTATACACGGGTTCACTTCATAAAAATCGCGTATATACACAGGTCTAATTAAATAAAAGCGCGTATGATATTTTATCTTATGGTTGCTCAAGGTTGAATGTGTTTTTGCATATTTATTCTGAAGTCTGGGTTATCTTTGATATTATGGTTACAGTGGTTTCACTGTTCTGTTTGATGCATTGGGCAAAGGTTATCTATTGACAAGTAAAGGGTAGTGTTGGAGCTGTTTGATCCAGTTTGAAAATTGATGAAACGTGGTCTGCAGTGGATCTGAGGGTTGAAACCTTCAGTCTGAATGTAAAAGCTTTCTACCAATAGAGGCTGGTGGTAATATCAGGGGGTAGTAGCTCCCTTCCAGGTGAGGCTGGTAAACGAGAGCAGGGGGTTGTTGCTCCCTTCCAGGAGAGGCTAGTAAATGAGAGAAGGTTGTAGCCTTCTGCAAGTGGGTTCCTGCGTACTGGTATGAGTCTGCACCAGTACATGTTGTAAGAAGTTTTCTTAATAATAAAAATTAAAGACTGAGACAACGACAACGGTGGTTTTCTCCCGAATTGGGTTTCCACCTAAAAATCCTGGTGTTCATGTGTGGTTGCTTATGTGTGATGATTATTCTGTTCTTCCTGCACTTGTTTACTATTTTCTAAATATCTGATGAATGAGTAATGCAATGATCTAATTCAAGAACTAAATGCATAATTAGATCACTGGATATACGCGAGTTCGGTAAAGGATATCCGTGTATATACGCGGGTTTGCTTCAGGAAAGTTGCTTATGGTTTTAAAAAAAGAAATATCAAAGTTTTATTGTCTGCACAAAATAAGTTCACCCCCCCCCCTCTCAGTATTTTTCCCAACAATTGGTATCAAAGTAGGTCCTTCTGAAAAAGCTTAACCGCTAGAAGGAATATCAAGCAAGATGAGCAATCAAGATAGAATAGCATCTATCAAGCCTCCACTCTTTAATGGAAGCAATTTAATATTCTAGAAAATAAGGATGAGATCCTATCTTTAGTCTATGGGAGAAGATGTATGGGCCATTGTTGAACAAGGATATCAATATCCGAGTGTGTTTCATGCAATACCAATAGATTATTGGAAAAATAATTATGAAATAAATGCAAGGAAGTCAATGCTCTAGCAGAGTCTAACCAAATAGAGATTTGTCAAATTTATGTGACTGAATACAACAAAGGAGATATGGGACAAAATCATTCTAATTTACGAAGGTGATGCAAAGGTAAAAAGTGCAAAACTTCAAACTCTCAGAATTGAATATGAAAATTTAAAGATGCATAGTGATGAGTATATTGCCAGTTTCTTTTTATGTCTTGATGATGTTGTAAATCGTATGAGAAATCTAGGAGAAACAATCACGAAATATACTTTGGTTGAGAAAATCTTAAGATCGCTAACGGAAAAATTTGAATCAAAAGTCTCTGCTCTTGAAGAAAACAGGATCTTCAAACTCTTAATGTGGTGCAATTTCATGGCATATTGACTGCATATGAAATGAGGAGAGGAGGATCATCTGAAGTCAAAGAAGATGTTTTTAAAGCTTCTACAAAAGGGAAATAAGTTCAAAAACCAGAAGGATTAGGATATATCTCAGAAGAAGATGAGGCAAACTTTGTGAGAAGACTCCAACTAGGAACCAGAAGATTCAAAGGTAAGCTTCCTTTCCAATTTTTTGATTGTGGAAGAGTTGGTCATTATGCTCCAAAGTGTCCTTATAAATAAACATCTGCTAAAGGGAAAGAAGTAGCAAGAAGGAATAAGAACCAATCTAGCACTAAGAAAAGTTACTATACAAATGGAGACAATGATGGGTTATCTGATAGTGAGGAAGAATGTGAACAAGATCTTAGACTTCTCATGGGATTTGAAAATAATTCTAGAGATGACAAGGATGCTTTTATGGATGCTCTAGATGACAATGATTTTCTTGGTCAAAACAATCAACTCAAAATATGCTTGGAAGAAAGTAAAATAATCATAGAAACTCTAAAAAGGCAGAATCAAGAAGTGAAGAAACACAATGAGAAATTAGAATGTGAAGTAGTAAGTCTAAGAAAAGAACTTGAGAAAGTAAAGACTCTGAATCTTAGATTTGCTAAAGGATTTGAAACCTTAGATAAGATTATCAAGGTTCAACATTCTCCTCTTATAAATACGAGGTCTTGGATATACGGGAGAATCTTCTCGGGCGTCAACACCAAATTATCATAAAAGCGGCTACAGATTTGGTTTACTACATTCAGCCACTCAACAAGGGAATAAAGAATCTTTACGGGTAAACGTGATTATCACAATTCAAGGAACACTAACAGGGATATCTCTCAAAAGAAGCAACAACCAACTGGTAAATTCAAATGGGCTATTTCATGATCGCAGAAATTTCTACTTCAATGAACAATGTTTCTCATGTCACAATTTTGGTCATAAAGCTGTTCAATTTGTTGCATACAAAACCATAATGACAAGAGAAGCAAGAAAGAAAAGGATTGATATTATAACAAAGAAGAATACCTATAACAACTTTTCTCCTCTGCAAAATGAAGTTGAATGTGCTTATTGAAATAATTTGGCCATGAAGAATCTGAATGCAGGAACAAGATCCAGCCAAAAGAACATGTTCCCTCAAGCTCTAAAATATGGAAAAAGAAAGAACCACCAGTTGAAAATTGTGGGATAGCTTTATTTGCGGAAGGTGAAGAAAATCAATGGTATATCGATAGTGGGTGCTCAAGACACATGACAGGTGACAAAAGCAAACTTCATACTTATAATGCTCTAGAAAAAAAAAAGAAAGTTACATTTGGAAATGATACTCCTGTTGTAATTAAAGGAAAAGGGTCAGTTTTTCTAAAAGAAAAGGTGAAGGCTAAAGATGTCATGTATGTGGATGGTTTAAGGCATAACCTATTAAGTGTTAGTCAAATGTGTGATCAAGGAGCAGAAGTGGTCTTCAGTTCCAAAGAATGTGTGGTTCGTGATCTTGATACAGGTAAAACTATTATAAAAGGAAAAAGAACTCCAAGCAACCTGTATGTATTGAAGAACGGCATAGATCAATGTTACTTGAGCAAGTCTTCAGAAAATTGGCTATGGCATAGAAGGATGGGGCATTTGAGCTTCTCTCAAATCAACAAAGCAAGCAGACTTCAAGCTGGTCGTGGTCTTCCCAATATTAATTTACTAGAAAGTATCATATGCAAATCTTGTCAATTCGGTAAGCAGACCAGAGTACGATTCAATGCCAAAGAAGGATCATAAAGTGAGCCTCTTGAACTCATTCATACTGACATATGTGGACCTATGAGGAAAAATTCACCACGTGGGGAAGAATACTATATCTTATTTATTGATGATTTCTCTAGAATGTGTTGGATCGGGTTGATTAAACACAAAGATGAAGCATTTGAAAAATTTCATATCTTCAAAGCATTGGTGGAAAATGAATTAGATATAAAAATCAAGTGTCTTAGATCTGATCGAGGAGGAGAATATACATCAAATGAATTCCTTGAATTTTGTGAAAAACATGGCATAAAAAGACAGTTCTGTGTAGCTGGCACTCCACAACAAAATGGCGTAGCAGAAAGAATGAATAGAACAATTCAACAAATTTCTAGAGCTATGCTTGATGATTCAGGAACTCCTGACATGTTCTGGGGAGAAGCAGCACATACAGCAGCAAACATTCTTAACAAGGCACATGTTCGGGTAAACAGTGACAAAACTCCATATGAACTATGGTATGGTAATCCTCCTTCTGTGAAGCATTTTAGAGTTTTTGGAAGTAAATGCTTTATCAAAAATAATTATGAAAAGCTTGGTAAGTTTGAACCCAGATCTGATGAAGAAATATTTCTTGGTTACTCATCTACAAGCAGAGCATACAAATGTTACAATAAAAGGCTTCGAAATATTGTTGAATATATTGATGTTGTTATTGATGAGTTTCCTGCAGCTACTAAAGAAGAAAAAAACATAGCAGAAGAAGATGATGGTGACTTTTGTCCTTCTACATCAAATAGAAATGATATAGACAATGGATCCAATGAAGAACCCGAAGATGAATTACCTGAAAAAGCTCCATCGAGATATGTTCAAAAGAATCATCCAAAATCTCAAATTTTGGGAGAAAAGGGATCAGGTGTACAAACAAGAAGGACTCTTGTGGGATCTTCTAGCTATCTGGCATTTCTATCCACTATTGAACCACACAATGTCGATCAAGCTAGCAAAGATGAATGTTGGATTCAAGCCATGAATGAAGAACTTGATCAAATTGAAAAGAATCACTCTTGGGAACTAGTACCAAGACCTCATGATAAAAAATGTCATTGGAACTAAATGGATATTCAAGAACAAGTTAAATGAGAATGGGGATATTATGGCTAAAGCTAGGCTTGGTTTTACCAAGGAGTATACTCAACAAGAAAGGTATAGAATTTGAAAACTGTGCTCCTGTAGCTAGACTTGAAGCCATAAGAATGTTTCTTGCTTTTTCAAGTTTTCAACAAATCAAAGTCTATCAAATGGATGTTAAATCTGCTTTTCTCAATGGTGATCTAGAAGAAGAAGTGTATATAGAACAACCGGAAGGATTCATTTTTGGAAATGATGAAAATCTTGTTTGTAAACTTAAAAAGGCTCTATATGGTCTCAAACAAACTCCAAGGGCATGGTATTATCGCCTTGACAAATATCTTCATCAACAAGGATTTTCAAAGGGGTCTACTGATAGCAACTTATACACAAAAGTTGAAAATGATAAACTATTGATTGTGGTTGTATATGTTGATGACATCATTTTTGGGAGTAATGAAGAATACGATCGAGAAATTTGTGTCATGCGGCAAGAATTTGAAATGTCTTTGCTTGGGGAACTAACTTTCTTTCTTGGCTTGCAAGTGCATCAATCTACAGATGGTATATTCCTATCACAAGAAAAATATCTTAAGCAAATTCTGAAGAAGTATGGCATGGAAGAATGCAAACCTGTAAACACTCCAATGATAACCGGATGAAATCTCAGCTCTCATGAAGATTCTCCCACGGTGACTCAACTTGAGTCTGAGAGATCAATGATAGGAAGCCTACTTTATCTCAGGACTAGACCCCGGACATTATGCATGCGATGTTCGGATTGTTGGACAATTCCAAGCTAATCCAAAAAGAGTCTCACCTTTGGGAGTACATCAAAAGAATATTCAAATATCTGCAAAGGAACTCAAGACTTTGGACTATGGTATCCAAAGAATGTTGATCTTACTCTTCATGCTTACACTGATGCAGATTGGGCTGGAAATGTTAATGATCGGAGAAGCACTAGTGGTGGAGCATTCTATATGGGGCCCCGGTTAGTATCTTGGTTCAGCAAGAAGCAAAACTCTATTGCCTTATCTACAGCAGAAGCAAAATATGTGGCTATCGGATCATGTTGCACACAACTTCTTTGGATGATGCAAACCTTACAAGACTTTCAAATCAAGTGCTCACCTCCTATCTCCATTATGTGTGATAATACAAGTGCCATCAGTATTTCAAAGAATCATATTATGCATTCAAAGACCAAGCACATTCCCATCAAGTATCACTTCTTATGTGAACAAGTGCTTGAACAAAAGGTGAAGCTGGAGTATGTTCCCTCCAAAGAACAAGTGGCTGATATATTTACCAAACCTCTGCCCAGGGAAGCATTCGAATATCTTAGACAGAAGCTGAGATTAGTCTCTGCCTTGCAGAAAATCAGAACTACTTAAATTCAGAAGATTAAATTGGATACGCGGGTTTCCTGAACGGCAGTCGCGTATATACGCGAGTTCATACACAGAAAACCGCGTATGGTTGGTTGCTAACAAATTTTTGGGGACATCATTTCTCAGCACAGCTGCAGTACTGTTTGGTATCTATGATGATGCTTCATCTCTTATATTTTTTTTTCTTTCTCTGATATTGGGTGAAGATGCCTTGATGAGTTGCTGTTGAAAGTGTTCAGGATGCACAAACTAAGGGGGAGTTTTGGTCATTTGGAAAGGATGAATTGGTTGTACAGTTTCAGGGGGAGCATTAGCCTTGCTGGGTGTAATGCATTTTTGGTAGTATGATGATTTTGAAATATGATCTCTCTCTTGAGGTCCTTTTGGTATGTTGAGTGTTGTCCTTGATAGCAACCCACTTGATGAAGATGATGGCAACCTACTTAATGAAGTTGTTCTTGATGAGCTTGTGAATGATATAAATCTGATGTATCTACAATTAGTATAGAAGGTGCAGAAGAAAGAATTTCCAGAATGGGCCAGAACAGTGATGAAAAGTGTATGTCACAAGGAATACGCGAGTTTGTCTAGGGGAAGTCACGTATGCACGTAGGAAATAACGTACCAAGTCACATATGCTCAATTGTGCTCTAAATATGTAAAACCAAGGGTTACTACCATGGTATTGACCCATTTTATTGAGCGCTAGATTGTCTATTTGATCCCGTCCAGGAATACCATCGGAAGTGATGTGGTTTTGACTCATGGTATTGATGAAGGCCAAATCTATATAAGGAGAAGAAAATCATTGTGCATGAGAGAGAAAGTGTCTGGGCTTTAATGAATACTTCACTCTGAAGTACATCTGCATGGTTGAACTTTGCTCTTGATTGATAGATCTGAATCTATGATGCATCTATGAACATGGTGAAGGTTAAAGATCTCTAGGTCTAGAAATGGTGAATCTCTTGGATGATCTGAAAAGAAGTGATGAAGACTTGGTGCAAATCTGCTGAAGAACTTGAATAAATCTAGGTAAGTTCATAGATCTAATCTATTGTGCAAAGTTTATCTTTTATAGATCTATACACAGGTTCAGTTCGTGAAAGGCGCGTGTATACGTGGATCTGTTTCAACAAAGTCGCGTATGGACAGTTAGGGTTATTCTGGTAAATGCACAGATGTATACACGGGTTCACTTCATAAAAAGCATGTATATACGTGGGTATGATTAAATAAAAGCGCGTATGATATCTTATCTCATGGTTGCTCAAGGTTGAATGTGTATCTGCATATTTATTCTGAAGTCTGGGTTATCTCTGATATTCTGGTTACAGTGGTTTCACTATTCTGTTTGATGCATTGGGCAAAGGTTTTTTATTGACAAGTAAAGGGTTGTGCTGGAACTGTTTGATCCAGTTTGAAAATTGATGAACGTGGTCTACAATGGATTTGAGGGTTGAAACCTTCAGTCTGAACGTAGAATCTTTCTAGCAGTAGAGGTTGGTGCTAATATCAGGGGGTAGTAGCTCCCTTCCAGGTGAGGCTGGTAAATGAGAGCAGGGGTTGATGCTCCCTTCCAGGAGAGGCTGGTAAACGAGAGAAGGTTGTAGCTTTCTACAGGTGGGTGCCTGCGTACTAGTATGAGTCTACACCAATACATGTTGTAAGAAGTTTTCTTAATAATAAAAATTGAAGGCTAAGATGACGACAGCGGTGGGTTTTTCCCAAATTGGGTTTCCACCTAAAAATCCTGGTGTTCATGTGTGGTTGCTTATGTGTGATGATTATTTTGTTCTTCCTGCACTTGTTTACTGTTTTCTAAATATCTGATGAATGAGTAATGCAATGATCTAAGTCAAGAACTAAATGCATAATTAGATCACTGGATATACGCGAGTTCTGTAAAGGATATCTGCGTATATACGCGGGTTTGCTTCAGGAAAGTTGCGTATGGTTTTTAAGAAAGAAATATAAAAGTTTTATTGTCTGCACTAAATACTGATTCACCCCCTTCTCAGTATTTTCCAAACAAAAAGAGATCAATGCCTTAGAAATAAGCCACTTCGAGGGGGAAACCTCCTTTACATTACATAAATTGAAAAATTATTGGATGATATAAATGAAAAACCCTCCTTTCTATATACAGGAGTCCATGGGGTCACAATATAATCCTAGCCGACCTAACAATAATAATGTAAGGGCACAATAATAACAATATGGGGGTTATAGGGGTACAACAATAACAATAAGCGGGGTACAATAACAACAATAAGGGACTACACTATTAATATAGGGACCTAACAAGATACCACATTCATGCTTGGAATATAGAACAAGGGTGATTGGCTAAAAGAAAGATTTGGTTCAACAAATCTATGGTAGGGTGGTATGTGGAAGTCCTAAACCTGGTTGGTGATTTCCTATGTTTAATAATATCATAGTTTCTCTTAATTTGATAAGGAGAATGTACTTGTTATTATGTGGTTTTAATGGTTGTTATATCATTGATATTTATCTGGTTATATGATAGTTATAAGCTTAGTTATATGAAAGTTCTCAATCATGCCTCTTTTCATATTTCTACTTGTAACTGAATGAATAATGAATTCAAGACGTAACTGGTGTTATAATAGCTAATGTGATAAGGCAGAGACCCTTCTTGTTAAACCTTAGATAAGTTTTTAGTCCCTTATGTTCAGACTTTCATTGATGACCTGTAGGTTGCATATTTACCAACTGTTTGATGGAATGTCAGTCCTGGTGTGGGAACGTTAGGTTAAGTCATGGTTTTAGTTTGTTATCAAAAGCATTTTATTCATGTCTATTATGAGTTATGAAAGTTTCATAGAGTTATGGGAAGAAGATAAGTCCCAACCCTGGAAAATAACCTTCAATCCCACAGTCGCTGGCATAACACTAGTATAAAAAGGCTACATTCACAGTCAAGAATGATCATGGGAGCAACAAAGGTTCTCGGTCACTTGGAGGGCTTGGAAAGGGAGCGATTGGGGATCTAGTTCAACAAAAAGGTGAGTTGTCTCAGGGACAAAGGTCCAGGAAGGGTGGGTCAGTCCTTGGGGCCCCTATGGAATTAGAAAGAGGTCATTAGGTTCTGGTTGTGTTGACTCTATTTCCTTAAGGTCATCTAGGAGGTTGAGTGATGTCTTAGTAACCCTCATCTCATTTTTACCTCGAGTAAGCCACTGAAAGTGGGTAGATGTGAGAGGAGGTGTGTTATATGGTGGTATCAGAGTAGGTTGTGCTCTCTTTGGGTAAAGGATTATGTTGTCAAGGTTATGGTTGTCATGCATGGGGTAATGGTATATAGTTAATATGGTCATGCATGATGGTGTATGTTTTTATGTTGTTATATTATTTGGATATGATTATGATTATACATGTACATGCTAGTGTGGTCGGATATTTCACCTCCCCTGAACATCACTGCGGTATGGATTTTATTTTGGTATCTATTTGGTTTATCTGACATGGTACACTTTCAAGAAGAAGATAATCCATGATGACAAGAAAAATGGTAGAATACAGCTCCCATGACTTTCGCTACAGTTCAGTTGGGCAAGAAGGAGAAGAGTACTCTCCTGGTATAATAAATACATTGAGAAGCTTGAGGGAAGAGATCATAAGTTGTAAAATACGAAATGACAGGGTGGTTGAGGCTCAAAAAATAATTGCAAGGGCTCAGTAGAAGTAGGTAGAGGTTAATACAATGATTCTTCAGAGCTCGTCGGAGTTACAAAAACACAAACATTTGAGCATCAGTCAAGAGTAGGAAGAGAAAAATAATGGAGCCTATGGTAGCATATCTCAGTATAAATACAGGTTGGATAGAGGGGACACAATTAGAGGTGGTAGATCACAAGATACACCTGACAGGAGGACTGGTATGTATGGGCATCATTCTAGTTCCTCGTTTATGAGAAATCATCACAGTCATTACCATCATCATCATTATAGAAGGAGGGAGTATTTACCCGAGGAGTTTAAGAAAGTGAAGCCTCCTATATTTGATGGAGAGATGAAGAAGTTATAATATGCAGAGGCATGGTTTCTTGGAATGAAGAAATTCATCATATTTCATAGCTACTCAAAGAACATGAAATCCAAGATAGACACCTTCAGCCTTAAAGGGAAAGAATATATATGGTGGGAAGATGTATTTCCAGTAGCATATAGAGACAAAAATGAGTTTGATGAGCCTAGACCGTTAGAGGAAGCCATCCGAAAATTAAACCATTTCTCTGAGAAGTCAAAGCGTAAATATGAGCCTAAATATGACTTGAAGGGCAATGATACAGTTAAAGGGAAGTGGACACTGAAGTGGGGAAGACCTCAAGATGCAGGTGAGAAAGAAAATGTGGTTCCTTACAAGAAGTTAAATAGAATTGAGAAGGGACATGGGTCTCATCCTTGAGAGCAATAGATTAAAGGTGATGGTAGAGAACTATTGCAGTGTTGGATACGTGGCAAATTTCATCGCAAGAAGGATTGTCCATTGTACCAGGAAGGTAGGCCTCATATATATAGTGCTCACAAGGCATAAATAGTCAGGGATGTTGGTAATAATATTCCTCATATTTATGAAGTTGTGTACAATAGGCAGATGAATCATTACACATCTATTATTGAGATGGATGGTACATTTTATGATCAAGTTATTAATATTTGATTGATATTGGATATAATTGATAAGGGATATGGGTCACAACCTTGAGACCAACAGATTAGAGGTGATGTTAGATAACCATTGCAGTGCTGGATATGTGGAAAATATCATCAAAAGAAGGATTGTCCATTGTACCATGGAGGTAAGCCTACTATATATAGTTCTTAGCAATCACAGATAGTCGGGGATGTTGATCATAGTATTCCTTGTATTTATGCAGTTGTGGACAATAGGTAGGTCGATCACCACACATCTATTATTGAGATGGATGGTAATTTTTGTGATCAAGTTATTTATATTTTTATTGATCCTGGATATAATTATAGTTATGTTAATCCTGACTTGGTGGATAAGTGTGTCTTGAAAAAATAAGTGCATGCAGATTCATGGTTGGTGCAGTTGGCTACGGGTACTAAGAAGATAGTTCATCACTGGGTAAGAGCTTGTGCATTTTTGTTGAACGACATGCCTACAACAACACATTTTAATGTACTTCCATTGGGATCATATAGTATAATTTTGGGTATGGACTAGTTGTATCTTTACAGGAAAAAAGTAGCCTGCTATGACAAGGCTAATGAGTTCGTGGATGATAATTAGGAAAATAGAATCTTGTAGGGAAATAAGAAGGCTACATCAGTGAGGATGGTCACAGCTATGCAGGCTAAGAACAATTGTTGGAAAGGGTGTGTGATTTTTTTAGTTCATATTTCCAGTTGCAAGTGTAAGGATGTATAAATCTTCAAGAGGTACCCTGTATTGCAGCAATTTCAGGATGTGTTTCCCGCAAATATTCTAGAGTTTCCTCCTCATAGAGAAGTGGACTTTTCTATGGAGTTGGTACCAAGAGCAACACCAACATCAAAGGCACGTTACAAGATGAGCACACCAGAGTTGGTAGATTTGAATTTGTCGCTGAAGGAAATGATTGATAAAGGATACATTAGGCCAAGTGTATCGCCTTGAAGTGCACCAATATTTTTCTTAAAGAGGAAGGATGGTACTATTAGGTTGTAAATTGATTCCAGGTAACTTAACAAGGTGACGAACAAGAACAAGTATCCATTCCCTAGGATCGATGACATGTTTGATTAGTTGTAGGGAGAGAAAATATTTTCAGAGATTGATTTGAGGTCAAGATACAATCAGGTACACATCAAAGAAGAGGGCATCTACAAGACTACCTTAAGAACCAGGTATGGGAATTATGACTCTGTTTTAGTTCCATTCGGTTTGACTAATGCTCCAACTACTTTTATGTGCTTGATGAATAGTGTGTTGTGTCCTTATCTAGACAAGTTTGTTATTGTATTCTGTTGTCGCTCCTAGAGACAGCCTCAAGATGCTAAACAATAGTGCCTAGGACATCTTGAAATCAAAGGCTAGATGTAGATAATTTTAAGGGCGCTTCTGACGGAATATGGATCAAGAGGATAATTATTGTGGTGTTTCAGGAATGATTAAGACTTTGGAGTTTGATTCATGTGAGATACCCTATACTACGAGAGGGCTTAGGAGGATGTATGGCTCGGCGGATTTTCAAATGGGCCATGTATGAAATAATGAGAAAAGGATTTCAAAACATGCAGAGGTGTTGAGAAAGAAAGGAGGAGGAACCCACGAGAGACAAGCTTAAAAAGTCTTAAGAATTTGTCTCCCTTGAACTCATAGGAAGCAGATGTAAGTGGAATGTGACCAAAAATAGAGATTCGCGGAGCGCGAATTAAGGGGGCACATCAAGTTTAACACATGAGAATTATTCATATAATAATTCATGAATAAAAATGCATACCACTAGCAACTACATTACACAAATCATCAAAGCAACAGAACATTGAAAGACGATTATACATAAGCAGGAGAACACATATACATACTACTCATCGGTCCATGTGGAATCCAAATAAAAAATGTTGTATATCATATTATGTTCAAAAAAACTCTCCCAAATATGTGTCTCGGAGCATAAAGAGCACATTCATACAAAACTACAAAAAAAATTCTCCAAAATTCAGACCCTTCTTTCATCTCTTAACCCTCTACATATAGATTTATCCTTCAGGTTTTACGATCGAATAAACATTCATGATTAACCCACACATGTGAGAATAAAAATATCATAACCAAATCGTAGAGTGTGCATTGAGAAATTGCTCCCAAATCATAAAATCAAAATAGAATCGGGTGAAATCGAGATTTCAACAGTAAAACATCATAATAATACAATAAAAGAAACAACATAGTTGGCCATGGAGGCCAAATCCTGGAATCTTCAAAATGGGTCAGCGAGGAGTAACCATGAACAGATGGGAAGTTTGGCTTCCATCTCATGATTCCACCTACTTTCGAAAGCCTCCACTCCCTTATTCTCATGATTTCCACTAATCGTTAAGAAACAACTAGTCATGTTGCACATGCCTAGCTCTTTATCGAGGAGTTCTTGGACAAAATAAATGTACCATAGCTGTGTTTGTCTTGCAAAAAATGCATGTTGTGTTTGACTTGCAAAACCATAGACCAGATTTCGAAGGGGGGTCTGTTCAGTTTGTGGTATTGGATGGGGGGCGGTGTGAAATCACGACAGCCTGACACGTAGCCCCGGAGGCAATTTACAAAACCAGCTATTTTGGACCCCCCCCCTGGGTGTTAACCTTCGGAAGGTGAAGCGGGGGCTGAAATAGATCATGAGCCGTCAGATATGTGATAGGGAGCAGAGAAGAGTGGAAGATCGTGGAAGTAAAGGTGGAGTTAGTGGGAGAAATTGTGGTAACAAGAATGAAGCAATGCAATGTGTGATGATAGGAGAGGTGACATTGCATGACGGAGGTGGGGCCGCCCACAAATCGTAGTCGGAACTTTTTTGTTATGAGAAGCGAAGGGTAAAGGTTATGACTTGCGATGAGTGATGCATGATGAGAGGAGAGGTGACATGGCATGACAGAGGTGGGGCCGCCCACAAATCACAATTCAAATTTTTTTATGAGAAAGTGGGGGGTAAAGGTTATGAGTTCCGAAGTGCGATGTGTGATGAGCGGAAGGTGGCGTGGCATCACAGAGGTGGGGCCACTCACAAATCACAATTGAGAGTTTTTGTTATGATAAGTAGGGGGTAAAGCTTATGATCTGTGATGTGCGATGTGTGATGAGAGGAAGGTGACGTGGCGGAGAGGGTAGGTCCCATTTACATTGCAATCGGGGAAATTGTGTTGACGGAGTTAAAAAGGTGTAAGTGCAATGCAGAGGGCGATGCGAAAATTTAAGTGGGTACCAATAAAGGTTTAGAGAGGAGGGAAATTAATTATGAAATGAATTATGAATTATGAATGATATATGTAACAGTTTGCGGGGCATGACCCATGGGTTTTGGATCATAACACTTGGACAACAACTCTTTAATATTTTGACTGCGAGGCATCCGCCTGAACTACGCTTGAATTGATTGGCCTTCACTTTAACCATTCACATCTTAATTGATTGGCCATGGCCTTAATAATTGATGAAACCACCATTTTTTGTATCCCTCTATGTGCATCTAGATCAATATTTTTTCTAGATATTCCAATTGATTTTAGAGAACTAGCTATAGGAAAGAAGGATCAAGATGTGATTCTAAAAATAATAAGGAGAAACCATCAAGGGATTCTTGGTTTTTATTTCTACTTAGTTTTTTTCTTATACTCTTTTGCTTAGAAATTCAATTTTGCAAGAGAACTGGTGGAAAAACCCATAAAGGTTCAGACCCTATAACTGGTTAAGAGTTGTGAATGATAGCCTATGTGTGAAAAAGAGTGCAATTCACTTTTGGTGTTAAATTTGATCTGAAAACTGTGTTAAATATTTGAGTTTATTTTTCCCTCAAGGAATCTATATTTGGCATGAGGGTAACCCATTATGTGAAAAATTACAACACGAGTGAGCCTAAATTAAGGTAGAACATAGATCCCCCTAATTCAATTCCAATATTTTTTGGTTACCATCCACATGTGTGTGTTATTAAACCAACTCCAAAAATAGAAGAAAAGAGAGATCAATGCCTTAGAAATCAGCCACATCGAGGGGGAAACCTCCTTTACATTACATAAATGAAAAATTCTTGGATGATACAAATGAAAAAACCTCCTTTCTATATATAAGAGTCCATGGGGTCAAATATAGTTCTAGTCGACCTAAGAGGGCTATAGGGGTACAATATAGTCCATGGGGTTACAGGGGTACAACAATAAGAATAAGAGGGCTACACTAACAACAATAAGGGACTACACTAGTAATATAGTGACCTAACATGCCCCTCTCCTTCAAAAAAATGTTATGATCAATGCTTGAGTAGCTCTAGATGCTTATGTATAAAATTCTCATCCTCCCATGTAGAATATTCAGTGGGTAAGTTCTGCCACTTGATGAGATACTATGAAATTGATCGATTTCGTAGCTGTCGAGTTCCCGTTTCCATGACTACTTTAGGTTCCAATATGATTTTTCATTCCTCGCCAAGTTTTGGAAATATTGTTTGAACTGGAAGTTTGTCACCTATAACCTTCTTTAAGCATGAAACATGGAAATCTACATACACTCGAGAAGAAGCAAGAAGCTCCACTTTGTATGCCATAGTACGAATATTTTGCAACACCTTGTAAGGACCATAGTAATTTGGCAATAATTTATTATCATTCTTAGCTTGCTTGAGGGAAGTTTGTTTGTATGGTTGTAGCCATAAAAATTCCTACTCTCCTACATCAAAACTTCTCTCGCTGCGATGTTGATCTACATGTTGTTTCATTCCATTTTGTGCCAAATTTAGGTTATCCTTTGAGAGTTGGGGAACTCTTTGTTGATGCTCATTGTGATCTTCCACTACATGAACCTTAGAATTTTCTCTTAAATATGATGTGATGGATGGTGGATGATATCCATAAAGTGCCATAAATGGGGTCATTTTTGCTGCAGTATGGAAGGAAGTGTTATACCACCATTCAGCTGGAGGTAACCACTTGACCCATTGTGTTTTTTTATCAGATACAAAACAATGAAGAAATTCTTCCAAGCATTTTTTCTCTATCTCAGTTTTCCCAATGGATTGAGGATGATAAGATGAGCTATGAGCTAGTTGAGCACCCAAACAAGAAAATAATTCCGTCCAGAAATTTCCAATAAAAATGGGATCTATGTCACTTACAATAATCTTTGAGTTTCCATGTAGCTTTTGAATTGTTTCTATAAATGCAGTAGCAACTGTACTTGTTTTAAATGGATGAGATAATGCACAAAAGTGTGCATACTTGGTAAGTCTATCAACTACCACCATGATTACACTCTTTCCTTCGGACTTAGGTAAACCTATGATAAAATCCATTGAAATCTCCTCCCAAGCTTGACTTGGAATGGATAAAGGTTGTAGAAGACCCAGGGTCTTAATTATCTCAAATTTATTTTGCTAGAAAACCAAACATTCTGCCACAAAATTTTGAATATTAGATTTAAGGCCATCCCAAAACAATTATTTCTTCACCCTGTGGTAAGTTTTTAAAAATCTCGTGTCCTCCTAAGGGAGAAGTGTGTAATTCCAAAAGAATATTTTGTTTTAGTTGGAAATTCTTACAAATATATAAGAGAACTTTGTACCATCAGGAATCATTTTTCCAACTAAATTTATTAGATGTACTAGGATCTTGTTGTAAATTTTGAATGAGTGTACACAATTCTTAATCCCATTTGCATTCATCCCATGCTTCGGTTATCCAATCTACTTGGATAATAGAAATGGCACAAATAAATTCTTCCACCTCTTCATCCTTTCTTGAGAGTGAATATGCAACAACATTTAGCTTCCCTTTTTTGTAGATGATTTCAAAGTCATAACCCAACATCTTTCTGACCCATTTTTACTTCTCTTATGAAGATAATATTTGTTCCAAAAAGTATTTAAGACTATCATGATCGGTTTTTACCTTGAAGTGTCTTCCCATTAGGTAAGGTCACCATTTATTTAGTGCATGTAGTATTGCCAACATTTCCTTCTCATAAATAGATTTCTATAAATACTTTCCTTTGATTGGATGACTTTAAAAGCAGTAGCTAAGACCGGTGCTAGCCACATTGTCTCTTTAAGATGTTCAAAGGCCTTAGTTTCTTTAGGAGTCCATGAAAATGCATATTTCTTCAATAATGTTTTTAGAGGTGTTTCTATTCTCCCATAATTATTAAAAAACTTGCGATAATGCCCTGTTAACCCGAGAGATCCTTGCAACTGCTTTATGGTTGTGAGAACTTTCCATTCCTTAATGGCTTTAATTTTGTTAGGGTCTACCTTAACACCCTCATCAGATACAATATGACCCAAATATTCCACCTCTTATACTCTAAAGAAACATTTGGAGGTTTTTGAATATAATTGTTTCTCCTTCAATAGTTTGAGCACCCTGTCAACATGTTGAACATGATCCTTCCAAGACCTGTTGTAGATTAGTATATCATCAAAAAATACTAACACAAATTTTCTAAGGAAGGGTTTGAAAATGGAATTCATGAAACCTTGAAATGTAGAAGGTGAACTGGTAAGGCCAAAAGGCATGACCAAAAATTCATAATGACCCTCATGAGTTCAAAATATTGTTTTCAGAACATGTTCAGTCTTCATTCTAATTTTATGATATCCTGAACGAAGATCCAACTTGGTAAAATAAATTGCTCCCTGTAATTCATCCAATAATTCATCAATCACAGGAATGGGAAATTTATCTTTAATAGTGAGCTTATTGAGCTCCATATAATCCAGACACATGTGCCATGATCCATCCTTCTTGTGCACCAATACTACTGGAGCAGAGAAAGAAATTTGGCTCGGTTGAAGTATACTAGCCTCTAACATTTCTGTAACTATACGTTTAATTTCGCTCTTTTGGACATAAGGATATCTGTAAGGGCTGATGTTTGGAGGAACACTTCATGGAATCAAATTAATAGCATGATCATGAACACAAATAGGTAGGATTCCTTTGGGAGTTTCAAACACCTTGGAATGATTTTTCAAGACTATTTGGAGATTTGGAGAAATAGATGATTTTGATATTGGAACTTCTAGTGAGAATAATTATGCAATTATGCCTCATTTTTATTTCTTCAGAAGATTTGTTATGACACTAGAGCTTATTATCTTTCCTGGCTTCCCTGTGATACCCTATAATTCAATTTCCTTTCCTTCCAAAAAAAAATTCAAGAAAAGTTATTGAAATTTAAAAGCTACCATCCCCAAAGATTGTATCCATTGTACTCCTAGTACAACATCAACACCTCCCATTGGAATGGAAAACATTGGACTATTCAATACATATCCCCATATGGTTAGCTTAATATTATGGCATTTTCCAGTGGTTGGTTCCTGGTTTTTCCATCCCCATGGTTCTTGTTCATTTTCTTCCTCTTCACAATCTATGTAAAATAATTTCTTCTTAGCACACTTATGTCCTTTAGTGTATTTTCTATCACAACTGTAGCAAAGCCCATTTGCCTTTTTTCCTTCCAATTGTTGTCGTGTAAACCTTGTAGGTTGTGGGAGTATATGATTAGGAACACTTACATATTTATAGATGTCAGTGGTAGGCTTCCTTGTCACCATAATTTTACATTCAATTTTTCTTTCCAACCTGAATGCCTTCTCCAATGAATCAGGTTCGCAAAGGCGAACCATATGTTGGATGGTATCCTTTAAAGTCCCTATGAAGACATCAATATTATATTCCTCTAGAATATCATCTACCCTTATATGAAATTTTTGGAATTCCTCTATGTACTCCACCACTGAACCCTTTTGCTTAAGATTTATCAATTAGCTAAAGAAGGTGTTGCTTTTTGTATCCTCATAATGTGCTATCATTTCCTCCGTAAAAATTGACCAAGTGACAATTTTTTTTCAAGAGAAAAGCCATTGATACCATACAAAAATATTTTGTTCTAAATATAAAGTTTCAAGGCATACCTTTTGTGTGTTTTTCACATTATTGAGATCAATATATTTCTCCATCTGTATTATCCATGTTACAGGATCCTTGCCATGAAACTTCCTCATATTGATCTTTGGAATATGGTGGGTCTTCAATCCAATATTAGAGTTTACGAAATCATGATTAACATTTATTTTGTTCTCATCATGAGTTTCCTCTACTATATTTTCGCCATTAGGAATCATTTCTTGTATCAACTTTGTCAGACCTTCCTTCAAACCTTCCATGTATGCTTTTATATCATTGTTCATGTCTTTCATTTTTTCTTCCATGTCTTTCATGCCATTATTCAAACCATCCATCTTAGCTTTCATGACTTTATTCAAACCATCCATCTTAGCTTCCATATATTTCTTCAAAACTTCCATTTCATTTTTTGTTGCTCTTTGCGAGAGTGAAATTTGGTGCACTTGCTCTAGTAACTTTGATATATCATGTTGCACTTCTTCCTCTTCATGAGTCATAGTAGATTATTTTGAGGGCCTAGTGGGTGTTGAATTCTTTTTAGGTGGAATTTTAGAAACCAATACAGATATATATATATATTTCAATATGCCCTTGGAATCACTTCAAATTGATTTTTTGAACAAGACCTACGCAACTGGGAAAAAAAACTTACACACATTTTTCTTTCTTTTGAGGAGCTTGATATTGAAACTGAATTATCTCTGTGATTTTGGATCTTTAATATCCTTAATGTCTGACCTGATTTTGATTCTTCAAGACAAAGTTATGCCCAATCTCCCACAATTACCTAATTATGGACTAGTTCAGTAGAGTGAACTTGTGCGGTGTGCCACGTGTCAATGTTTCCTCCTTCGGCTCTAAAATTCATACAAAAGAAACTATAGTCTGTGTACTTTCAGCTACTTTTTACAGAATTCTAATCTGATTCTCAGAGAGAGAGTTATGACGATTTTCCCAATGTCACTTCTTTTAGATGAAATTTAGGAGCTTGCAAAAACCCTAACTTCCACAGATCATATCTACGAAAATATTGCGAACCAAGATCTGAAATTTTTACACGAAGTTCCTCAGGATTTCTTCGAAATAGGTTTTTTTTTATTTTCTAAATCCTCGTAAAAAAATAGTTATAGTGAAAATGCCATGATGACCTGTTTCAAGCAGCAAAACCCTAGAATCCAAAACTTTTATACCAAATTTTACGAATTCAACTCCAAAATAGAAGAGAGATCAACGCCTTAGAAATCAACCACTTCGAGGCGGAAACCTCCTTTACATTACATAAATGAACAATTCTTGGATGATACAAATAGCAGAACCTCTTTTCTATATATAGGAGTCCATGGGGTCACAATATAATCCTAGTTGACTTAACAATAATAATGTAAGGGCACAATATTAAAAATATGAGTGTTATAGGGGTACAACAATAACAATAAGGGGGCTGCACTAACAACAATAAGGGACTACACTAGTAATATAGGGACCTAACAGTGTGTGTGAGTGTGTGTGTGTGTTAGTTATTGATATTTCTCACATGAATGATTTAGTGATATTCAAGAATTAGTGTTTCTAGTATATTATTTTATGTATTATCATTGTGTTGGTTGTGATAGTAAAGTTTAGAGTAGTGGATTTGTCTTCAGTTTACTATGGAATTTAAATGAATTGGGAAGTATGGGCAAAGCACAATAATTTTGAGAATTTGCATGCATTCTCTATTAATTACATGCTTTTTGTGCTAACTATATGATTCATTTTCTTTAACTTCCTTTGTACAAATGATTTTATGGAGTTTAATAATGGAATCCCATAATGTAATTTATGGGATAAACAAGCTATCTTTCTTTATTTTTTGAATTTTTTTGGAAATAGCAGTCATCACATCAAAAAAATTTATTTATTCTAGCAAGATTAGGATTTCGCCACTCTTTTGCATATTTTTCCTCCCTGGTCAATTTTTTTCGCTCTCAAAAAATACCCAAATAAAAATCAAGATTTATACTAGGACTAATTCAATTGTCAACTATTAATAATAGCAATCATCATTAATCGGTATATGTAAACTAACTCATTATTATGTAATATTGATGTCTTAATCTATTTTTCGGTATATTTAAAGAAAATGACAGTAAGATTTACATATTCATTACAACTTATTAAATTAATACCTTTCGAAATTGAAATTTGAAGATTAAAATATCTCGTATTAAATTAAAATAATAATGAAAAAAAAGTTGATGGAATATCTTAAACAGAGACACTGACTATGCTATCTAGATTCTTACTTCGAAACATGTTTTGGGACATTTTGGAAAATTAGTAATATTCTTTACTTTGGCACTTTAACGCAAAGAGTTCCCACTATCATCAGTTTTGCTGAGAGTTAAATTTTAATGAGTTTTGATTATAATGCACGTTAGGCAATGCGTTCCCAATTGTATAGGCTCATGCTATGCTTATTAGATTTGGATAGCTACATCTCCTCGTTTCTTATTATTTATTCTCGTTTTGTTCATCAATGATTCTATATTGCTTGCCAGGAAGCAGAGCTGTGATAAATAAGGTCATTAGATCGAACTCGATGTTGTCAGTGATAAAGAAGGTCCTGAATTCGAAACTCGAAGTTTTCTGTCACGATATCGAACCTCAAACTGCCATTTCCTTTCAGAAGCCTAAGTGTATTGAGGGAATAAGTGAACCTTGAATTATGAGCACTTTTGCTCACGTGGGATAGTGCAAATGCATTATTTTTCAACTACGTTTTATGAATCATGTTGGAATATTGAAAATTCTAGAACAATAAATGGAGAGAGAAAATTCCCCTCTTCAACACAGAGAAATATATTAAAATTCTTGACAGGAGACAGAGTTTCCCACACTGAAAACAAACTTCTATTTTTTTCAAAAAATGTTACAAAATATTCCTCTAACACAGAGGGATAACAAAAGTAGTGACTGCTTCAGACGCAATTCACCAAAACCTTCACTGTTTCTCAAATAACACACTCTGTCTCTGTGGAAAATAACACTGTTGTGTATTTTTGTTCCGCACTGTTGTGAAAAATAAAAAAAATAACATAACATTACAATGCTATATAGGCTCTCGGGCCTCTTTTTTGTTTTTATATGCCGTGCATATTAAAACATTACAAAAAAACATTAAAAACTTAAAACGAAAGTTTATTTTAAAACTAATACATGCGGGCCCACTTAACAGTTGCGCTTTGAACGCGCGATCAAACCATTTAAATACATTGTATAATATCCATCGGGTTCGCGCTTTAAACAAAACAAGCGCACCAAACAAAAGTTCCGATTGCGATTTGCATAACAGACGCGATGACTAAGATTCAAGTCCGTTGCATAAACCCCATCGGGTTCGTATCATAACTTAACAAAGTGGCCCACTGAAAATTGCGATTACGATTGAAGAGCGGATGCGATGGCACATAAAACTCTGCCCTATATAATATATCGGGTCCGCCTTTTGATATATCAATCGGGCCCAAACCATAACAACTTCTGATTGTGATTAAGAATCCGGACGTGATGGTACAAATGACTTGGCATATTAACTGGATCGGGTCTGGCCTATGGTTAATACGATCAGAGCACATAAGAAAAATTCGTCAATTGAATGTTGCGATTGAGACCTTGTGATCATATAATATGACGCCGCGTGGTCTGTGGACCCACGGGCTTCGGCTGTGGTGGAGGGCGATTTTAATAGAAAGTTTGGTTGTATTATATACAACCGTTCCGCTTGCGGAACTCTGCCACATCTACAAGACATTTGGACTTCGTATTATATGTGTGTTGCAATTTGCGATTGCGATCGGATCGCATTGCAAATCTTCACATCAACAAGACACTACTCATGAGACTTGTGATTGCGATTAGCTCATAAGTGGTGGGGACCACTTTTCTTGCCCTTTCAAAAATTAAAGAACTTCTACTATTTTTAAACAAATTTCTTCATTTTGGTTGTTGAGGGCTTAAAAGCCCGAAATGACTGTTTTAATTAAACCCTACTCCTCCATAGTTTGAAACTACGAAAGTCTTCATCCTCCTACAAAAACGACTACGCCCATCACCAATTTAATTTCTCCTCTGCAGTTTGTGGCTATGGCCCATCAACAATTAACTTCATCCTTACAAATTTCCCATTCTTCTTTGACTGCGTGTTGCTTTACACGCAAACTTTGTTGCACTGCCTCTGTACTCTTTTTCTTCCTGCTCAAAGGCTAGCAGGGACTTAATATTTCAACACTCCCCCTTAAAGTCAGCTACTGGGTTATCAATCATACCCAAGCATTTTCTTAGAAATTCAAATGTCTTATGCCCCAATGGTTTTGTCAAAATATCTGTATATTGCTCCTCTGTTTTACAGTGCTGTAAAACAATTTCTCCATTGTTCACCAATTCTCTGATATAGTGAAATTTTGTATCTATGTGTTTTGTTATTTTATGAAATACTGAATTTTTTGACAATGCAATAGCTGAGCTATTGTCACAATAAATCACTGTCCCTTTTACCTGTTCTTGGCATAAACTTCTCAACATTCTTCTCATCCAAATTGCTGGACACGTTGCTGTTGTAGCTACCACATATTCTGCCTCTACTGTAGATAATGCTACAATAGGTTGTTTCTTAGAAGCCCATGAAATGGCTCCTGAACCCATATGGAAAACATAACTAGAAGTGCTCTTCTAATCATCTACGCTTCTAGCCCAATCACTGTCAGTATAACCAACTAACTCTAAATTTTCTGAAGCAGTATATAAAATACCAAATCTTTTAGTTCCTTTAATATACCTCAGAATTCTCTTTGCTGCCTGCCAATGTGCTTCTTTTGGCTTCTCCATAAATCTAGAAATTAAACTAACAGCATGCATAATATCTGGCCTAGTTGCAGTCAAATACATGAGGCTTCCAACTATGCTTTTATACAAACTTGGATCAAAATCCTTTTTGGTGTCCTCTCTACTGAGTTTTAATCCCATCACTATGGGAGTAATTGCAGCTTTGCACTCCTGCATATTAAATCTTTCAAGAACTTCATTAACATATTTTTCCTGTGAAATAAAAATTCCTTTTTCATCTTGTTCCACTTCTATTCCTAAGAAGTATCTCAATAAACCCATGTCAGTCATTTCAAATTCATCTTTCATGACTGTTTTAAAATTTTCAATAAGGTAATCATCATTACCTGTAAAAATTAGATCATCAACATATAAAACAACAATGAGCATTTTACCATCTTTTTCTTTGATGTATAGGGTGGGTTCTCCCTCACATTTCTCAAATCCATTTTCCAGTAGATAGGAGTCTATTCTACTGTACCACGCTCTTGGCGCTTGCTTCAGCCCATAAAGAGATTTCTTCAATCTGCAGACTTTGTGCTCTTGGCCTTTCTTCTCATAGCCCAGAGGTTGTTCCACATATACCTCTTCCATTAAAACTCCATTTAAAAATGTGGATTTTACATCCATTTGGTATAATTTCCATTTGTTTTGTGTTGCTATTGACAACACTGCTCTTACTGCCTCCATTCTTGCAATAGGTGCAAAAGTTTCTTCATAATATATCCCATGCTTCTGCTTATATCCCTTGACAAAAAGTCTGGCCTTCTGTCTCTCTATTTGTCCTTCAGCATTGATTTTGGTCTTATAGACCCATTTAACTCCAATGACTTCTTTACCTTCTAGGAGATCAACCAACTCCCATGTTTTGTTCTTTTTTATGGCATTAATTTCATCATCCATAGCTTCTATCCATTTTCTATCTTTAATGGCATATTCAAAATGAATAGGATCATCAACTTGACAATACAAAGAAAATAAGGAATTCATACCTTCATTTGTTGCTCCTTGCTCATAGATCTCATTAATATTTCTGAACTTTGTTCCACTTTCATTTGGTGTAGTCGTGCTTGAAGAAGCACTCGAACCTGCTCCATGTGGTGTCCTTGGCGATACACTCTCATTTCTTCTAAAGGGTGTTCTCGCTGCTACTTGAGGTGTCCCTTGCTGTCCTTGTGTTGGTGGAGGTTGTGCTACCGATGATTTGTTAATTTCAATCACATCTTCCTCATCTTCATCATGAGATAAAAAGCTTTTAACATTGACTGTTTTCTCAATGCTTCCATCCCATTCTTCCTCTTCAATTAATTGCACATATCTGCTTATCACAAACTTCTTTTTGGATGGGTTATACAATTTGTATCCTTTGGAATCTTCACAATATCCAAGAAAAATTCACTTCTCCCCCTTACTATCCAACTTCTTCCTCAACTTTTCTGGAATGTGTGCATAAGCCACACATCCAAAAACTCTCATATGGGTGACTCCCTGTTTTCTGCCACTCCACGCTTCTTTTGGAACTTTGTTCATCACAGCTTTTGTAGGGCATCTATTCAAAATATACACAGCACAGTTTTCTGCTTCTGCCCAATACTCATTCGGCAAGTGTTTTTCATTTAGCATGCTTCTCACCATTTCCATTATGGTTCGATTCTTCCTTTCAGCAACTCCATTATGTTGCGGTTTGTACCTTGTGGTAAACTGCTTGCGTATGCCATTCTCTTTGAAAAAATGCAGAAATTCCTTTGATATATATTCTCCTCCTCTATCAGTTCTGCGAACTTTAATATACTGCCCACTCTGTTTCTCTACAAGAGCTTTAAAATGGCCAAATTTCTGAAAGACTTCACTCTTATATTTTAGGAAATAAACCCACACTTTCCTTGTGAAATCATCTATGAAGGTCAGCATGTAATTGTTTCCTGAAACTGATGCTGTCTGCATCGGCCCACATAAATTTGAGTGAATGATCTCTAAGGGTGCTTTCGCCCTTATTCTTTTCCCTGATGGAAAATTTTTTCTGTGTTTCTTTCCCAAGATGCAGCCTTCACATAGGCTATCAGGCTTCTTAATCAATGGTAAACCTCTTACCATTTCTTTTCTGTGCAACAAATTTAATCCTTCGAAATTGAGATGTCCAAATCTTAGGTGCCATAACCAATTTTCATCTTTTGCTTCCTTTTGAAAGGCTTCTTGAGTTACAGCTGCTATGCTCTTTCCTTTTCCTTTCAAGTCAGTGTTGAGCTTGAGCGGAAACATTCTATTGCTGGTCATATGTATTTCAGCAATGATTTTCTTGCTTGGAGGTATATATTTTATTGTGCACACATCATCCATGAAAATTACATTGTAACCTTTGTTTATGAGCTGCCCAATGCTCAAAATATTACACTTCAAACCTCGAACGTAATACACATCTGGAAAAAAAAATTTCTCACCATTTCTTGCTCGAATACTAACTCTGCCTTTTCCTTTTACAGGGATTTTAGTATCAGTCCCTGTGGTTACTTCTGATTTTACTTCTTCATCTAGATTGGAAAACATTGCTCTATTTCCAGTCATGTGATTACTACATCCTGAATCTAAGAACCAAACATCATCTTCTCTATCCTGTGCTACATTACATGTTAACAACACATTACTTGGGTTCTTTTCTTCTTTTGCTACATTAGCATTCTGCCTATTTTTCATGTCATTCTGCTTCTTTCTACATTTATTGGCATAGTGCCCATACTTCTTGCAATAATGAAATTGGACATTGGATTTGTCATACCTTTGTCCATGAGCATGTTGGTGTTGTTGTCCACCTTGTTGGCTGTTGCATTGGTTGTGGCTCTGATTTTGACTGTTACTCCTTCCATGTGAATGTGAAGAGTTGTTCCTTCCACCTCTATTTTTGCTTCTGCATCCTCCTCTTCCTTTGCCTTGACCTCTTCCTCTTCCTGAAGGCATCTAGGTCTTGAAGGCATGCTCTAGAGATGAGTTTTCATCTCTTATCACTCTCTGTTCATAATTTATTAGTGAGGCATGAAGTTCATCTACCGTGAACTTTGAGAGATCTTTGGTCTCTTCTATGGTGGTAACTATAACATCAAACTTTGAGGGTAAGCTCCTCAAAAGTTTCTCCACAATCTTTCTTTCTTCAAGAGTTTCTCCATGGGACCTTATCTGATTTACAGTCCCAATCACATGTGAAAAAAATGTGTCTACATTATCTGACTCTTTCGTGCAAAGAGTTTCAAAATCTCTCCTCAGCAACTGAAGTTTTGCTGTTTTCACTTTTTCCATACCTTGATAGGCTACTTTCAGAGTTTCCCATGCATCCTTGGATCTCTTAGCTGTTGCTATCCTTGGAAACACACTCTCATTTACTGCCTGATACAAATAGTAGAGGGCTTTAGATTCCTTCTTTCTATTGCTCTTCAATATGTCCTTCTCTGCTTGAGTTAAGGCATTAAAAGCCTGCTCATCAGCTGGTTCATCAAAACCATCTTCTACAAACTCCCATAAGTCTTGTGAGACAAACAGGGCTCTCATGGTAATGGCCCAATAATCATAATTCTTTCCATTAAATTGTGGAAGCTGAACATTTCCAATATTCATAGCAGTGCTTGGTCCAACCATTGCTTTTAAACTAAACTCGGTACTTAAGAAAATTGTCTTTCCTTATCTGAAAGAACAAGCTCCTTTAAACGAAAAACAACAACTCTGTTTCTTCTAAGAAATACCTGAACTTTGACTTCTGTTGAGCTTTCACACTGCTGGAGAAAACTCTGCAACAATTCTTCTTCTTCTTTTGGCTTCTTTGAAACCTTCAAAGAGCCTGAACTAGCTCTGATACCATGTTGGAATATTGAAAATTCCAGAACAATAAATGGAGAGAGCAAATTCCCCTCTTCAACACAGAGAAATATATTAAAATTCTTGACAGGAGACATAGTTTCCCACACTGAAAACAAACTTCTATTTTTTTTCAAAAACTATTACAAAATATTCCTCTAACACAGAGGGATAACAGAAGTAGTGACTGCTTCAGACGCAGTTCACCAAAACCTTCATTGTTTCTCAAATAACACACTCTGTCTCTGTGGAAAATAACACTGCTGTGTATTTTTGTTCCGCACTGCTGTGCAAAATAAAAAAAATAACATAACATTACAATGCTATATAGGCTCTCGGGCCTTTTTTTTGTTTTTATATGCCACGCATATTAAAACATTACAAAACAACATTAAAAACTTAAAACTAAAGTTTATTTTAAAACTAATACATGCGGGCCCACTTAACAGTTGCGCTTTGAACGTGCGATCAAACCATTTAAATACATTGTATAATATCCATCGGGTCCGCGCTTTAAACAAAACAAGCGCACCAAACAAAATTTTTGATTGCAATTTGCATAACGGATGCGATGACTAAAATTCAAGTCCCTTGCATAAACCCCATCGGGTCCGTATCATAACATAACAAAGCGGCCCACTGAAAATTGCGATTGCGATTGAAGAGCAGATGCGATGGAGCATAAAACTCCGCCCTATATAATATATCAGGTCCGCCTTTTGATAGAGAAATCGGGCCCAAACCATAACAGCTTCCGATTGCGATTAAGAATCCGGACGCGATGGTACAAATGAACCGTGGCATATTAACTAGATCGGGTATGGCCTATGGTTAATACGATCGGGCACATAACAAAAATTCGCCGATTGAATGCTACGATTGAGACCTTGTGATCATATAATATGACTCCGCGTGGTCTGTGGACCCACGGGCTTCGGCTGAGGTGGAGGGTGATTTTAATATAAAGTTTGGTTGTATTATATACAACCATTCTGCTTGCGGAACTCTGCCACATCTACAAGACATTTGGACTTCGTATTATATGTGTGTTGCGATTTGCAATTGCGATCGGATCGCATCACAAATCTTCACATCAACAAGACACTGCTCATGAGACTTGCAATTTCGATTAGCGCATAAGTGGCGGGGACAACTTGTCCTGCCCTTTCAAAAATTAAAGAACTTCCACTGTTTTTAAACAAATTTCTTCATTCTGGTTGTTGAGGGCTTAAAAGCCCGAAACGACTGTTTTAATTAAACTCTACTCCTCCGTAGTTTGAAACTACGAAAGTCTTAATCCTCCTGCAAAAACGGCAACGCCCATCACCAATTTAATTTCTCCTCTGCAGTTTGTGGCTGCGGCCCATCAACAATTAACTTCATCCTTAAAAATTTCCCATTCTTCTTCCATTGCGTACGGTTGTACATATAAGCGTTGCTGCTGTGCCTCTTGTACTCTTTTTCTTCTGCTCAAAGGCTAGCAAGGGTTGTAATATTTCAACGTACCTAGAATTTGGATCAGCTGCGTCGATGGCAGAAGGCATGGTTATATTCGTTGTTGTAATAACTCTAGGATTTGGACCGAAACCAGTGCTTACTGGAAACAATTCCAGCAGCTCCACGTCACTCGATGCCTCAGATTGTTCATTAAAGCCCTCGGCCTCACCATCGACATGAGCAGAATCAACGTTCTTGTCTTCTGAAAACTCCATAGAGGAAAGCAACTCTACCATCATTTGCGGTTTTATCGGCTATGGATATTGCATGACTGGTGCATTCATAAAAAGGAAATACAACGTCAGCGAAAAAATCTATCAAAATAGGAATTGAAGACAAATTTACAGAAAGAAAACATATTGCACTGGTCCATCTGAAAATATGACGGCAAGAAGGATTGAAAGTGTGTGCAAAGAAAGCACACATCTCGGGTTGAGTTCAGTGGAGTTTTGAACGCCTAGAAACTCAAAAGGCACCAAATTTTTCAGTGCAATCTTTCTTTTGTCGAATTCCTGCCCCTTCAAGAAATCACGCCGATTAAAGGTAGACAAATTTTGGGTTTCTCCCTTGCAAATATGAAATAAATAAATAGAATACGTACGTAGAGACCCTGCATTGCATGTAAAACCCATATAACTGGCACGTGGACATCGGCAGTGGATAAACAGGAGGATTTTCATTCCTGTTGACGATTTTAGCGGCATGCTAAATGGGCACATGGAGCCGGAATTTAGCGTTTGTTAGTTGGCTTGTCGAGCAGGGATTGACTGTTTTTTTTAATGCAAATGGTGATATATTCGACTTTACGTGGCATTTAATAATTGGATTCAGCATGAGAGTATGTCATCCATGTGCTTTATTTTCTGTCCAAGCACGTCGTCGTATCATTTTCCACGAATGCGACGGCACGAATCTCGGTGCCTCGTTTCTTCCACGTCGAAAGTTTTAGTAGTCGGTGGATGAAATTTTGGGTTCAACAACGTACATGTCTATCGTCACGGTGTTTCTTGCTTTTCTACTTAGTCACTAAAGTTCACCTTGATTTGTCGCTCTGTATGACTATATCAATGTGAGTATCTGAAATGGTTTGTCTTGTTTTTCTGATTAAAGAAGTTTAGAATTGGAAAATGAACACGTGGAAAAGATTAATAGGTAACCTACATATCAATAGAATTATGTAACATATCAATATAATGAATGAGATATGTTTGTGATTTGTTTTAATTAGTGGTTAAGTGTAATTTATTTTAGTAAGTTGGGAAGAATGATATGGTTATTTTCATTAGATCCATTCAATTCATATGTTAATATATTGATTTTTAAATTTGTTATTAAATATATTTAACTTTAAATTTAATTTTTTTATATTTAATTAAAAATCCATTATCACAAAATATATTATTATTTTTAACTTGTTCATACCTTTGCTTCTCATTCTCATAGTAAATTAATAATAATGTTTCACATGCTCGTTGTTTACTAAAGATGTAAAGAGTAGTGAAATATGCATACTATCATTATTATGATTATGAAGGAATGATAATTTAAAACAAACTTAGAAAAATCTCAGGTCCAGATATCCTAAGATGGGGACATCTAACAAGAGGGTTGTTGACTATTAAGGAAGGCTACTATATCCACACTCAACAAGCTCTGGATAATGCTTGACCAATATGGAAACGAATCTGGGAAATGAGACATTGGCCAAAGGTGACATATTTGCTATCGTTAGCAAGTCACCGTAGAATTTTAACATGGGAGAACCTACAAAAGAGAGGTATGATAGGCCCTTCGCGCTGCCCCTTCTGCACCGCTGAAGCAGAAACGCCAGATCATCTGCTTAACTCTCGCACAAAGGTGCAACCACTATGGGAAAACCTATATTATCTGTTTCGGCAGACAGATAAAAACAATGAAAGCATAACGAAAACCATAGTCAACTGGTGAAAAGGAATATTTCATTGTCAGGTAATTAATAGAGCATGGACCTTCTCATTTGGATTCCTACTCTGGAATACATGGAAAGAGAGAAACCAGAGAATCTTCCAAGAAACAGAACAACCAATGAATCATATTTGGCAGCGCTCCATAGACAACATTCGAGAAACCAGCTTAACAGAAAGTTGGTCAGATGAAGATTGGAAAACAGTAGGTATTGAATCTATGATATTAGAAAATCTGAATCTCAAACCGCAGATGCTCTGTAAAGGTCTCTGGAAATTCAAACCTCCTAGTCAATCAATCAAGGAGCACTCGCTTCATCCCCAACTAGGATTTCTTAAACTCAACTATGATGGGGCTTCGAAAGGTAATCCGGGGCAAGCAGGGTCAAGTGGGATTTTCAGAAACTCTCAGGGGGCAGTGTGTAGATTCCATGCACTTGACTTAGGCCATGCAACCAATAATCAAGTAGAACTCATGGTGGTCAGGCAAGTTCTTTTGATTGCAATTAGAGAAAATTACCAGAGAATCATTGTGGAGGGAGATTCAGCAATGGTAACAGGGGTGCTCCAAAAACTGCAACAAGGCACACCTTGGGAGAAAATCTCCCAAAGATGGCGAACAACAGCCCTTATAGAAGAAGTGAGTCAATTGGTGAAACGCACACAGTACTTGATCCCTCACCATGTTAGAAGTGAAAGTAATGCAGCAGCGGATTACTTGGCTAACTAGGGATGCCAAAATGTAGAGCGCTACATCGATGGCTGCCCAACTGATCCGATCTGGAATGTAGAACTTCACTCTCTCCAATTGATTGTGGATAAGGATCTTCAACCCCCCGATCGGGGTGTACAGTTGTCAGATTGAAATCCTGGAGGTGGCAACTTGGCACGCATTCCCACTCCATGCAATTAACAACATTAAAGATGGATCGTAAGTCCAGTTGGGTGAAGTGTGTGAACACTCAGATTAGAATGATGGCGCAGGGTGGACAGGCTATTTTGACAGACTGCAGAAGGCAAGTTTCCATTAAGGTATGTCCGTCCCCTCCACCCCTTCATTCATTCATGCACGGTTTCTTACATTCAATAGTCTGGAGGTGGCAGAGGAGGAGACTCAGCGATTTCCATTCGAGCAATCTTTCGATCTGTGGTCATCACATAGGACCCTTCCGACCAATAGGAAAAGACGTCAAAGGGCTAATACTGATCACGTCGAAAAGGAAAACTAACAAGTTTAGTTAAGTCTGCCCCCGAAAGCAGGAGTCAAAACCAACCGGGAGCACACTTCAAACTTTAGCAGCAAACTATGTGATAGGTAATTCCTGCGAAGTTCGCGAAATTCGTGGATGGGAAAATCCAGACCGAACACAGGAACAATGAGAAATCGGAAATAGAGATTTTAGATTTCATTACAGATCCATGCAATACCCGTGGCCGCCTCACTTTGTTCAATCAGACTATCCACACCTAATGGATAGTAAAATGTCTGATAGCGAAAGCTATTAAGAGTATTCAGCGAGTTCATGCTAAGACAGACCTAGCAAAGCCAGACTCTCACATTCAGGCTCAGCTTCTGGATATTTAGGACCAGCAACAACACATCAAGATAACACAATATCAGACAGCAGATCGGGTAAGTAGATTGGATGATAAAGTGAGCCGCATGGAGAAGATCCTTCAGAAGATTCTTCAGCAGCTCCAACAAGCTGAAATTCCTAGATCCAATGTCAAAGACCCTACTCCAGTCTCTTCATCTGATGGATAGGAGTTTTAACTATTTTGATTTTTGATGCAATTTTTAGTTAAATGTGAACTTTCCTTATGTTATATGAATGTACAAACTGCAGTAGTAGGACAGCTAGCACATGAGATTTTTAGACGTATGAGACAATTTCAGTTTTGAGATGCTTTTCATGCTTTTAGATGGCCAACAGACCTAGTTTCCTTCGGGCAGATTGAGGCCAAACACTGAATTTTATATTTTGTAACCTGTCCTTTAAATATAGATAGCAAATAGTATGGTCCTACCGAATTTACAAAAAAAAGAAGAAGATAATTTTTAAAGTAAATTTGATAGATGAATAGATATGTATTTTACTCAAAAGATTTATGGGAGATAATGAAAATTTATGTTGAAGAATTTCATCGAGATTTGTCTTCTTTAATGACTTAGTTGAAGAAGGTGAGCAAACCTTTTATTATTTACTATGTTTTTTTAACTTAATGAAATCTTAGGATAATTCCACTGAGCTTTTGAAGTCAACATCTCATTGGTGGGAAGGAAATTTTGTTCAAAATTAAAGGAGAAAATATTGAAGACTAGAATTTTCATTTTAGGTCGACATTAAGATGAATTATAATATAGAAGGTTAGGGTTTTCATTTTAGGTCGACATTAAGATGAATTAAATTGAAATCAAGTTAATGTAAGATATTATTTTATGTATTTTAAATTAGCACTATGAAAAAGGATACACCTTGTAGGTTGAGGGGATTTATTAAAATCGAGGAGTACAGTTTAAAAGGCATTTTAGATAGAAAATTTCTATAATTTAGAAATGAATTTTATAATAAAGGATAAAAAATAGAGAAATAAATCATAAACACTTAGGAAGTGATTTTAGGTGAAGATGATTATAAAAATAGAGATAATAGAAATTGGTCTTATAACTCAAAATGGTGAAACATTAATATTAGTTACCCATGGTTAGGAAGATAACCTCAAATCACTACAAACAATAATAAAGATTACACAAAGAGAATAAGAACATTCAAGAATGAATGTAGTCCCCCCCTTACATGCATTTAATCCATTATTTGCCAATTTTTCCATTTCATTTTCCAAAGTAGTATATGTTTTCTATTATCTTAATTAACAATGTGATTTATTTCAATATATTCTCATGTGTGAATTACATTTAGTGGAAATGTAAAACTCAAGGCTATAATTGATTTCCTAGTTCACATTTCTAAATGTATTAGTAGAATTATGCATGGTATCTACAATCCACATCATCTAGTTTCTTGATTGTGGGATTAATTTACTTGTATATTTATTATGGCATCACATTCTTTATTTAATGTTTTTTAATTTTCATATAATGTAATTTCACTTTCAATTTAATTGTTAGGATTAATTATAATAACAATATAACTTAAGTCAAGCATCAAATTGTTGTATGAGATTCTCTTATTTCTGAAGTAATGAACCTATCTCAATGTAGTCATTTAATTGCTAAATTTTATAGAGATGTACAAAATCTATCTCCCTAGATTTTATCCCATGACCTCTTAGGAAGAAACACATGTTCTTAACCATTTAGTCCACTCAAAATATAAATTATCACAAGTACAACACTAACTTCCATTTGAATTAATAATTAGTACAAAGAACATGTTACTCCTTTTGGAAACAATTTTCTATCAACTAATAAAGTCATATAGCTTATTTGAGCCACAATTAACCACACTTCATTGAAACTACATTTTTGTCCCCTTGCACACACACACATTGGTTATAATATGTTAATCCCTAGAAAAAGCCTTGGGTTAAAGCATGGAGCTCGGTTACACTTTTTGGTAAGAGCGAGATCGTTTAGGTGGAAACAATTATGCTCAATCGAGCCATTTAACCGCTAAAACAAGAATTTTTTAAGTGCTCGATCGAGCTCTTGAGATGCTAAAAAAGAAGCTCAATCAAGAGTTAAAAACAAACCCTAAATCGAACTTTATGGCTTGATCTAGTTATAATGATTGATCGAGCTTTAAGGCTCGATCGAGCCATTTTTTTTAGTAAATACTCCACACGTAGTATGTGCATGCTATATGCACAGACAACGAGAATATCGAGAGCTCGACAACAGTGTTTACGTAGCTCTATCGAGTAATTGAAGCATGGAGTGTTAAAATCAATATCACCAACAACCCTATCCCAGATGCTCAAATGAAGGTAGGTATTATATCTTTTTTATCTTTGTTATTTAATTTTTTTTTGCAAAATTAAAAAAATAATTAAAAAAACAACCACACAAAAACCATGAAAACCACAAAAAAACCCTTCAAAGGAAATTATAAAATCACAAAACCAACTGAGAAATCCACAAAAAAAACATAAAAAAAATCGTTCAAACAACTTAGAAAACCACAAAACCAACCTACAAAACCACAAAACCAACCTACAAAACCATAAAAAAATCCCTTCAAAACAACCTAGAAAACACATAGAAACCACTAAAAAAACTATAATTTAGGTTTTAATTTTTTACTTACTTGCAATGTTTTGTTTATTAAACGCATATTTTTTTTATTTTGAAAGGTAAAAACATGATTTCCTAATTATATTAGGCTTTAAAGTTTTTCTTGAGGAATTTTGTGAAATAAATGTTAAATTCTTTTTTTAGTTATTTATAACAAATTTTACCAAAAATATACCCAAAAAAACTCCAAAAGAGAAAACAACAAAACTATAACCTGTAAATAAGTAAATTAAGAGCTTGGTCCATGGGGTCTTGGTTAAATGGTGATGAGGCAGACTCCTATAGCACTCATCACAGGTTCAATTCCCTTCCCCTATCAGGGTGATGTATCTACAATAAACTAAATACATTTTTCATAATAAATATAAATATAGTACAATCCTAGTTTCAAAAATAAAATATTAATTTTTAAAGTTAAAAATCTAAAAAAAAAAAAAAAATTTATTTTATTAATTATATATATATATATATATATATATATATATATATATATATATATATATATATATATATATATATATATATATATATATATCATGCCACTATATATAAAAAACATTTAATATCAGTTAGTCAAGCCTCGGTCACGTTAATTCGGCAAAAAAATCTACCCTTAGGGTCGAATCAGAACTGCCAGATTCGACCACAAGCAATGGAATGACATCATTGAAGAGATTGAAGGTCTCAGGGGCAGGTTGCAGGAGTGACACCACCATCGTCGAATTGAAAATTTGGACAAACCTGGGGTAGGAATCGAACAATCTGGTATGTTTTATCGCCTTCCAGACCGGTGGAAATCTCGTCCATGTATAGTGATTTTGCAGCTCCAACTATCATATTCCCATATCTAACAATAATTTCCCCTGTTGTAAGCCTTCTCTTCTACCCTCCGAACATTTCCCTATGGATTGCATCTTGGACCACGATTGGGCAACACTTATATATGGTATCAGAGCCTATTTGGGCCTAGCCTTGGCCCCTCCTGGGCTGAGGGAAATAAGAGAGAGTATATTTAGTTTTATTTTGTAAGTTTGTCCATTGAGAGGGGTTCTAAGAGTCGAGGGACTGTGATGTTGTGCATATAACATCGATTCTGCTTGTTGATTAGTTGGATCATGGAGCGGCGGTGGTGTCTGGATTTTGAAGCGAGCATGTTCAAGAGTTCTGTGGACATTCAGCCTAAGTGGACCATGCTAGATCAGATTTTGTTCACCACTTTTTCCAAATTGAGAGTTGTGATGGTGGTGAGCGATCTGCCGGAGGGAGTGTGGTGCTGATATTTTTATGGTGCCCATGTTGTTGATGCAAAACGACGAGTAGGTGAGTGTGGAGGCCGAGATTTCTTCTTGCGTGACTGAGATCGCCAATGACTAAAATTGTGACTTCTGTGACTGAGATTGCCGGTTATACTACGAATATATCCTGCCTGATCCCATCTACAAGTGTTGTCTGATCCTGGTCCAAGATGCAATGCATAGGGGAATTTTCGGAGGGAAGAAGAGAAGAGTTACAACAGGGGAAATGATTGTTGGATTTGTGAAAATAATTGTTGGAGCTGCGAAATCCCTATTCATGGATTGGATTTCCATCGGTCTGGACAACGCTACAACATACTAGATTGTTCGATTCCTATGCCAAGTTGTCCACGTTTTCAATTTGACGATGGTGGTGTCACTCCTGCAACCTCCCTATGAGACCTTCAATCTCTTTAACGATGTCATTCCATTGCTTGTGGTCGAATCTAGCAGTTCTTATTCGACCCCAAGGGTAGAGTTTTTTTGTCGAATTAAGGCGATCGAGGCTTGACTAGATGATCCATCACCTGAGAAGAAGGTTCGATGCTATTGATTTCATATTGAACACACTTCTTATGAATTTATGCATCTATGTTAGCAAAATGGAAAGAACATCGATACTTGTTTGGGGCGCTCGCAAGGATAATTAGCTAGGCATATTTGGAAATGTTTATAGCAAAGCTTCACTTCCATGGCTGCTAACATGAGTGAGAAATGCATGAGCTTAGATATTGTAGTGTGGCATGGAAACTTCAATAAGCTACTATTTGGACATATGTGTATCGCAGACTGCGTTAAATCTGATTTTCACACTGCCAATCACATGGCGCCTTAACTCTTACATTGATTTTGTCAAGATGCATGTAATTCATGTAAAAATGTGTAAAAATGTATTAATGTAAATCTGGTTTAAAGAATCTAGTGACATTTAGTCTCGCCAACTATGTCTATGTTGGAACTCGCCATTTCAACAATAGAAAAAATTATTTGCACGAATGATTAACCACCAGATATAATGAAGACATAACACTGAAGATGGAAGCATTAGAGATTGGAGGATGATGGAAAATTGAGTTGGTGTGAGTTTGTGGAGTAGACTCTTGATGATGGTCACATACATTTATTAGTAATCAAGTGTAGGATGTTTTTGTAGTGGTATTTGTAGAGTATGTATCTGGTAACTCCAAGAGTTGGAGTGTGTAATGTAAGCCCCATGAGGCATGTGTATCCCCATGAAGTTCGTGGTAATCTGAAAACCACTTTGTAATTTCAGGGTTGTGGTCAGTCGAAAACCACTTTTCAGTGTCAGTTTGTGGTAAGCCAGAAACCATGTGTGAGAGTGAAGTGGACAAGGATTCTTATAGGCATAGTTTAGCGTCAGCCGACAAAACCATTGGCATGGTTGAGGGTGAGTCGAGAAAACCCTGGGCCTGGTTGACTCAGGTCTCTTATGGCCAATAGTGGCTGGAGTGTCTTAGTGGCAGATTTGAGACGCTATGTGGCTGAGTGCCCTTATTGGCATGGTTGAGGGTAATCCGATAAAATGCACGTTGATGATGTTGCAGGGGGATTTGCAGGTACAAGTACATGTATGCAGTGATAATGGTTAACAGAACCATGTATGCGAAGGAAATCCTACGAGACTGGCGGTTGCAGCAGTTGGAACCCATGCATTCCAGTGGATGGTTGCTCCTTTATATGGACGTCGACATATCTTTCTGTTATGTTTTACCATAACTAGATTTAGCAGATTGATATCGAGACAAGTAGTCATTAAGGGCGTGTGTTGGAATATGTAATTCCTACTTGTCTTAGTTGTGACTTTCTATGTATGTAGTATGTTCCTAGTCCATAGGAGTTAGCTAAATCAATAGGTTCCTAGTTTGGTGTGTGGTTGAGATATTCTCTCAACCAACGTATTGTGCATCCAATATAGTTTCCCTACCTTGAGACAATACTTCATGTATATATGTAATTCTATTTGATTAATATCATATAGCATGCATGCTCAGATTTTAAGTTATATATATATATGTGTGTGTGTGTGTGTGTCGGATTAATCACACAATTAGGATTTGGTGGATGTTTCGAACCAACTAATATGGTCTCATCCTCAAGAGAAAGGTGAAAAAATAAATCAATCCTAAAGAATAAATAGTAAGGATGCATTAGGTCCAAAGATAGTTGTTTATTCATTAATAACAATAAATAATAATGTCTTTCGGATTAATCACATCATTAGGATTTGGTGGATGTTTCTAAGCGACTAATGTGGTTCATCTCATCCCCAAGAAAAAGGTGAAAAAATCAATTGGTCCTAAATAATAAGTAGTAAGGATGCATCAAGTGAGCTAGCGGTTAGTAAATTAGTTATTAAATTAATTAAAATAATATTATAAAATAGTTATAATTTCTTTTTCTTTTTTGGTAAGTTTGGTAGTGCCTTTCATTTTCTCCCTTTTTTTTCCATCTTCATCAACATGTCTAGATACATCACCTCGATCAGGAAGGGAATTGAACTTGTGATGAGTGCTATAATAGCCCACCTCATCACCGTTTAACCAAAACCCCATAGACAAAATAGTTATAAAAATATTATTTAGTTATAAAGTAAGGAATTTATTTATTTTAATTATATATATTAAATAGATAAATTTTAAAAATTACAAGAATTAAATAAAATAAAAGTAAAATTACAAGTATGAGAATTAGAAATTTGTCATTAGTAACCAATTTAATAAATAATAAGTTAAAATTTAATTATATTTTGATTATATATATATATATATATATATATATATATATAATAAATTAATTTTAAAAATTCTAAGAATTAAATAAAATAATAGTAAAAATACACGGATCACAATTAGGAATCGGTGGTTAGTAACTAATTTAATAAATAATAAGTTAAAACTTAATTATAAACCTAGTCTTTATTTTATTTTAATTATATAAACTTGATTAATTAGATTAAATTAAAAGAATTAAATAAAATTAATAATATTACTAGGGTTAAAAATATACAGAAACAATTAGAATGTTTATTAGAATAAGTTTAATAATTTTATAAATTAAAATGAAAATGAAAATTTTTAGTTTTAAATCCAAAACTAAGAAAAACAATAGAAATAAGCCATTAATCTTGGAAATAATAAAATTAAAAAGAGGAGCACAAAAAAAAACAAAAATTAGGAGAGAGGGAGTGGAATCAAGAAGAGAGATGAAATATAGCTCTTACTTCATTTCCAACAATCATCCTTGCTGAGATTGATTGCATGCTTCTCAATCTGGATAGCCTCTCTTAGCTTCCTATAATGAAATACCATGAATATATTTAGCTATTATTTAAATATAACATCACATAGATATATATTATAGTTATATATATAAAATATAGCATAACATAGTTTTATAACTATTTAACATAACATAAAATTATTTAACATATATAACATAATATGTTACAATATGACCATATTTATAGTTCATAACATAACTATATAACTATATAATTATACATATTTAACTAAATTATATCTTGGTCATAACATCATATATATATATATATATATATATATATATATATATATATATATATATATATATATATATATATATATATATATATATATATATATATATTTCGTTTAGAGACAATCCAATAAATGGTAGATGTGCAAGTGTAATGTAAGAAAGTAAATATTTTTCATGTCTCCTCAATATGTATTGAATTTATATAATATGTTCAATTTATAAGACTTAAAGGATTTGTAAACATTTACATTGGCTCGATTAGATAATAAAAAAAATTTAAAAGTTGTAAAAATAATAAAATTCAATTTTTTATATTGTAATTTTGTTTTTAATAATAGATTACAAATAACTTTTTAGATAAAACTAAATCATAATAGACATATTACATTAAAATATATAACCTATAAGTAATAGTTAAATAATGATTATGCAACCATATTTAAATTATCTATCCAGTCTATTGGAGTATTTGGTTGACATGAAATTTTATTAGTTTTGTAAATAGGTTTATTTCAATTTTTTACATATATCTTTATGTATTTATGAGTTATGAATAAATGAATTATTTAGAAACAGGAAAAAGTGTGAAGGCAGATTTGATCACTTCTTTCGATTATGTTTACTTGGAACACAATACTTTCACTGATAAATTATCAAAAATTGACTCTAAAGTTTAGGACTTCGATTGATTATTCTTCTTGAGTTTAGAAATGGTTTTGTTGTCAACATTCTCTCTAAGTCAATATATTTTTTCTTGGATTAGTTTATATGTATTACATGTAACACTTTAGACAAAAAAAATTATTGGATTAGTTTATATGTATTATATGTATTATACGTAATATGTCGAGACATGCCATATACGTGCCCCAACTGCTGGCCATTGAAATGCGAGGGGTTCTATTATATGTGGTCAGGATCATGATAGTTCATGTACCCCAATCAGAGTTCACATTCCATTAATAGATCTTGCCTCCGATGTTAGTCAGATGTTAGAGGTAGTGTTTATGTCTCTGTTGATGATCATTCTACCTCTAGTGGACCTTCTTCGCCTATTTCAAGTACACCTCCTGCATTTTTAAATACTCTTTAAACTTTATGTGTTTATGTCTTGAATTTGTATTTAATTTTTAAATTGTCTTCAACTGATTTTTTTGAATTAATCTATATGTTATTATGCTTCTAGTTTGTTAATTATATATATTAAATTATGTTTATTATTTTCAAGACCTTAGCAGGCCGAAGCTCAGGATCAAAGTGCAGCATTGAGCCCTTTGTAGGATGATGCTAAAACTCATATCACATTGGATAATGTTACGGCCTGAAATATGTGGATCACATAATTTATATGTAACCTCCCTGCTAATTCACCGACTCGTCGTAGTTTGTCTCTGATGTTGGATAGAATCAATAGGTTGATCAAGAGAAAATGGATGGCACGCCCACATGGCCACCTCCTAAAATCCATAAAGAGGATTAGGAGGCATGATGTTATATTTCCAAATATTTTGTAGGTGGTGAAAGAGGCCACCAAGAACATTGATATTCATGGGGAGTTGTTTGACATCCCTTCGGATCACGCTGTTAGACATAGAGATTCGATTCCACTAGAATATTTTAGGAATGTTGATGCAACCTCTTTTGTATATGATAGATTCATTGGAGCTTTGGGTTAGTTTCCCCACCATGACTAGGTCACCATTTATTTTTCCAATAATTTATATGTAGATTTTGTTTCACATATGAGGGAAAATTACATTGATACTATATCTCATTATTATGGACCTGGCTTGGGATGCACCAATGAGCTCCAAGGGGCTCATAGGGACCCTGGGCATGGAAAAAATCGTATGATAATATTTCCACTACCATCTCAAATATTGGTATTACTGATAGAGCTGGAGGACTCGTTGTCGTAGCTTGGTCATGAGACCAAGGAGACTATTGTAGAAAACATACAGACTACATTCGCCAGTGCACGCGTTGCATTGAATGGAGAGATTAGGAGACCACCATCATTTGCTCGTGACCCATCAATGCCCTTATATGATGATGTATTTCTCATGAGTTTACCCGTTGAACATATTTTGAAATATACATGTATATTTCGTGATGTCATTTGTGAGACTTGGAAGGTGCATGACTTGCGTGACACAAACTAGGTACATATATACGAAACGTTGGAGTCTTATTTTTGAATTACGTATAAGTATTTATATTAATTTCTAGCTCGTATTAGATTGCATTTATATTAATAAGTTCATGGTAACATGTTCACACATACCAACTATATGGATGAGATTATGGGGTCATCTAAGGGGGAAATTTCTCAGCCAAGCCATCCTTGACCAAAGCATGTTTCCATGGATTCTCCTCCACCTCCACCTCTACCTCATATATTCACTAATGTGGAGTAGAGTCACTCTATACAACCACATGGTACAAAATATGAGGTAAACTTTTTTATTCCTAATATTTCAGCATTTCCCTTTTTAAGTTACACATATATGCTAATTAATTTGTAGACTAGTTATAATTTGTCCTTATAATTGTGTATACATGCCCATATCAAAAGTGGCGTTGATGTCAATGTTATGTGGAGGCATGAGTGGGATGCCAGGTTTAGAAGGATTGATGATGTGGATCTATCAATGCATGCCTCAACCATTGATCCATAAGCAGGGAAGCACCAAACCTAGATTCATCATACCCCCATCCTATATGAATTTCATTTGGACTCGACTAAGGTTAGTAGATTCATGTATATGTAATTAAAAATTCGGTTCAAAATAATTTATTTCCATATTGGATATTATGCACAAATAATAATCTAATTATTTCTAATTTGAATGTATTATATTGCAGTACCATCTTATGGACTTACTTTGTCTAATGAAACTCACATAAGACTTTTGATTGTACTTAGAGTGGATAGTTTGTATATTTTTAGGCTAATATCATAGGTCGCATTCACATGTGATACAAAATTTTTATATTTTCATACATGGATAGTTTATGGATGTACATGGACACTATTTTAGTTTATGGATGCTTATTATTTCAGTTTGTTGAGGTTCAGGTGATATTTGTAATTTGTATATATTTTCATATGGATAGTTTATTGATACATGTATTCACTATTTTAGTTTATGGATTTGTATTAATCTTCTTTATGGATGCTCATTGATTTTTGAATTTTATGGATCTTAATTTAAAAAATTTTCTATATATTATAAGTTTTATTAAGCCCCAAGGGTTAGCTCAATTGGTTGAGTCCCCGCTTGTAGTACTCCTAGATTGAGAGGTCACAGGATCAAATCTCCTAGATGCTCGTGGGGTTAGGCCTCAGTGTTAGGCCGACAGTAGATCCCTTCGGGAGGATTTACTGTGATTCATTAAGACTGTGGATGTAGCTAGTACGTGTGTGCGGGCACATAAGAAAGTGAACCACTTGAAAAAATAATAATAATAATAACAACTTTTATTAGTAAAATATAAATATTTTGATTTTGAGTTAGTAAAATGTGTTTTCCACCCCAAAATTCTTTATATTCATTATTATCTCTTTCTCAATATCTCGAATTAGTTCCTTCTCCCTTCTTAAATTATTTTACTTTTTAGGCATAACTTTTGGTATAAGAAAATTCAATCATATGGTTTGGCTCCTTCAATTAGGTGATCTTGAATTTTTCATTATAACTTTCTTTCTTAGAAATTTCATATAAGAAAAGTTTTAAGCAAATGAAGATAAATATAGAGGTACACTGGTGGTCAAAAGTTTAGAATCTATTTAGTTATATGTTTTGAGATACAACCCATGGAAAATAGGGTTTATGATTAGTTACAAAATATTTTTCAAATGATTAATCTTGGTATTTTTTCTATAAATTTAATTTCAATAAGTTTAATATTATGAAATTTCCAAAATACCAAGGAAACATTAGCTATTGAATTTTAGTAAAAGTTTCAAGTTTTGTATCATTATATATTTTGAGATATAACTTGTGAAAGTTAGGAATTTTGATTAATTCTAGAATTAGCATCAAAAAATTCATCTAGGAATATTCGGTATAGATATTTTTAGGTGAAGTTTCAAGTTGTGAAATATTTAGGATTATAAGAAAACATATGTAAGTACATATGATAGAAATTTTATGCTATGAGACACTATAATTTCTGAAGTAATGGATGCAAAAAACTAGGTTTTTGACTAAAACTAATACCAACTAGATGTTATTAGTAGAAATATAATATATAAAGGTTTAAAAAGTCCAAATTCGATGACATTATTTCATGCGGAATTAAACAAGACCATATTATTATAAGTAAATATTTCATAAATATATCTAAAATATCGAACATGTGGCATTCCACCCAAGTTCACTATCAGGGAAGGTTCAAGAATCAACAAGTTTCAAGAAGGTTACCTAATCTGGATTGGATCATTATAATTTTTGTCATCCAAATTGATGCTTTCAAAGTGGAAAAAGTGGAGGAATCAACTCATGGTACTGTTTTTATCGGCGGGACACAGTTTGGAAAAACAAGGTGTGAAACCTTACCGAAACATTTTGAGGCATCAACTGACGTTTTTTGGGGGTAAAAAATTGTCGCATTAGCACCACTCCCTTTTTCCTATTCTACACACAACAAACTTTCCAATGACATAAGAATCTTGTCAATAGAAGTTTGTATGTGAAAGTTATCCCACTCAGAATTTGACCTTCTTGTTTTCACCACCACAATTAAAGAGGATGCCATGTAATCCCCCATTATTCATGGAAAAGGGGCTAGCACATGATTATGATGTAGAAGACTCTATAATATTCTATATTATAACTCTTGTTAAAAGTTGAGGTAGTAAAACCTAACCACTAGTAGGTTATCGGGCTGTGTTATAACCGAGTCACTAAGAGAAAAAATAACTCCATTCTTTTGAGTGTGTTTGTTCCATAGTTGAGAAAAAATAGCTAAGAGGGATAAGAGGTAGAGCACACAAAGAGGATTTGTGCTAAGGAGAGGTTCTTGTGGTTAAAACAACAAGTCGCTGATATAAATCATAATGTAAATATCAATATGGTGACCCTCAGAAATAAGCTTGGGATACTTGGAAAATATGGGGGTTCAAATGCAAAGGAGAAATTAGAAGGGGGATCAGGATACCAAGAAGAAATGAGGAAACAACCAAAGTACAGTTTGAGTGTCATGAATTAATTACAACCCCTTTTTAAAATGTAATTATTTGTTAAGGTGAATCATTGGTTGCAACAACTTGAGGTGAATTTCAATTCCCATCAAATTTAGGAAGAACAAAATATTTCATTTATGAAGCTGAAATTAGAGGGCCATGCCCTAACTTGGTGGGAGAGCCACATAGAGACCCTAACATTGGAGCGAGAGTGTAACAGCCCCTGGTTGATTTTCCATGTAAATAAAGTAATACCAAGGTCATGGGACACATATTCTAAGTTGAATGGTGGGAAATATAATTTAGTGGGAATCACTTGTGATTAATTAATGGCTATGGAATTGGAAAAGGCATTTGCAAATAAAACATGCAATAATTGGAATTTATTTATAAAAACAAAAGAAAATATCAGAAAAGGAAGGTGAAGAGGCACATATTTGCATGCAAGGGAAATTAGAGGAAACATGAAGGAAAATGAAGAAAATAGAGGCATGAATGATAAAAAGGCACAAGAGAATCAATTCATATCTTTTGTTAGTTCAGTTTTTGGAGCTCTAGTTCATTCTCTCATTCTCCCATACTCTTGTGCACTTAGAGAATTCTTGGAGCATGCATGGAGCATTGTAGTATTCACTTGGATTGGAGAAGGAAAGCAAAGGAAAGTAGGGAAGTGCAAGGAGAAAATTGGATCAACAACTACAACAATGATACTTTGCAGGTAACAAGTTGCATGTGTGATTTCCATGTTGATTTATGGATGCATAGTATATGCATGTAATGCTTTGGTTATGTGTTGTCATTGGCATGGAGATTTTCCTGGATTAACAGTGGTTTCAGCCTTACCTTTCCATTTCCTAGATAGCCATGGAGTTGTGGGTTTCCCTCATGTTTTTTCTAAATCTTGCTCATGTTCCTATGGTTTTGTGTTGGAGCAAACAATATGAAAGCCCTCAAATAACTTGGTTTGAGTTACTAGTTCCTAGAGTTGTAGGTTGGGATAAACACCCTCGAGAACTTGTTGGGTTGAATTACTATTTGTTAGGTCCCTATATTACTATTATAGTTCCTTATTGTTGGTAGTTTAACCCCCTTATTGTTATTGTTGTACCCCTGTAACCCCCATATTTTTATTATTGTGCCCTTACATTATTATTGTTAGGTTGGCTAGGATTACGTTGTGGCCCCATGGACTCTTATATATAGAAAGGAGGTTTTGTTCACTTGAATCATCCAATATTTGTTCATTTATGTAATGTGTTGGAGGTTTTCCCCTCGAAGTGGCTGATTTTAAAGGCATTGACCTCTCTTTTCTTCTATTTTTGGAGTTGGTTTCATAACATTTGGTATCAGAGCTTTGGATTCTAGGGTTTCGCTACTCCAAAGAGGTCATCGTGGCATTTTCACTATATTTTATTTTTCTATGAAGGTTCAGAAGCTGAAAATTTTACATCACAAAGCCGAAATCCTGAGGAACGTGGTGTAAAAATTTTAGATCTTGGTTTGCAATATTTTCAGAGATATGATCTGTGGAAGTTAGATTTTTTCAGGCTCTGGAATTTCAATTAAACCAGGTCATCTTGGAATTTGCGCTCTAAATTTTTGAATACTAAGTTTTAAAAGCTGAAATTTATACAGAGTGAATCTGAAATTCTAAGAAACCTCTTGTAGAAATTTCAGATCTTGGTTCGCAATATTTTTGGAGATATGATCTATGGAAGTTAGGATTTTTCAAGGCTCCCGAATTTCATCTCAAAGAGGTGACCGTGGGAAAAATGTCATAACTCTCTCTCTAAGCATCGGATTGGAATTATGTAAGAAGTGGGTGCAAACACACAGACTGTAGTTTCTTGTATATCAATTTCAGGGCCGAAGGAGGAAACAATGAGACGTGGAAAGTCGTACAAGTTCACTCTACTAAACCAGTCCATAATTAGGTCATCGTAGGAGATTGGGAATAACTTTGCCTTCAAGAATCGAAATCAGGTCAGACCTATGGCATTCGAAAGAAGATTCAGAGGGATAATTCAAGGCCGAATTTAAGATATTGAAGAGAAGAAATCACATAGATAATTCAGTTTCAATATCGAGCTCTTCAAAATCAGGGAGAAAGTGTGTCTTTTTTTTTCAAATTGCATAATTCTTGTTTGAAAAATCATTTGCACGTGATTCCAAAGGCTTATTGAGCATAGATATCAGTATTGGGTTCTAAAATGCCTCCTAAAATGAATTTAGTACCCATTAATCCCTCAGACTACTCTACTATGACTCATGAAGATGAAGAATTGCAACATGATCTATCAAAATTACAAGAGTAAGTGCACCAAATTTCGCTCTCACAAAGAGTAACAAAAAATGAAATGGAAGTTTTGAAGAAAGGCATGGAAGCAAATATGGATGGTTCGAAGAATAATATGGATAGTTTGAAGAAATGTGTGGAAGTTAAGATGGATGGCATGGAAGCTGGCATGGAAGATAAGATGGATGACATGGAAGAAAAAATGAAAGAAAACATGGAAAACATGAAGAAATGATCTAAAAGAAGACATGGAAGGTTTGAAAAAGTTGATACAAGAAATGTTTCCTAATGACGAAAAGACAGTACATGAAACTCATGATGAGAACAAAATAAATGTTAATCATGATTTCATAAACTCTAATGTTAGATGGAAGAACCACCATATTCGAAAGATGGATATGAGGAAGTTTGATGGCAAGGATATTGTAACATGGATACTACAAATGGGGCAATATTTTGATCTCAATAATGTGCAAAACACACAAAATGTATGCATTGCAACTTTACATTTAGAAAAAAATACATTTTTATGGTATCGATGGCTATGCTCTCTTAAAATCTTTTTCACTTGGTCAATTTTTATGGAGGAAATGATAGCACATTATGAGGATACAAAGAGCAACACCTTCTTTAGCCAATTGATAAATCTCAAACAAAAGGGTTCAATGGGGGAGCACATTGAGGACTTCCAAAAATTGAATATAAGGGTAACTGATATTCCAGAGGAACACATGATTGATGTCTTCATAGGGAATTTAAAGGATAACATCCAACATGAAGTTCGTGTTTGGGAACCTGATTCATTGGAGAAGGCATTCAGGTTGGCAAGAAAAATTGAATGTAAAATTATGACGACAAGGAAGCCTACCACTCACATCTATAAATATGGAAGTGTTGTTACTACTAGACTTCCACAACCTACAAGGTTGAGACCACAAAAATTGGAAGAAAAAATATTAAAAGGGCTTTGCTACTGTTGTGATAGAAAATACACTAAATGTCATAAGTGTGTTGAGAAGAAATTATTTTACATATATTGTGAAGAGGAAGAAGAAAATGAACAAGAAACTTCAAAAGAAGAGGATATAAACCAGTAACCAACCCTAGAAGAAGAAGAAATGACTCCGACCATATCGTGTAATGCATTGGTGGGAATTGCCACTCCTCAAACTCTCAAGATAGAAGGACATATCAAGAAGAAAAAGGTAATAGTGTTGATTGATTTGGGTAGTACCCATAATTTTATCCATTGTAAGGTAGCCAAGGAATTGAATTGTTTCCTATACCCATCACTAGAATGTCAAGTGATGGTTGCAAATGGAGAAACTATAAATTTCTCTAGAAAATTCCATAATATCAATTTATCCATGGGGGAATATGTATTGAATATTCCATTTCTTTCCATTCCAATGGGAGGTGTTGATGTTGTACTGGGAGTATAATGGTTACAACCTTTGGGGACGATAGATTAAAATTTTCAAGAACTTTTCTTGTAATTTTTTTCGGAAGGAAAGGAAATCAAATTATGGGGTATCACAGGGAAGCCATGAAATATAATAAGATCTAATTTCATGACAAATATTCTGAAGAAAGAACAACGAGGCATAATTTCACAATTATGCTCACTAGAAGTTCCAACATCAAAATCATCTATTTCTCCAGATCTGCAAAAATTCTTGGACAATCATTCCAAGGTGTTTGAAACTCCCAAAGGAATCCCACCTATTCATGATCATGATCATGATATTCATTTGATTCCAGGAAGTGTTCTTCCAAACATCGGGCCTTACAAATATCCTTATGTCCAAAATAGCGAAATTGAACATTTGATTGCAGAAATGTTAGAGGCTGGTATACTTCAACCTAGTCAAAGTTCTTTCTCTACTCTAGTAGTATTGGAGCACAAGAAGGGTGGATCATGGTGCATGTATATGGATTATAGGGATCTCAATAAGCTCACTATTAAAGATAAATTTCCCATTGTTGTGAATGATGAATTATTGGATGAATTACGTGGAGCAATTTATTTTATTAAGTTGGATCTCCGTTCAGGATATCATCAAATTAGAATGAAGACTGAAGATATTCCGAAAATAGCATTTCAAACTCATGAGGGTCACTATGAATTTTTGGTCATGCCTTTTGGCCTTACCAATGCACCTTCTACATTTCAAGGGTTGATGAATTCCATTTTCAAAACCTTCCTTAGAAAATTTGTGCTAATATTTTTTGATGATATACTAATCTACAACAGGTCTTGGAAGGATCATGTTCAACATGTTGACAAGGTGCTCAAACTATTGGAGAAGAAACAATTATATGCAAAAAAATCGAAATGTTTCTTTGGAGTACAAGAGGAGGAATATCTGGGCCATATTGTATCTCACGAGGGTGTTAAAGTAGACCCTAACAAAATTAAAGCCATTAAGGAATGGAAAGTCCCCACAACCATAAAGAAGTTGCGTGGATTTCTTGGGTTAACAGGGTATTATCGCAAGTTTGTTAAGAATTATGGGAGAATACAAGCACCTCTAACAACATTATTGAAGAAAGATGCATTTTCATGGGCTCCCGAACCAACTAAGGCCTTTGAACATCTTAAAGAGGTAATGTTCCTAGCACCAGTATTAGCTACGCCAGACTTCACAAAAACCTTTAATGTGGAATGTGATGCTTCAGGAAATGGAATTGGTGTTATTTTAATGCAAGAAGGAAGACCCATTTCTTTTGAAAGTCGTCTAATCAAAGGAAAGTATTTACAAAAGGCTATTTATGAGAAGGAAATGTTGGAAATACTACATGAACTAAAAAAATGGCGACCTTACCTAATGGGAAGACACTTCAAGGTAAAAACTGATCATGATAGGCTTAAACACTTTTTGGAACAAAGATTATGTTCAGAAGAGCAGCAAAAATGGGTCACAAAGATGTTGGGTTATGACTTTGAAATCATCTACAAAAAATGGAAGCTAAATGTTGTTGTAGATGCACTCTCAAGAAAGGATGAAGATGTGGAAGCATTTCTTTGTGCCATTTCTATTATCCAACCAGATTGGATAACAGAAGAAAGGGACGAATGGAAGAAGGACGAAGAAGTGTGGACACTCATTCAAAATTTGCAGCAAGATCCTAGTACATCTTATACATTTAGTTGGAAAAATGATTCCTTATGGTAAAAATATCACTTATATATTTGCAAGAACTCCTAACTAAAACAAATATTCTTTTGGAATTGCACACTTCTCCTTTAGGAGGACACTCGGGATTTTTAAAAACTTACCACAGGGTGAAGAAAGAATTTTTTTGGGATGGCCTTAAATCGGATATTCAAAAGTTTGTGGCGGAATTTTTGGTTTGTCAACAAAATAAAGTTGAGAAAATTAAGACCCCAGGTCTTCTACAACCGTTATCCATTCCAAGTCAACGTTGGGAGGAGATTTCAATGAATTTTATCACAGGTTTACCTAAGTCTGAAGGAAAGAGTCTCATCATGGTGGTAGTTGATAGACTTACCAAGTATTCACACTTTTGTGCATTATCTCATCCATTTAAAGCAAGTACAGTTGCTACTGCACTTCTGGAAAAAATTCAAAAGCTACATGGAAACCTGGAGATTATTGTAAGTGATAGAGATCCCATTTTTACAGGTAATTTTTGGAAGGAATTATTTTCTTGGTTGGGTATTCAACTAGCTCATAGCTCATATTATCATCCTCAATCCGATGGTCAAACTGATATAGTGAATAAATGTTTGGAAGGATATCTTCGTTGTTTTGTATCTGATAAGCAAGCACAATGGATCAAGTGGTTACCTCTCGCTAAATGGTGGTATAACACTTCCTTCCATACTGCAACAAAAATGACCCCATTTATGGCACTTTATGGATATCATCCATTTTCCATCACATCTTCTTTAAGGGAAAATTATAGGGTTTAAACAGTGGAATTTCTCCAACTCTTAAAGGATAACCTAAATTTGGCACAAAATCGAATGAAACAACAGGCATATCAACATCGCAGCGAGAGAAGCTTTGATGTAGGAGACTAGCCATTTTTATGGCTACAATCATATAAACAAATGTCCCTCAAGCAAGCTAAGAAGGATAATAAATTATCGCCAAAGTACTATGGTCATTACAAGGTGTTGCAAAAGATTGGTACTACGACATACAAATTGGAGCTTCCTGATTCTTCGCGAGTGCATCCACTTTTCCATGTTTCATGCTTAAAGACGGTTATAGGGGACAAAATTCCAGTTCAAACAATATTGCCAGAACTTGATGAGGAAGGAGAAAACATATTGGAACCTGAAGTAGTCACGGAAATAAGAACTTGACAGCTACGAAATCGATCAGTTTTAGAGTATCTCATCATATGGAAGAACTTACCCACTAAATATTCTACATGGGAGGATGAGAATTTTATACAGAAACACTCGGAGCTAATCAAGCATTGAGGAAAACACTTTTTTGAAGGAGAGGAGCATGTTAGGTCCCTATATTACTAGTATAGTCCCTTATTGTTGCTAGTGTAACCCCCTTATTGTTATTGTTTTACCTCTGTAACCCCCATATTGTTATTATTGTGCCCTTACATTATTATTGTTAGGTCTGCTAGGATTACATTGTGGACCCATGGACTCCTATATATAGAAAGGAGGTTTTGGTCATTTGAATCATCGAAGATTTGTTCATTTAAGTAATGTATTGAAGGTTTCCCCCTCGAAGTGGCTGATTTCTAAGCCGTTGATCTCTATTTTCTTCTATTTTTGGAGATGGTTTCATAACATAGTCATGGTCGGAACAAATGTTCTTGATCCCTGGAAAGTTTTGGGTTGATTTAATAGTTCCTGGAGCCCTAGACATCTTGGGTAAAGACTGATCTAGTTGGTTTTAGTGATTTCTAGACCATAGAGGTGGAATAACTGTGGTTGAGGGTTTAGGTGGTCTGCCCTTTGGAAACCATGGTTGGTTTTTTCTTTCTTTATTCCATGAGATCCCACATTCACGCTTAGAATATGACACATGGGTGATTGACTGAAAGAGAGATTTGGTTCAACCTAATATATGGTCAGGTTGTACATAGAAGTCCCTGACTTGGTTGGAATTTTCATATGTTAATATGAATTATTTTTCTACTGTGATCTATGAGAACTTGTAGTGATTATGATGGTGATTCTATGATTTACTTTCGATGGGTTCTATTATGTTTATATGTTGGTTATATGATGTATTCTATCTATGGATCTTGACATATTTTGATAAGTATTTGAATGGTTGATGAGTGCATGGCCTAACAAGAGTTATTTCAAGTAGCTAGAGAGGGCTTGGAGCCTTCTTGGTGATTCTTAGATGAATACTATTAGTTTATAATCAGATATGCATTCATGACCTGTAACTTACATGTTTTCCATATGTTTGATGAAACATTTATCAATGATTAGGCATCCTTGGGTTAAGTTTTTGCTTGAGTTTGGATTGATTGGATTTGTCATTAATTTTGATTACATTCTAGAAAGCTATAGGTAGTTCTAGGTAGTAGTCTAGAGGCTAGCATGAAAAATTCGCTCAGATCTCGGAACCACTAGAATTGAACTGGGAAGCTTAGGTCATAACCACATGGATACTGGCTTATGAGTGTGGTGGGAGGCTCATAATCTCATGCATGTTGCATTGTGCATGCAGTTGGGGGTTAAGTGTGTGAAAAAAGTAGATCTAGCTCAGGATCTGGTCATGATAGGTTGTGCACTGACTTCTGGGTGACCGAGTGTTTATGAGGGATGCATGTAAGTTGTTCGTATGTTGGACCCACTTCCATTAATGGAATTTGGAGGTCAGGTCATGTCATAGTGTCACTTGTCTCATTTTACCCTGGCTAGCTTATGAATTTGGATAAATTTCGGAGGAGGAAATACAAAGAGCCTCTATTGACTAAGTGGTAGGACTTCAAAACTCCCACTAAGTTTTAGTTTTTCCCTATTGGGTGCTTAGAGGACCAGTCGATTCAGTGGCACTAATTCTGGAAACAATTGGGGAAAAGTGTGCAGAAGTACACCCCAAAGTTCATAAATATGGCCATAATGTTGGGTATCTCCCTAAATAACCCAAATGTACTCCTCAAGTATTTGATGGGTCTACACCACCATTTGCGGGAGAAAGTGATGTTGTTCATGCCCAAATCAGTGGACTAGGCTTGTGTACAGGCACAATACCTAATTAACATAAGCCTGAAGAGAGCATAATAAGGTGGATTAAAGCATAAGGAGAAAAAATATGCTTCTAAGGAGAAGAAGAAGAAGAAAAATGGGGGAGAAGGTAAAACGAAAACAACCACAACATAGTAGCGCAAAGATCCAAAAAACCACTGCAACATTGATGATCATACAGTAGAAGTGTTGTAAGCTGCATCCAAAGCTAAACCTAAAGAACAACAATAAGGACAATAAGAAGAAGAATCACATGGCCACTGATTCGAGTAACCAAGTTGAAAGCAGCTCAGACGTGGATGTGAAGATCATCTATATTTCAATGAAGAAGGAGGTGAATCTAAGTAGCCATAAGCAGCATGAAGTGAAAGAAATGACCTATAATACCCCTCTATTTCTATGTAAATATATTTCTAATTTTAGATTGAACTGATTATAGATGTGATGACTAGGAAGCCATGGTAGACTGGGGTTAAGTGAAAAATAAAATATGATGATGTAATACATGAATTTTATTAAAGGAAAAATCTGGAAATTACTTGGGAAATAAACACTAGAGTTAAGAGATTCTTTCCAATATCCAGAAACCAAGGTTGGTGGATGAGATCAAACTAATGGTCCCTTAAATAAATGCTAAAATTCCCCAGGAGTTGGTTAACAAGATTTAATATGATGGGAGAGAAATTATATTATATCACTCAGTTGCAGAAAAACACTAAGTAAAGGGTGGAATAAAGCGCCACAAGAGAGAAAAGTGGGCTTTAAGGAAAAAAATAAATAAATCCTAGGCTAGCAGGTGGGAATACCCTGAAAAGAAGAACATCGTTAAGGAAAAATTTTCTAGGGAAGTATGGAATAAATACCTTAATTGGAATTAGAAGAGGTTGTTGATTCGAGAGGAAAGTTAATCTCAGCTTGAGGGGAACTGGTGGAATGTACTTCATGGTTGAGAGGAAAGGTGTAATCTTCCCAGGTATATTTCCAACAACTGATACAGTTAGAAAATTTGAATTTTTTTCTAGTATATTATGAGTTTGGTATCTTTAATAGATTATATTTTTACAATGATATACACTAACTATTTTGAGGTAAAATAATGCATATCTGTACATAATATCATATACTATTACTCATATACAAGGTTTAATTGATATTTTATTCATTAATTAGTATTGAGTATGAACTTCCATATGTATGTATGAAAGACCAAATTTTCCCACAGTTATCTCTATATAAAGTCTTAAATCCATGCATGGTAAATCACACCTGTTATTATTATCTATGAGGGAATTTATTTCCAAAGGCATCTCCATATTTATTTGCATTAGTAAATCTCTCAATCTTAGATTAAAATAAAAATACAAATATTGTAAGATGTGTATATGCAAATCCATAGGAGGAATATGCATGTATGGAGAAAATACGATTTAAATGATTTGGGACCAAGTGAATACGAAACACTACATCATGGAGGTATTTGACATTTGAAATGGGATACTCGTTACTAGTATCTCTAATATAACTAAGAAATAATTAAGCTTAAGTTAACGATTTTTGGAAATTTATAAGTAAGGAAGTTTAACCCTATATTATTAGAACCAGCAGCTGGAAAACTTGAAGATCGATGGTTTAATGAGTATTATTATATAAAATCTTATGTGTTCAACAACAAGTTTGGTTAGAAGCATTGGATTAAGTAGTATGTTTTACTAAACTGGGCAAGTAATTGTGTTAGTTCGATATAGGGGTACACAAATGCATTCTTGTTATTAATCCTAATGAATTGTTTCTTTCTAAGCAGATAAATTGTTGAGGATCATGTTGAGTTCAATTAATTATGAAGTTATAATTACATTTGTTCAAGTTATAAGTGTGTGTGTGGGGTACCCGGGTATAAAATTTCTCTTAAATTACTAAAGTATGAGAAAGGAGATATGCATACATGTCCGCTTTAAAAGTCGTAGAACAAGTCCGCTTTAAGAGTTCTCTCACACACACATATAGGGAAGTCTTGAAGTGGAATAGGGTTATATTTCCTTGCGAAATTATGTACACACGATGAAATCAACTATTAAAGTAAGACTAAATGAACATGATGAAAAAAAAATTAATTACAGAAAACCAAATTTCCCAAAACTTAACCAAGTCACTACTATGCTATAAATGTATATTAACTAGAGTGAAGCCGAAGGAAAATTCAGAAGAATGCATGGTACCGTAAAAAATTCAAAACTAAGAAATTATATTTTAATTACATAACCAATGCAATGTAAAAGGAAAACAAGAAGAACATAATAAAACCTTATACAAAATTAGTTAAATTACAAGGAAGGTTACAACGAGTGTAATTTGAGTATTTCTAGTTTCATTATCGAACCCGTGTAGTGCATAAGAACAAGGAGAAGTATAGAAGAAATTTTTACACCATAGAAAATATATATATATCATGAAAGAGAATACGAAATCACCATTCTTTCGTTTAACAGTGAGGAAAATCATACAAAATAAACAACTAGGAAGAACCCACATAGAAATGTACTCGTAGGAAGAAAATTTGGACCAGACAATACAGAAAACAATTCAGCAGCTTGTCAAATTTTATATTTCCATTGGAGTCTGAAATAGAAACTTTGGTGCATAATATTCCTTATATAACACAACCTATATTTAAGAGTCGAATAAGAAAAGATATTAGACCAATGACTCGAATATAAATAACCTCATTAATACACAAAATAATGATTGAAGCCATAAATCAAGTATAATTGCAAGTCCTTGCAAATTCATATAGAACTAAAACAAAAAAATAGAGACAAATTTCCTCCCAGATGTCATAAGAAAGGACTAAAAAATCCAAGGTATAAATTGCTGACCTGGAAGGAATGAAAAGGAATATTATTCTCGAGGGTTGAAAAACGAAAACCAAATACCATAGGATCACAAGGTCGTGAGCCAGAAATTTGATAATTGTGGTACCTAGAAAAAGAGAAATAAAAGCATTGATATAAAGATTCTTGCGACCAAACTATTTTAGGGAAGTAAGTGGAAATAATAACGGGGGTGAATGAGGTTTATTTATCTGGATATGTCACTCTCGTGCAAACCATCTCTTGACATAGAAAAACAAATATAACAAAGCTATTACAATTATTATAAACCAATGTTTAGCTACAGTGATGCATACAAGCAAAACCCAAGCCAAATTAGTCAACCCAAGTTTCCAAAGAGAAATTAAAATAATGAAGGTTAGGAAATTATAATATTGGGGTCCTGTAGGCATTAAAATCCATGCTATAGGTGAGAACTAGAAGGGAAAACATGGAAAACTAGCAATGGAAAGGAGAAAGGATAGATGAAGAGAAAATGTACCTAATAAACAAGAAAAATATTGATAGTCCTTAATAAGAATCCACAGTGAACTCATTCCTCCATGTACGCATGCGGAACAAAGGTGAGGTGAGAGATTACCAAGAAAAAAAAAAAAAAAATATATATATATATATATATATATATATATATATATATATATATATATATATATATAATACAACAATGTGGTAATTAATAAATACACCTCTACCTCATCTAAATATAACTTTTGGCATAATGTGGTCTCAAATCGAAGTAATGGAGACATTTGAAAGAGAACTTAGGGAACCCTTTCTTACCTGAGGAAGATGCAAGGGAACTCGGGTGAACTCAAGTGTTGCAACATTGGTGTGCCTTTTAGGGACACACAGACGAATGCCACGAATCACCCACCAGGTGTAGGAAATCGCATCTCCTGAGAACGACATTCCAAAGAGTAACAAGTCGAATGGAATGGAGTATACCGTTGAACAAGGGACCATTAGAGAGTTCGCATAAATCCCAAGAATCCAACCAACTATTGGATGGGAAGCGTTATTTCTAACCGTCAGATAGAAACCAAGAGGAAAAGATGCATGATAAGCACATGATGCTGGGGAAAACATCATATGAGTGATAGCCATGTTGTGCCTTGGTTAGAGTGAAACAATTGTTCCTTTAGGAACATGATACTATAGGTTACACATGTCCACCCAATGTGAGGGCATAGAAACCAACTCGTTACCGGAAAGCCTTATGGAGTGACAGACGAAGCGGTTATAAATATGAGCCAATAAATGATACATGTAATGGGCTCTATTATATGAGGTCAAACTCATGATAGTTCACCTAACCCAATGAAAGTTCACATTCCACTCATAGATCCTACCTCCGATGTTAGTCAGATGTCAGAGGTAGTGTTTCTGTCTCTGTTGATGATCATTGTACCTCTAGTGCACCTTCTTCACCTATTTCAGGTGCACATCCCACATTTCTAAATACTCTAAAAAATTTATGTGTTTATGTCTTGAATTTGTCTTTAATTTTTAAATTGTCTTCAACTAATGTGTTTGAATTAATGTATATGTTATTATTCTTCTAGTTTGTTAATTATATATGTTAAATTATGTTTATTATTTTCATGACCTCAATAGGACGAAGCTGAGGATCAAAGTACAACATTGAGCCCTTTGTGGGATGATGCTAAAACTCATATCACATTGGAGGATGTTACGACCTGAAATATGTGGATCACATAAGAGATACGTAACATCCCTGCTAATTCACCTACTCATTGTAGTTCATCTTTTATGTTGGATAGCATCAATAGGTTGATAAAGGGAAAATAAACATCGCACCCACATGACCACCTCCTAAAATCCATACAAAGGATTAGGAGGCATGATTATAGAGGCCCGGATAATTTGTAGGTGGTGAAAGAGGCCACCAAGAAAATTGATGTTCATGGGGAGTTGTTTGACATCCCTCCAGATCACTCTGCTAGACATAAGGTTCGATTCCACTAAAATATTTTAGGAATGTTGATGAAACCCATTTCGTATATGATAGATTCATTGTAGCTTGGGGCCAGCTCCCCCACCATGACCAGGTCAGTATTTATTTTTCCAATCATTTATATGTAGAGTTCGTGGCACATATGAGGACAGATTACACTAATACGATATCTCATTATTATGGAACTGGCTTGGGATGTATCAAAGAGCTCCAGGAGGCTCATAGGGAACCTAGGCATGTGACACAACCTCTGATATTCTTTCCACTACCATCTTTAATCTTGGTATTACTGATAGAGCTAGAGGACTCGTTGTAGCAGCTTGGTGGTGAGACCAGGCAAACTATTGCAGAAAACATGTAGACTACGCTCGCCAGTTCATGTGTTGCATTGAATGGGGATATTCAGAGACCACCATCATTTCCTCGTGACCCATAAATGCCCATATATGATGATGCATTTATCGTGAGTTTACCCATTGACCATATTTTGAAATATACATGTCTATATCGTGATGTTATTTGTGAGACTTGGAGTGTGTATGACCTAAGTGACACAAACTGGATACATATATATATACGAAGCGTTTGACTCTTTTTTTCAAATTATGCATAATTATTTATATTAATTTATAATCTGTATTATATTTCATTTATGTTAATAAGTTTATGACAACATGTTGACACATCCCAACTACATGGATGAGATTATGGTGTCATCTAAGGGGGAAAGTGATCAGCCAAGCCATCCTCGACTAGAGCATGTTTTCATGGATTCTCCTCCACCTCCACCTCCACCTCATAAGTTCATTAATGTGGAGTAGAGTCACTATGTACAACCACATGGAACAAAAGATGAGGTAAACTTTTTTATTCCTAATATTTCAACATTTTCCTTTTTTAAGATACACATATATGCTAATTAATTAGTAGACTAGTTATAATTTGTCCTTGTCGTTGTGTACACAGGCCCATATGCAAAGTGGCATTGATGTCACTTTTATGTGGAGGCATGAGTGGGATGCCTGGTTTATAGGGACTGATGATGTGGGTCTATCAATGTAGGCCCCAATCATTGATCCATAAGTAGGGGAGCACCAAACCTAGATTCATCAGACCCCCGTCCTATCTTACTTGCATTTGGACTCAACTAAGGTTAGTAGATTCATGTATATGTAATTGAAAATGTGCTTCAAACTAATTTATTTCCATATTTTCTATTATGCACAAATAATAATCTAATTAGTTTGAATTTGAATGTGTTATATTGTAGTACCATCTTATGGACTTACTTTGTGCGATGAAACTCACATAGTACTTTTGGTTGTACTTAGAGTGGATAGTTTGTATATTTTTAGGCTCATTTCATAGGTCACATTCACATGTGATACAAACTTTGTATATTTTTATACATGGATAATTTATGGATGTACATGGACACTATTTTAGTTTATGGATGCTTATTATTTCAGTTTATGGATGTTCATGTGATATTTGTAATTTGTATATATTTTCACATAGACATTTTATTGATACATGTATTCACTATTTTATTTTATGGATTTGTATTAATCTTCTTTATGGATGCTCATTAATTTTTGAAGTTTATGGATCTAGTCAAATTATTTAACTAATTAAAAAAAAAAATCTATATATTATAACTTTTACTACTAAATTATAACTATTTTGATTTCTAGTTTCATAGACTAAGAAAATAAGTGCAATATTAAGTTATGATGCAAGTCACTTTGATACTTAAAATGAACTAAAATATATCATGGATCAATTTAATATTGAACATGGAAAGAATTACAATCATGCTTCATATTGGCTTGTAGAAAGTGTCATTTAGTGCAATCAACATGTATGTTATTACAATTCAACTTTCAAAACAAATTATTTGAATTATAAAGTCATAGATATATATATATATATATATATATATATATATATATATATATATATATATATATATATATATATGTGAAAACTTTTGCGAAAATAAATTTTATTCAATTTTAAAAGATGTCATGTAAACAAAAAATATTTGTTATTCAACATTATTTATTTTGATATTATTTACAAGATCTTAGTCGTAACTTGGTATAAGTCAATCATATTTGAAATTTAAATGCTTAATCGAGCCTCTAAAGTTCTAAATCCACAATTTCAACACTCCTGCAAATTTTCTGCAACACCATTTTGTACCCTAGCCGACTTAGGGAAAAAATTGTCATTAGGTGGAGGAGTTGATCATGTTGGATTCATGAAGGAATCCTCTATCCAATGGAATATGATATTGAAATTTTTGAATTCATATTATATTTTTCATCTAATTTCTTTTAAACATAATGCTTGAATTTTTTTTTAATAATTTTAAAGAGGTTGAATAAGAAATCAATAACATAAAATATACACAACGAAAATATTTCAAAAAATACCATTATCTTCGCTTACGAGTCCTCTTCAAAAGGGTACCCTTGGTTTTATAATTTATTTAAATAGTTGAAAAAATCATTACACGAGCACATATGTTTGCAAAATGCAATTGAAATATTACTTTGCCAACTTCGAAAAATAATAAAAAATATAATTTTGAATAAAAAAATAATTTTAATATGAAAAAATTAGCTCTCTCCATGTATATCATGTTCATACATATATATTTGTTTAAAAATAGACATTCTAAACTAAGTTATGCTACGTGAACACAAACATAACTATTACTTTGTGTGAAAATTTGCAAGGAAAATAATTTCATTTAATGGAAAACTGACATATTATATGGCACTAAATATTTTTTTGAAAAAAATATGATTACGAAAAAAACACACTTCTCCACAATTTGATGTTTTACTCCAAATCAAAATTCTCACTCTAATTATATGAATTTTGAGGGCTTTAGTTAGGTAAAAGAGTAAAAACTTGAAATTTCATCACCACATTTGGCCCAAACGTGTAACTCATCTTCATGCATTCACCCCGTCATAAATAGCCCTAGATATTGATTTATTATATTATGATTTTTGTATTAGGATTTCGGCTAGATTATTTAATTTTAACTGTATTATTTGTGTCCTATACACACACACAAAGGGGACCTTGTTTTGGAATCATTTCTTTTCATCTCACAATTTTTTTAATTGTAAAATGTGATTTCCACCCCAAAAATTCTTTATATTGACTATTATCTCTTTCTCAATATCTGGAATTAGTTCCTTCTCCTTTCTCAAATTATTTTATTTTTTTAGGCATAACATTTAGTATAAGAAAATACAATCCTATGATTTGGCTCCTTCAATTAGGTGATCTTGAATTTTTCATTATAACTTCCTTTCTAAGAAATTACAGATAAGAAAAGTTTGGAGCAATTGAAGACAAATATAGAGGTACATGTGGTAAAAAGTTTAGAATATATTTAGTTATATGTTTTGAGATACAACCCATGGAAAATAGGGTTTATGATTAGTTACAAAATCTTTTTCAAATGAGTCATCTTGGTATCATTTTCATTAATTTATTTTCAATAAGTTTAAAATTATGGAATTTCCAAAATCCCAAGGAAGCATTATCTATTGAATTTTAGTAAAAGTTTCAAGTTTTGTATCATTATATTTTTTGAGATGTAACATGTGGAAGCTATGAATTTTGACTAATCCTAGAATTAGCCTAAAAAAATTCATCTAGGAATATTCGTTATAAATATTTTTAGCTGAAGTTTCAAATTGTGAAAGATTTAGTATTATAAGAATACATATGTAAGTACATATGATAGAAATTTGAGGTTATAGGACACTATAATTTCTAAAGTAATGGATGCAAAAAATAGGGTTTTTTACTCAAAGTAATATCAAATAGATGTTATTAGTAGAAATATAATATATAAAGATTTAAAAAATCCAAATTCGGTGACATTATTTCATGCGGAATTAAAAAATACCATATTATTGTAATTAAATATTTCATAAATATATCTAAAATATTGAACATGTGGCATTCCACCCAAGCTCACTATCAGGGATGGTTCTAGAATCAACAAGTTTCAAGAAGGTTACCTAATCTGGATTGGATCATTATAATTTTTATCATCCATATCGATGCTTTCAAAGTGGAAAAAGTGGAGGAATCAACTCACGGTATTTTTTTAATCGGTGAGACTTAGTTTGGAAAAACATGATGTGAAACCTTCCCAAAACATTTTGATGCATCAACCGACGTTTTTTAGGGGTAAAATTTTGTTGCATTATCACCATATAATTTTTTCTATTCTACACACAACAACCTTTCCAGCAACAGAAGAATCGTGTCAATTAAAGTCTGTATGGAAAGTTATGCCACTCATAATTTTACCTTATTGTTTTCACCACCACAATTCAAGAGGATGCCATGTCACCCCCCAATATTCATGGAAAAGGGTCTAGCACGTGATATGATGTAGAATACCCTATAAAAGTCTATATTGTAACTCTGGTTAAGAGTTTAGGTAGTAAAACCTAACCACTAGTAGGTTATCTAGTTGTGCTATAATTGGGCCACTAGGAGGAAAAATGACTTTATACTTTTGAGTGCGTTTATTACATACTTGAGAAAAAATAGCTAAGAGGGATAAGAGGTAGAGCACACAAAGAGGATTTGTGCAAAGGAGAGTTTTTTTGTGGTTAAAACAACTAGTCGATGATATAAATCATAATGTAAATATCTTTATGGTGACCCCCATAAATAAGCTTGAGATATTTGGGAAATATGGGGGTTCAAATGCAGAGGAGAATCAGAAAGAGTATCAAGATACCAAGAAGAAATGAAGAACCAGCCAAAGTATAGTTCGAGTGTCATGAATCAATCACAACCCCTTTTTAAAATGGAATATTTTTTTAGGTGAATCACTAGTTGCAACAACTTGAGGTGTATTCCAATGCCCATAAAATTTAGGAAGAACAAAAGATTTCATTTGCGAAGTTGAAATTAGAGGCTCATGCCCTAACTTGGTGGGAGATCCACACATAGACCCTAATGTTGGAGCGAGAGTGTAATAGCCCCTAGTTGATGTTCCATGTAAATAAAATAATACCAAGGTCATGGGACACATATTGTAATTTGAATTGTGGGAAAGAAAATTTAGTGGTAATCACTTGTGATTAATTAATGACTATAGAAATTGGAAAAGGAATTTTCAAAGGAAAACATGCAATATTTGGAATTTATTTATAAAAACAAAAGAAAATAGGAGAAAAGGAATTTGAAGAGGCACATCTTTGCATGCAAGGGAAATTAGAGGAAACATGAAGGAAAATGAAGAAAATAGAGGCATGAATGATAAAAAGGCATAAGAGAATCAATTCACAGCTTTTGTTAGTTCACCTTTCGGAGCTCTAGTTCATTCTCTCATACTCCTGTGCACTTAGAGCATTCTTGGAGCATTCATGGAGTATTCTACTATTCACTTGGATTGGAGAAGGAAAGAAAAAGAAAGCAGGGAAGTGCAATGAGACAATTGGATCAACAACTACAACACAGATACTTTGCAGGTAACACGTTGCATGTGTGATTTCCTTGTTGATTTATGGATGCATGGTGAATGCATGTAATTCCTTGGTTATGTGTTGTCATTGACATGGATATTTTTCTAGATTAACAATGGCTTTAGCCTTACCTTTCCATTTACTGGATATACATGGTGTTGTGGGTTTCCATCTTGTTTTTTCTAATTGGTGCCCATGTTCCTATGGTTTTGGGTTGGAACAAATGTTATGAAAGCCCAAAAACAACTTGGGTTGAGTTACTAGTTCCTAGAGTTGTAGGTTGTGACAAAAACTCTGGAGAACTTGGTGGGTTGAGTTACTATTTATTTGAGTCATGGGTGGAACAAATGCTCTTGATCCCTGGAAGGTTGTGGGTTGTGTTACCATTTCCTAGAGCCCTAGACATCTTGGGTAAAGATGTATCTAGTTGATGTTAGTGATTTCCTGACCATAGAGGTCGAATCATTATGGTTGAGGGTTGAGGTGGTTTGGCCTCTGGAAACCCTAGTTGTTTTTTTCTTCGTTTATTCCATGAGATACCACATTCATGCTTGGAATATGACATGGGGGTGATTGACTAGAAGAGAGTTTTGGTTCAACCCAATCTATGGTTAGGTGGTGCGTGGAAGTCCCTGACTAGATTGGAATTTTCATATGTTAATATGAATTATTTTTCTATTATGATCTATGAGAATTTTTAGTGATTATGATGGTGATTCTATGATTGACTTTCCATGGGTTATATTATGTTTATATGTTGTTTATATGACGTATTCTATATATGGATCTTCACATGTTTTGATAAGTATTTGAATGGTTGATGAGTGCATGGCCTAACAAGTGTTATTTTAGGTAGCTAGAGAGGGCTTGGAGCCTTCTTGGTGATTCTTAGATGAATACTATCAGTTTATGATCAGATATGCATTCATGACATATATCTTACATTTTTTCCATATGTTTGATGAAATATTTATCAATGATTAGGCATCCTTGGGTTAAGTTTTTGCTTGAGTTTGGATTGATTTTCTTTGTCAAAACTTTGATTACATTATAGAAAGTTACAGGTAGTTCTATGTAGTGGTCTAGAGGCTAGCATGAAAAAGTGGCTCGGATCTCAGAAACAATGCAATTGAACAGGGAATTTTAGGCCACAGCCATATGGAGACTAGCTTATGAGTGTGGTTTTGGGCTCATAATCGCATGCATGTTGCATTGTGCATGCAGTTGGAGGTTAATTTTGTTAAAAAGTAATTCTAGCTCAGGATCTGGTCATGAGAGGTTGTGCACTGACTTATGGGTGATCTAGTGTTCTTGAGGGATGTATGTAAGCGGTTGGTATGTTGGCGCCACTTCAATAAATGGAACTTGGAGGTCAGGTCATATCATAGTGTCACTTATCTCATTTTACCCTCGCGAACTTATGAATTTGGGTAAATGTCGTAGGAGGAAATACAAAGAGCCTATAGTGACTAAGTGGGAGGACTTCAAAACTCTCATTAAGTTGTGTTTTTACCCTATTGGTTACTTAGAGGACCAGTCAATTCAGTGGCACTAATTCTGGAAAAAGTTGGGGAAAAGTGCGCAGGAGTATACCCCAAAGTTCATAAATATGGCCATAATGTTGGGTATCACCCCAAATAACCCAGATGTACTCCTCAAGTATTTGGCAGGTCTACACCACCATCTATGGGAGAAAGTGATGTTGTTCAAGCCCAAATCAGTGGACTAGGCTTGTGTACAAGCACAATACCTAAATAACATAAGCCTGAAGAGAGCATAATGAGGTCGATTAAAGCATAAGGAGAAAAAATATTCTTCTAAGGAGGGGAAGAAGAATAAAATTGGTGCAGAAGATAAAACAAAGATAACCACAACACAGTAGCGCAAAGATCCCAACAACCACTGTAACGTTAATGACCATACAGTAAAAGTGTTGGAAGTTGCATCCAAAGCTAAACCCGAAGAGCAACAATAAAGACAGTAAGAAGAAGAATCTCATGGCCACTGATTCGAGTAACCAAGTTAAAATTAGATCAGGCGTAGATGATAATAACATCTATACATCAGTGAAGAAGGAGGTGAATCTAAGTAGCCATAAACAACATGAAGAGAAAGAAATGACCTATAATACCCATCTATTTCTATGTAAATATCTTTCTATGTTTAAATTGAACTGATTATAGATGCGATGAATAGGAAGCCATGGTAGAGTTGAGTTAAGTGAAAAATAAAATATGATGATGTAATAAATTAATTTTATTAAAGGAAAAAATTGGAAATTACTTGGGAAATAAATGCTAGAGTTAAGAGATTCTTTCCAATTTTCAGAAACCAAGGTTGGTGGATGACATCAAACTAATCGTCCCTTAAATAACTCCTAAAAATCCCTAGGAGTTGATTAACAAGATTTAATATGATGGGAGAGAAATTATATTATATCGCTCAGTTGCAAAAAAAACACTGAGTAAATGGTGGAATAAAGCGCCACAAGAGAGAAAAGTGGGCTTTAAGTAAAAAAATAAATAAATCCTAGGTTGACGGGTGGGAAGACCCTGAAAAGAGGAGCACTGCTAAGGAGAAATATGCTAGGTAAGTAAGGAATAAAATACCTTATTTGGAACCAGAATAGGTTGTTGATTCGAGAGGAAAGTTCATCTCAGCTTGAGGGGAAATGGTGGAATGTAGTTCATGGTTGGGAGGAAAAGTGTAATATTCCCAAGAATATTTCCAACAACTGATATAGTTAGAAGTTTTAATTTTTTTCTAGTATATTATGAGTCTGGTATCATTTAATAGATTATATTTTTACAATGATATGCACTAACTATTTTTAGATAAAATGATGTGTATTTGTACATAATATCATATACTATTACTCATATACAAGGTTTAATTGATATTCTATTCATTAATTATTACTGAGTATGAACTTCTGTATGTATGTATTAAACACGAAATTTTATCGCAGTTATCTGTATGTAAAGTCTTACATCCATGCATGGTAAATCACACCTATTTTTTTTTTCCAGGGAAAAAAATCAGCAACTTTCTATTAATCAGAAATAAAAGGTTACATTAAGAAGATGTAATTAAGCATTCAAGATTCCCAAAGGGCCCATGTGCTCAAGCAAACTTGTCTTAGTAGCTAGGCTACCCATTAAAATTACAAATTTCCAGCAGGGTTGGGCATTCCACGCTTGCCTTTTCTCTTTTGAACTATCTGCCAAGTCCTTGAGTGCAGGGATGAAGGAACCAAAGCAAGCTCATTGACCCTCTTGGAATTTTCTTTCTCGGAATCTGAACTTTCTGAGACATGCGATCTTTTGTTCACTCCCAAATATAAAGCAGAAACCTCCCCCATGGACGCAATGTCCCCTGTGGCCGTTGGTTGAAGCGTCGCGTTAGCCACTATTGGGTCTTGTTCAACTTGGTCTGGTGCTCCTGGATTGGAGACAACCTTAGGACCTTCATTCGGGATGGGGATTTCCCCTTCATCTTCTATTTCTTGTTCTAGGTCACCCGAGGGGAATTTCCATCCCTTGTATACTTTCTCGGTCTTCTTATTTTTCCTATTCTCTCTTTTGCCTTCTGGGAAAGCAATTTTTAGAAGTCCAGTTTCCTGCAAGTGCTGCACCTAAATGTTGTGTTCTCAGAGTCAACGTGTTGCTTCCATTTGAGTTGGTTGTGAATCAGATGTATACTTTCTGGTAACCCTTTGCTGAGATCCACTTCAACGCAGATGTGTGCAAAAGTAAATATTCTCTCCTCCAACCTCTAGATGTATGTTTTGATGTATCTTCCTATAATGTTACCAATACCTTCTAGAATGAGTTCATTCCAGAAATGTAGCAGGATATTATAGAGCCGGACCCATACCAACATTCTGGTAATATCCATATTGTTTGCATCAAAATTGGGGAACCAAGGTGTGATAAAGAGTCCCGTGGATCCCCAAAACCATGGCCCCGCTCTAAGAATGATATGTCTAGCTTCTATAGAGGTAAAATTAACAATAAATACCCCTTGGAAAAGAGATGGATGTCACAATCCATAGTCCAATTAGTGAAAATCCAATGGAAAAGCTCCGTTGCCAGAACCAGTTAAACCTAAATATTACATGTGACTCAAATGAATAGCAATGCTCATCGATCTCTGATGCCCTGATATTCAGTTCTGGTACAATGTTAAATTGCTCCACAATGTAGGGTTTTGGAGTATTCTCAGCTGGATCTGAAGTTGTTGGTGTTGTGTTTTTCCCTTACAGAATGTTCCTATATGAGGGTCCATTTGAGGTGTCGGCTTTTGCCATATTGGCACCCTTCATTGGCTCTGTATTTCTGTTTTGTTCAGTTCTAGAATTTTTTTTTTTATTCCTGGAGATCCTGCTTTGAGTCTCAAGTTCAGGATAATAGAAGAGTTTCTTTGGATGTGGTATTCTTTAAGATGGGAATCTTCTTGTAATACCTTCCATGAGAAGATCAGCCTTTGTTTGGTTTTCAAGATTCCCATAGCCTCTTGAATCTTGTGCTTCAGATCTGTGACCAATTCCTCCTCCTGTACCCAAAGGGCTTTTGTTTTCGCATCTAAATTTTTTTTTTAAATCTGAAAGCGGGCCTGGGTGATAAGGACCCCTGTTTGGCTGTGTGGGATGGGATTCCCCAAGATGTTTCTACCTTGATGTCCCAAGATTATTTGGAGGGAATACAGTAAGTCCACATAATTGGGTGCCACCACACCCTCCGCCCAGTTTCTATGCCTCGCAAGCATTGATTTTCAAACCCCCTCGCTGCCTTATCGCAGCACCGGGGCCTCCCTCCAGCTTTTAACCAATTGTCAAAAAAGAATCCTAAAACTCGAAAGACAAAGCATAAATTTCGATAGGGTATTACCAATTTTTTGTGGTCTAGGACGGGCCCATTGAGACGAGACTGCAGATCGAGCCCCCCATTGCCAAGAGCCCTTTGCCTCGCGTCGCCTCTGCTCCAATGACATGCATTAACGCATTGACCGATGACTGGGTCTTCGAACGCCTGCCTTCTGCAACGGTGCCTTCTGCGAATGCTTACATCGCCATATCCATACCCACATGAAATATATATCCTTAACCCTCCTCCTCTTGCAGGCGACAGCTGCCATCCTCTCGGCATAAAGGTTTTCCTGGACAGACTAGTTCTCTGGCCCAAAGAACCGTAAATCTGTTTAACTCCTGTTGCAATGCCATTACAGGCACCAGAGCCCCTAATCAGCCTTTGTCTTTTCCTGATGACTAGAACCATGTGGCCCGATCCTCCATTGTTGCCTGGTTCTTGTCCTTGAGCGACCGCCGCCTCGCCACAGTACCCAGACCTGCAAGCCCTAGATCCTCTAGGCTCCATCTTTCTGAATTTCACTGGTAAATCACACCTGTTATTATTATCTATGAGGGAATTTCTTTCCAAATTAATATCCATTGTAAGATGTGTATATGCAAATTCATAGGAGGAATATGCATGTATGGAGAAAATATAATTTAAATAATTTGGGACCAAGTGAATATGCAATACTACATCATGAAGGCAGTTGAAATTTGAAATGGGATAATCGTTACTAGTATCTCTAATATAACTAAGAAATAATTAATCTTAAGTTAACGATTTCTGGAAATTAGTAAGGAAGTTTAACCCTATAATACTAGAACCCGCAGCTGGAAAACTTAAAGATCGAGGGTTTAATGAGTAGTATTATATACAATATTCTGTGTTCAACAACAAGTTTGGTTAGAATTATTGGATCAAGTAGTATGTTTTACTAAACTGAGCAAGTAATTGTGTTAGTTCGATAACTGGGCTTTCTACTCACAAGATAAGAGCAATTATCTATTATCGGTATACAAATGATATTAATCCTAATAAATTGTTTCTTTTTAGATAGATAAATTATTGAGGATCATGTTCAGTTCAGTTAATTATTAAGTTATAATTACATTTTTTCAAGTTATAAGTGTGCATGTGGGGTACCCGGGTATAAAAATTCTCTTAAATTACTACAGTATGAGAAAGGAGATATGCATACAGGCCCGCTTTAAAATCCGCGGAACAAGTCCGTTATAGGAGTAGTTACAGACACACATATACATATATATATATGGAAGTCCTGAAGTGGAATAGCCTTATATTTCCGTAGATATACATGATGAAATCAGCTATTAAAGTAAGACTAACTGAACATGATGAAAAACAATTAATTACAGAAAACCAAACTTCCCTTAACTTAACCAAGTGACTACTATGCTATAAATGTATATTAAATAGAGTGAAGCCGAAGCAAAATTCTGAAGAATGCATGGTAACTTAAAACATTCAAAACTGATAAATTATATTTTAATTACATAACCAATGCAATGTAAAACGAAAACAAGAAGAACATAATGAAACCTTATACAACATTAGTTAAATTACAAGGAAGGTTACATCAAGTGTAATTTGAGTATTTCTAGTTTCATTATTGAACCCGGGTAGTGCATAAGAACAACGAGAAGTATAGAAGAAATCCTTCTACCATAGAAAATAGAATATATATATATATATATATATATATATATATATATATATATATATGGTGATTTCGTATATATATATACGAAATCACCATTCTTTTGTTTAACAGTAAGGAAAATCATACAAAATAAACGATTAGGACTCGAGCCTGCATAGAAATGTACTTGTAGGAAGAAAATTTGGACCAAACAATACAGGAAACAATTCAACAGCTTGTCAAATTTTAAATTTCCATTGGAGTTTGAAATAGAAATTTTGGGACATAATATGCCTTATATAATACAACCTATAGTTAAGAGTCGAATAAGAAGAGAGATTAGACTGCATAGAGTTGCAATTGAACTGGAATATATGAACTGTTAATACAACAGCGTTTTTTTCCTCTGAAAAAAAAAATAATTCTATTAATACACAAATTAATTTTGAAGCCATAAATCAAATACCATTGCAAGTCCTTGCAAATTCGTATAGAACTAAAAACGATAAAAAAGAAGAAGACAAATTTGCTCGCAGATGCCGTAAGAAAGTACTAACAAATCCAAGGTATAAATTTCCGACCTGGAAGGAATGAAAAGGCATATTATTCCCGAGGGTTGAAAAATGAAAACCAAATACCATACGAGCGCAAGGTCGTGATCCAGGAATTTGATAATTGTGGCACCTAGAAAAAGAGAAATAAAAGCATTGATATAAATATCCTTGCGACAAAAATATTTTAGGGAAGTAAGTGGAAATAATAAAAGGGGTTAATGACGTTTCTTTACCTGGAGATGTCACTGTCGTGCAAACCCTCTCTTGACCTAGAAAAACGAAAAGAAAAGAAAATATAACAAAGCTATTACAATTGTTCTAAACCAATGTTTAGCTGGAGTGATGCATAGAAGCATAAACCATTTCAAATTAGTTAACCTATGTTTCCAGAGAGAAAAAAAACCAATGAAGCCTACGAAGTTATAATATTGGGGTCCTGTAGGCATTCAAATCCATCCTATAGGTGAGAACTAGAAGGAAAAACCTGGAAAAATGGCAATGGAAAGGAGAAAGGATAGATGAAGAGAAAATGTACCTAATGAACTAGAAAAATACGGATAGTCCTTAATAAGAATCCACAGAGAACTCATTCCTACATGTCACCTACGGAACAAAGGTGAGGTGAGAGATTAAGAGGAATATATATATATATATATATATATATATATAATAGTGAGGTAGTTAAGAAATACACCTCAGCCATATCTAAACAGAACTCCTGGCATAATGTGATCTCAAATTAAAGTAATAGAGACATTTGAAAGAGAACTTAGGGAACTCCACCTTACCTAAGGAAGATGCGAGGGAACTTGGGTGAACGCAAGTGTTGCAACATAGGTGTGCCTTTTAGAGACACACCGACGAATGCCATGAATCACCCATGAGGTGTAGGAAATCTCATCTCCTCAGAACGACGCTCCAAAGAGTAACAAGTCAAATAGAATGGAGTATACCATTGAATAATGGACTGTTAGAGCATTGGTATAAATCCCAAGAATCCAACCAACCATTGGATGGGAAGCATTATTGCTTATCATCAGATAGAAACCGAGAGGACAAGGTGTGTGATGAGCATGTGATGATGGGGAAAACACCATATGAGTGATAGCCATATTGTTCCTTGGTTAGAGTGAAACAATTATGCCTCTAGGAATAGGGTACTATAGGTTACAAATGTCCACCCAATGTGAGGGCATAGAAACCAACTCGTTACAGGAAATCCTTATGGAGTGAGAAACTGAGCGGTTATAAATATGAGCCAATAAATGATATATGTAATGGGTTAAATAACACCAAAAATTATACCTTATAACATGTGAATAGCATAATAATCATTTATATATTTGTGTTGGACAGAGCATGTATTAACATTATTATATGAGCATCATAAGGGATACTTTAGTGCTTAATCATAACTGAGGATAGGAAAAACACCAAATATAAACCCATAATGAAAAGGGGATAAATAAGTAGATAAAACGAATATATGTTATGAAAAATATATATTGGTACTATATGTTGGTGTGATACCCAAGTAATTAAACTTAGGTTTTGAAAGAAATATTTTAAATGCATCTCCTCTTTATAAATAAATTATGTGGTCACCATAATTCATGTAGCAAAAGTTAGAATGTATAGATAATTTACATTGGTTAGGTAGATATGTGACACATGGTATCAGAGCTAAGTTTCAACACTAGGCCTACACGAAACCACATAGTAAAACAAAATATCTGTAGAATTACCAATATGAAATAATGATAGCAGGATGTATTTTTTTATAAGGTACATAAGTGTAGCATATCGCTGTTGAATGGCAGAGGATTCACCTCCATCCATCATAGTCGGTGAATAATTGTATGTGGAATTGGGGAATAGAAGTACCCCGCAAACCTCTCAATTTATGGAGGTTATCAAAAAACTATAACAAGATTTGACATATCTCAAAAATAGTAATTCACCCATGCTAAAGGCGAGTGAGGAACGAGAGCGAATGATAAGAGAGTTCACTGAAATTTCTAGCCATAGAAGCATAGATCCATAAGGGCTAAAGAGGAAAAAGGTGGAAGTAGAGTCAGAGAAGTGAAAGTGGAGCAGAATCAGATAGGACATATTTGAAATCATAGAAACAAAAGAAGAGAATGGGGTTACAAGGAAAGTTTATGAAAATCAAACCCCCTAATTTAGATGGGGAAAGGGAAGAAGATGCGGAAGCATGAAAGCTCGACTAACATGATAAAATATTTTTAGGTATATGAGTACAAGAGTAACTTGAAAGCTCGACTAACTATTTACTAGCTGCAGGGAAAATCTAGTATATGGTGGGAAGAGGTCAAAAGTGTACATATCTTGGAAGAGAAGATAGTTTCTTAGGATGAATTTCAAAAATAGATTATTTCTCGGTACCTGAGTGAGTGATACTATGATGATCTTCCTAAGGAATTCCATGAGTTAAGGCTGGGATAGCAAACTACGGATGAGTTTTTATCAAAATTACAAACATATTACAATATATTCACTATATTAAATAAGAGAAAGCCATGGTACAACGATTTTTGAATGGTTTACCAACATCTTATAAATAAAGGATTGAATTTGAAAATCCTAAGTCAATGGACGAGGTAGTAAGAAAAGCTAGTTCATGCTATCATTAGTTCAAGAATAAACGAGAAGGCTTAAGACCATGGGAAAATAAGGGTAGAACCAAGTTTGTAATGAGTGAAAAAAGACAGAAACCTTCGTATCTTAAGCATTTTCGAAATGGTCATTGTTACACCAATTTTTGGTCACCTAACCTATCACTATTAGATGGACTAAAGTACACCATGTAAGACCAATTTTACCATAGTAAAATTGCTTTCACTATGAGAAATAATTTAATAACCCATAGTTTATTAAATTATTTCTGGTCTAAACACGAAACCCCATGAGGAATAATTAAATAAATCCTTATTTGTTTGATTTCCCTCTAGGGATAATTAACTAAACCATTATTTTATTAATATTCCTGGTCATATTTAACCCAAAACATGAGAATTAATTAGATAAATTATTATTTATCTTATTATTCTCTAGGAATAATTATTTAAATCATTATTCCTTTTTGAATTTAACTAAATCATTTTTAAATAATTTAATAAATCATTATTTATTTAATTATTCCTTAACCTCATCCTTAAAATAATAAATAAATCATATATTTATTTATTATTTCTAAATAGAGGGATTTAACCAATTCTAAATTCCTTTTCCCTCCACCAAAAATAATAAAATGTTCCAAGTAAGTTGGATCTATATTTGGTTAGTAATATTTTAATTATGCACCAATATCTAGATTAACTCAATATTTTGATATAAATAGAATGGTTTTTCTATTCATTCACTACCATTTTTATCACCTTTTGATCTATAATTTTGGTCTGACTTTGATCCTCCATCATTATCATATTTTTTCTACTTTTTCTTATGAGCTCCCTTTGAGTTCTATTTTGTCTGGGTTTTCTGCACCATGAAGAGAGACATATAAGAAGCGTTGAGGACATACAATAACCCATCCCATTTAGGGGGACTCGTAACATCTTTCTGTGTTCCCTTCACAGGTGTCATAATACAAAAAAATCTTTATAAATTATTGTCTTGTCTATTGGATGTATGGAGCAACTCTTGTTTATTTTTTCTATTTAATGTCTTTAACTGCATATATATGGATTTTTGTAGCATTTATTCTGATCACCTACTACAGATCTAAGGAAATTGACAGCCACATTTGATGTTAGGGTTGTTTGTTATGCACAAATAAAGTAAGATTTTTTCGTACGCTTGCAATTAGAGTTCAGTCTACCAACTGGCGACTCCACAAGGGTTTTTAAATACGACCACCATCATTTTTCAGATCCTTGCATGACCAGCTACTTCAGCCACTAGGGTAACAGGTATCAACTGTGACAGAGACAACAACTTTTTCTGAAACCTGCCTCTGAGACAGTCGGAAGTGTAGGTGGCACTTTTCAGCCCAAGACCTACGACCTCAGCTCTTAGGTAGCACAAAACTTCCCAAACACTGCGACCTCAGCAGAAAACAGGTCAGTACCTGTGACGTCAAATTTTTTGCAGGATTTTTTTATTATTTTTCAGAGTTTGACTAGGGTACTGTTCAGGGTTCTCTAACCTCCATATTTACCTGGCTTGGACATGTACTTGCTTATTTTTACTCGTCGAAGTACGAGCCAAGCCCCTTAGGGCTTCAGTATGCTTCCACCTTTTTAGGAGGAGTTTAGCTGAAGTAGGTCTTCTGAAATGTCAGTATTTTTCAGCCATTTTTTCAGATCTGAACCTATCTTTTCATATCCATTTCAGATTGGTTATTTTTCCATCCAAAAAACCTCTTTTCAGTTTTGTTTGGTCCTCCCTTTAAGGTCCCCTATGTTTCCCTTTAGGTTGTATCCTTTCACCACCTATTTTTCAGCATTTTTTCCTCTAGATTCTTGATGTTTTATGCACCTCTTTTCATCAGATCTGACCTTTAGATCCCTGTCACTCTTGACCTTAGATCTATTGGCCATATTGTGTGTTTTGAGTAGATTTCGCCCACCCTTAAACTAGTTTTTAGAAAGCCCTCCTTTTTGGGTTTAGATTTATGCATCTTTAGCTGTTTATTTTATTGTCGCTTTCAGTTTTATTTACAGTTATACATCATATTTTTTCTTTTCTCTATACACACGTCTGGGCTTAATTAAAATTAACACACTTATCACACACATGCACACCTAAAGCGAAGAGCGCCTGGTTTACATTGCCAGGCCAAAACTAAAACATTGTAATTAATTAATTAATCTACACCTCCGTGCCCTTATTTACCTCTCTTGCTTGTTGGGTTCCATGTATCTTTTCCACCATTTCTCCCCCAAGGAGTTCTTCCTGGATACTCCAAGGCCTTCATCCTCAGTTTCCGTTAGGAATACTTACTCCACCGCATAGGGTCCGAGTTAGTCCTCCACCGAGTCCCCATTCTGACTCTGATTCTGGTTCATTGGGTTATCCTTCTATTCCTATCCCCAGTTCTCCTCCACATTGAACCTTCATCATGTCTGGTGCACGACCTACTGCTGGTGATGGACTCGGATCTAATGTTGGAGCCGCTACTAGTGGAGTTGCGACATGAACAATCTCGACTACTCCTTTTCTTCCTTATATGGTAGGCCTAAGCCTTCTTGAGTTCAACCAGTTGATTAATGACCCTATACACCATGATTAAGGTTAGCCTTCTATGCCAACCAAGCTTCCTTCATACATCCCTGAGTTTGAAGGAAATGTCGGAGAGGATCCGACCAACTATGTTCATTCTTTCCACATGTGGTGTTCGTCCAACTCTATCGCTGATGACTTTATCCATCTTCGGTTATTCCAGTGTACGCTCACTGGAGAAGCTTCCAAGTGGTATGCCGACTAGGCCGTTGCCTCTCATGCTACTTTTGTAACCCTTGTAGGCATTTTTGTCCTACTTCCAGCTTCCTCTTCACTATGACACTGATACCAAACTTTTGACTGCTTTCTGTCAAAATTATGCCACCCGCCTATCTGAGCATGTTCAATAATGGCATAGAAGGAAGAGCTCATGTTGAGATCCATTTTTCGAAGGCTGTGTCTACATCAACTGGTTTCTCAGATCCCTTTTGCCCTATATTGGTAAAGATGTCATGTCTCACTTTCCTTACACTGAGGAAGAAGCCCTCCAAGTTGCGTTGAAATATGACTTGATCTATGCATAACCTGGTTATGTTTATATTGTATTACCTGATCTCTCTAGACCTGGTGGTGCCAATGCATTGGGCGCATCCCATGTCGTCGACGGTATCATTGGATCCCTTTGACATCCATACACTCATCCTCCTATGGGTTATGGTTTCCCTCAGGGAGGGGCCAACTCCTCTAGAACTTTTCCCCCTCCCGACAACATGTATCTAGTACACAGCATGCATCATGCCTTTGCCCAACCGCATCCTTTGATGCCAGGGCCTGATATTTACCAACCTATTTACCCAAATTTTTCTCATCCTCCTTACTATATGTATCCATATCTAGGTGCTCCAGCTCCTCCGAAACAAGCACCTTAGCCTTCCATGCCTTCTTAAGCTCCACAGTAGCAGCCACCCCCCTCAGGTTTAGGTGTATGCGTAGTAAAGTGCGACTAATCCTCCCACTTCCAAAAAGAAGAGGAAAGGAAACCATAACCAACACTCTCAAGGTAATCAAGGAAGCAATCCCTAAGGGAATACATCTAAGACTACAACTCAGCAATAGGGTGATCATCCCAAGTAGAACAGGCCTCTTAGTATGAATAAGCCTTGTTCTTGTTTAGGTTTCCATGGTTACTATAGCCATGATTGTCCCCTTTCACCTCAGATGTGTCGACCGTGGGAAGCTCAAGTAGCATCTCGAGCACATCAAGCCTCTTCTTCGGTTCCTCCTAATGCTGCACCTACTCAATAGGTCGTGTTTACCAATCCTTTCCCCTAGCAAGGATATGTAGCTACCTAACCCCCTGAAGGTCAGGCAGCCGCTCAACCTCATCCATCTGGTACCTCTGATTACCAGACCCTTATGATGCAATCTAACAAGGCCAATACTGCCGATCTCAACCTTCAGACTTGGTCACTCCAGTACACCAAGCCTCCCACTATGTCCGCAATCGACCCAAATCCTCAGGTCCCACAGATCCAATTTCGACACCCATTAGTCCTTTATAGATCCATTAGCCTAAGGCAGAGGTACATACCAAGATCCCTAAAGGACCGTTATGCCAAAATGTTGGTTCAAGTAAAGTCGCGAATACCTACAATATAATAGATGACTTGGCGCAATCCCCTGCCGCCATGTCAACGCTGTAAGTCCTCCAGTCGTGCCCTTCACAATGTAAAGCTCTACTAAGTGCCATGGGAGTTGTGGAGCCTCTAGATGATCATTTAATTTTCTTCGATTTTGACAAGTTAGAGCGTCCACCCCTACCTGCATCTGTCGCCTTCCAAATACCTGTCAAGATCTGGAATGCCAACGCCTCCCGATGTATCATTGATGAGGGGGCATCCACCTGAATGATGTCCACTTCTATTTGGAAAAAGCTCAGATCACCCGAGTTAGCCCCTTCCTCTCTCACCCTTCATGTGTGGGATGGCCACTCTTCCCAACCCCTTGGCATGTTCCACAACTGTCCCGTTACTCTTGCAAGAAAAATTGTTTGTGTTGACGTTGAATTCATTGATGCCCCATTAGACTAAAACATTCTATTGGGTCGTATCTATACGTATGTGATGTATGTTGTCCCATATGTGGTTCACCATAAGTTGTGATTTCCTCACAATGGAAATATCGTCACTATAGATTAGCTGACACATTACGAACCGAAGTCTCAGACCTCTCTAGAGTTTATTATTTCTTCGGTGGCCAATAAAAAAATAGTCAAACCTCTGACCAGTGTCTTACTCGGAGTCTATAAAGATTCCTCTTTTATTGGTTCATTCCCTGGTCTCCCCTCTCTTATCCCTGACCCTAGCTCATCGAATTTTTGCATGATGAAATCGTCTCGGTCCAACCTCAAATGGTCTGGTTCGACTAGTCAGTAGCCTATCCCTTTACAACCTTCTCCTATTACTTCGAATCAGCCTTCAGGACCTCCTCCTTAAGGCCCTTCATCTGTAGCTGGTGTTCATGACCCTCTTTTTCCTCATCGAACGGTTCCCTCTATCCTTAACCATCTAGGAGCTATTCTGCCTGGACATTACCCCTATGGTCAGATAGTGTTTCTTGCCCCCCCTTCCGGAGTATTTTCGGTACCTGTTATGGCTACCTTTACCCTTCCCAACATTAGCTTTGGGATCCCAATCTGATACATTGATCCCCCAGCCAATACCCCGCCTGGTCAACTCAAACCTTACACTACTTTGACCTCGGTCCAACCGGTCGCTATGACCCCTCCCTTCGCTTCTATGCCTCAACCACCTCAACATGAATCTAATCCTATTGCGAAAGCCTTGAGTGAGGGGGGAAAATCCCGCAAAAAGGCAAGTAAGGACAAGGTTTCCCAGAAAACACTTGCTCCTCCTAAGACTCCAAAGTGTACACCTACGTGTTCTTTGTGTGATGTTGTCGGTCATGCTACCTACAATTGTCTCGAATTTCCTCGTCTCAAACCCATGGTCAATGAAGCATTCCCCGAGTTTGATATCCCAGACGTTCATGTTAATTTACTGGCTTCAACCAAGAAACTAAAGACTTTGCACACAAATCAGCCTTGTGCTTTGTGTGATTTCCATGGCCCCTATACACACCTCTGTCCCTGCCTCGAATATTTCTGCACCTCCTTGGAAGAGGTTTGTCAATTCTAGGCTGAGCGCAACGAGTCCATTTCTCCATTACTTGCAATTTTTGCTTCAGCAGAACTAGAGGACACATCCACTCCCATTAACATACACCCTCCCAATATTGAGATGACGAAGTATTTGGCCACTATCCTCTACCTGTCATCATCTATGACATCCACACCCCTCTTGGGCATCCCCTTCTATTACGCCCGACCTCCCTTCAGCGATCAGCTTGGGCTCAACATCAATAGATTCTTCATCTACTTGTTCTTTTGTCAACCTCCATGATGATGCGCATGGGAACCTCACTTCTCATAATGATGATTCAGGTAGCTTCGCCACACCACGTGGTATTTCTTCCACCAGTCACTCAATCTTCTATTGTGATGATGAGATTATGGAAGCATTTACCACCCCTAACTTTATCTATCCCCCCTTAAATTGAAACCATGCATTCGAACCACATACACCTTGTGCTCATTACATTGACACCCAATGTTTTGGTAAGGGGGCGCCCATATTTAAGACTCCAGGAGAAGCAATTCTCCACAACCCTCCTAGTGCATCTGGTAGTGTGGACTGTAGTACCATTATTCTTCCCCATTTATAATAATCTCTAGAGTTTCATATCACTTCAGATCACTCTAAGGATGATCCACTTTGTCATTCCTTCATCTTACATCAAATACCCAGTCCCTTAGACATTGTTGTTGACCAACCTCTATATTTTATTAGTGAGCACCAGTTCATTATCTCTGAAGGCACTCTTTGGTATATTGACACCATGTCTGGCGCTCCATAAAATCCTCCTTCTAGGGGCATCATTCCCACCTTTGCATACCATATCAATCCCCTCCATCATATATTCTTGGGGGTAGTATCCCATGTTTGGGGGCATGATGGCACCCCTCGCCACCTTCTCACTTGATTAACCAAAGTCTTGGCCTAGACACACCTGATCTATGTATGGTCGATTATCCTCCCATTTCTTGGATAGTTGGACCTACCAGCCTCTCCGACGAGCCATATATCGTAGATGTTTGATACCTTATCTTCAAATATTCTACTTTGTGTGGTACCATATTTACCACTTGGTCCCTTTGTTTGACTTTGTGGGCGGGGATGATTCTAGACCTTCTCTAGCAGTTCATTCTCGTATTCTTTTCTTACCTTGATTCTTCATTAGGACCATCCTTCCAAGAAGCATTAAGGCCACCTTTAGACAAGTAAGGTCACCTACCTGAAATTCTCGGATATCGATTCCAATGGTGGGTTTGTTTGCTACGATCGACACAAGATTTAGGGATTTTTCCCCTCTCTACATTCACCACAACTACACTTGCAAATAAATCAAATTGGAGGGAAATTTCCTTATTAGAAGAAAAACCCCAAATTTTTCTTTCGCCAATTAAGACCAAACCATAGCTCGATTTGATGAATCATCAACACCATTGGAAAGCTCTCACTGAGCACTCAAATGGGTATCCTTTCATTTTTGGTGATTTGATACTTCACCTGGAAGCCTTTTTTCCAAGACGTCGCTTCTCAAAATTGAATTTCTTCACTTGAGACACTTGTACTTCGGGAACCAGTTTTCCTTCATACTTTTCGATGCTCGTGTCAATTTTCATCGTAAGTAACCATATTTTACTCATGTTTTTATGGCCCCCACCAGGCCTATTCTATGTGGCAACATCATCAAGTCACCCTTGTTTAGAGCATCTGAGTTGAGTCATCATCAAATCCATGGAGTCTGTCCCAAGTTCCTTTTGTCTTCCATCAAAGTCTTCCATCCTTCATTGCTTTGTACCTATCTCATGTCGCACATTTGGCCTTCAGTCATATTGTCCCCTATCCCCTCCGGAGTGAAGTCAGTAGCTTCCAGGTCATTTATGACCTTTATGCTCTAACAAAGGAAGTCACTAGCCCACTACTCAGTACCCCCCATTCCACCATCATCCCTGGTGTTAGTCTATTAGTTGCTCTACTATTATCCCTCATGCCTTAGTTGAGGATTCCTTATTGCCTCACATATGGCGAACCTCCTTCTGTCGACATCAGCTTATTCATTCTAGAAGACAGGTCTAGAGAGCATTATACCTTGGTTCCAACTTCCACTCTTTTTCGGTGCCTCAGATCAAGTAAAGGGACCCTTTATTTCCCTTTGACTTGATTTTTTCTCAGTTCTAGCTCCTTATGGCATGATCGAAATCTTTATACTTGATGGTTCAGTGATGTAGCAGATTGTACCAGTGATTTGCGGGTGTGTGTGAGATGTTTCAGACCTCATGAGGGGGTGGCCCTTCAGGTCGCCCCCCACATACCTGGATGACCTCTTTACTATAGCCTTGGATGGAGCTCTGCAGATTTGATGGTTTCGGCCTTAGTTGCTTGCAGTGCCTTTTCAGTTTGCATGTATCATTCATATTTTCAGAGCCATTTCCTATTTTACAAGGCCTCTTTGGTTATTATTAGATCTCATGTACTCAGATATTATTGTATAAGTCTTGGTTTTTGTCCCAGGCACAGTATGTATGTGGGATCCATTATGTTTTTTATATGGCCCATGTTTATGCCAACATGTACTATATAGCTAATTCCCATGTTTGTTGGGTGCACCATTATTCTTTGTACTTTTTCATCTCGTCGAGCATAGGTATCCCTCCCCTGCCTCATTAAGAACAGGTACTCACTCATAAAAGAGACTCGTCACACATGTAAGTCTCGCCTCCTCAGGGTATTGTCCTCTCTCTCTTCAATCCGTATTATATTTCTCTCTCTCTGACTCCTCTTTAGTATCTAGTGATTGTGTTCTTACAACATATTTCGGTCATACAATTAGCTCCTAATGCTTGAAAGTTGGGGGGAAATCTGTTACACCAATTTTTGGTCATCTAACCTGTTACTATTAGATGGACTAAAGTAAACCATGTAAGAGAAATTTTTCCATAGTAAAATTTCTTTCACTGTGAGAAATAATTTAATAACCCATAGTTTATTAAATTATTTCTGGTCTAAATAGGAAACCCCATGAAGAATAATTAAATAAATCCTTATTTGTTTGATTTCCCTCTAGGGATAATTAACTAAACCATTGTTTAATTAATATTCTTGGTCATATTTAACCCAAAACATGAGAATTAATTAGATAAACTATTATTTATATTATTATTCTCTAGGAATAATTATTTAAATCATTATTTAATAATATTCCTTGTTGAATTTGACTAAATCATTTTTAAATAATTAAATAAATCATTATTTATTTAATTATTCCTTAACCTCACCCTTGAAATAATAAATAAATCATTTATTTATTATTTCTAAATAAAGGGATTTAACCAATTCTAAATTCATTTTCCCTCCACCAAAAATAATAAAATATTCCAAGTCAGTTGGATCTAGATTTGGTTAATAATATTTTAATTATGCACCAATATCTAGACTAACTCAATATTTTGTTATAAATAGAAGGGTTTTTCCATTCATTCACTGCCTTTTTTATCACCTTTTGATCTACACTTTTGGTTTGACTTTGATCCTCCATCATTGTCATATTTTTTTTAATTTTGCTTGTGAGCTCCCTTTGAGTTCTATTTTGTCTAGGTTTTCTACACCATAAAGAGAGAGATAGATCTTGGATATGAAGCGTTGATGACATATAAGAACCAATCCCATTGAGGGGGACTGGTAACATCTTTCTATGCTCCCTTCCTAGGTGTCATTATATAAAAATTTCTTTATAAATTTTTGTCTTGTCTATTGGGTGTATGGAGAAAATCTTGTTTATTTCACTGTTTAATGTCTTTAACTGCATAGATCTAGATTTTTGTAGCATTTATTATGATCACCTACTGTAGATCTAAGGAAATTGATAGCCACATTTGACTTTAGGGTTGTTTGTTATGCACAACTAAAGTGAGATTTTTTGTACGCTTGCGATTAGAATTCACTCTAATAGTCATCAAAGGAAAAAATTAAGGGAAATGTAAATTAGCCCACATAGTCTTACACTGGGTCAAAGCCCAAGGAACTAAACCAAAAAAGAGAAGTGGGATCAAGGAAAGAGAACCACTAAAGTATTGGGGTTGTGGTGAACCATATTGATTAAGGGATTGTCTGAATAATCTATGATTTGTTCAAAATATTCAAGCAGTCCATGAAGAAACAACGGTGAATGATGCTTCTATAAATACTCCTAGGATCGATGCTATAAATTAATGTTGATTTTTTAAATTATACAATGACATTTCCATGATATTATTTATTATTATCATTTGTAGATATTTTGATTAAAAGTAGAAAAATATTAGAAAATATTGTTGAATTTTTAAGTTATACAGTGACATGGCCATGATATTATTTATTTCTATTATTTGTTGACATTTTGATTCAATTAAAAAATATGAGAAATTAATGTTGAATTTTCAAATTATACAATGCTATTGCCATGATATTATTTATTGTTATCATTTGGTATAAGATACTTTTACAAATGTTGAAATTTTAATGCCGCATTAAAAGGAGACACTTCATTTTGATGGTTGATTTTTAGGTTTTTTTTACAATAATATAAGTTGTCTTAGGCTAAGATTTGAAAAGAGCCATTCTTTTAGCCTTTAAAATAAAAATTACTTTTGGAATAATGAATTTTTAGTTATTTTTTCATTTTTAAAAATGATTTTTCGTATAATTTTTCCATAATTTTATGGTTCGAATATGTTAAAAACTTAAGGATTTTAATTCTATGGTTGAAAACTTGTCAAAATATTATGTTTTTCTGAGTTGTGATATTTTATCTTTAATGTTATGGTTGAAAACAATTACAATTTTAGGGTTTTTTAGAGTCAATATATTTTATCTTTAACAAGATGGATGAAAATTGTTGGAATTATAAGGCTTTGAGACATGATACTTTATCTTGAACACCATGTCTAAGAATTGTTGGAATTTTACAGTTTTTCAAAGCCTAATATTTTATCATTAATTCCATTGCTAGAAAGTTTTAAATTGTAACCCGATTTTTTTTTTGTTATTCCATTGTCAGCACTTTTTGTTTCTAGCTTCTTTTTTTCAATCCTTTTTGCAAAAAAAAATTAAAAAAAAATGGGTTTTTAAAAAAATATTGAAAATTTACCGTTAAAAAAAAACATCGTTCTCGAATACACACTTTTCGTTTTTGGGTTGTTTTCTCATTTTTTTGGGCAATTTTTGGGCTATAGTTCTCATTTTGAGGTAATAGCTCTCGTTTGATCGGTAACTATATTTTGTCCAATGAGGGCTTCCAGGACTAGTAACTTAACCCACCAAGGGCTTCAAGAGTGTTTGTCCAACCAAGGATTCGAGGAACGAATAACTCAACCAAAAACCAAAGGCACAAGAAAAACATCTAGAAAAGAAAAGTAAAACCCATAACACCATGGTTATCTAGGAAATGAAAAGGCTACGTAAAACCACTGTCAATCCAGGAAATCCTCCATTCCAATGATAAATTATGACCCAGAAACCACATGCATGTGCCATGCATGCCAAAAATAGTGAGGAAAACATACATGCAACTTGGTACCTGCAAGAAAAACCTGTTGTAGTTGTTGATATCAATGTCCTCTTTCACTTTATTACTCTTCCTTTGCCTTATTGCTCCAAAACTCCAAGTATGCCACACTCTCCAAGAGTGCTCCAAGAAACTCTAATTGTCCAAGAGTATCAGAGAGAGAGAGAGAATATAATGAGAGCTCCAAAACTAAACCGACAAAAGTTTATGAACTGATCCTTAGAAACATTTTTATTATTGAGGCCTCTAATTTCTTCAATTTTCCATTATTTTCCTTCATTTTCCTCCTCGCATGCAACTTGTGACCTTTCACCTCCCTTTTCTCCTATTTTCCATTATTTTCATAAATAAATCCCAATAAATGTCTCTTTGCCTTTCCAAATCCTTAGCCATTTCCTTTGGCAATTTCCATAGCCATAATAAACCATATGAACACCCACACTAGGATGCTTTGCCCAACATTAAACTTGGAATAACATATCCCATGAACTTGGTTATTATTTTTCCTTTATTGTCTTTTATTACATGGAATTACTAGAGATGTTACAAAACCATCCCCCTTGGGGGAACACCATCCTCGGTGTTCAAAAACACCTACAACCAACAAGACTTCTGTAAGAAAAATGTACTACCCATGGAGCTTTATGAAATAGCTAATTGTATTATTTATAATGATCACCGTGCTTAGAATAAAACAACATGACAACTCTAACATTATAATGACATTACACCCATACCGCTTATTGGAGCTTTATAACATTTCTCATTGCGGTATTTATATCCATATAGTTATGCACATATACCAAACATCATACCAACATATACCAGAACATATACCAAAATAGATATCAAAAAAATCCCTCAACTAGTGAATAAGGAATGATACATAGCCCATGTCTGATCTTCCATCTCCCATGTAGCTTCATCAGGCCCAAAGTGCTTCCACTACACTTTAAATTTCTTGATTGTTTGATTATGGATCATGAGTATCTTTCTCTGCAAAATGCACTATGGTTCTGGATGAAATTATCATTTTGGCTCCACCTACAATACATACCATTCAATCACATGATCATCATATTTAACATACTTCTTAAGAAATGACACATGGAAAACATCATGGAATTTAAATATCGGAGGTAGTGCTAGTCGATAAGCTATTGTTTCAATCCTCTCAATAATCCTAAAAGGTACACAATATCGAAGTACCATCTTGGCACATGATCTAATTCGTAAGGTGATCTTCTTTGACTTGATGTGTAAGTACAACTGCTCCCCAATCTGAAACTCCTTAAACAACCTGTACCGATATGCATGTATCTTATGCCTATCTTGTGTTTCTTTTAAGTTCTTCTTGATTACCTGCATTTCTTGTTCCATTTCCACCCACATGTCTTGTCCAATTAACACCCTGTTAACTGGATCACTCCAACTGATGGGAGTATTTCAACTCCGCCCATACAATTCCTCAAACAGACTCATCCTAAAATATTCCTGATACCCATTGTTGTAAGGAAACTCTACTATTGGAAGATATTCTTCCCATTTTCATTGTTGATACATCACATACATCCTCGACATGTCATCAAGGATCCTATTGACCTTATGTGTATGTCCATATTTATGTGGATGATAAGTTGTACTGAATGCCAACTCTGTGCCCAAAGCTGCAAACAACTCCTTCCAAAACTTGGAAGTGAACTTTGCATCCCTGTCTAACACAATATTCTGCATAACACCATGCAATCTAACCATATCCTTAATGAAGACTTGTGCTACATCATTCGCTGAGTATGTAGACTTCAATGGAATGAAGTGCCATTAGGGGAATTTTGAGGTTTGAAATGGGCATCCTAAGAAAAATTTACAACCAAAATAAACTTTATGAGAACCAATATGATTCAAGATGATGATGTCAACCATGGGGGATGATTCACCATTTTTGGAGTAAAAAAGTAAAAAGATTAAAAAATAATAAAATAATAAAATGACTTTTTCAACTTATCTCCCTAGGGGTTTACTCAAATTTCGAGCGGGAGTACTCATTGGATGAAAAATTTAATTCCTCATCCAAGGAGTACCCATGTGGCATACTTTTGATGGACCCTGCTACATGAAAAATGAGAAATACATGAAAAACATGATTGCAATCACATTTTTCATGTAGAAAAGTCCATCAAAAGTATGAAATATGGGTACTCCTTGGATGGGGAATTAAATTCTGCATCCAATGAGTATTCTTGCTCAAAATTTTTGTAAAAAATTAAGGAGATAAGTTCAAAATACGAGTTGAAAAAGTAGTTTTTTATTTTTTCCCTCGAAACTTTGATGATGTAATCAAATATTATTTTAGTATTTCCACTATTATTTTATAATTTCCTTAGGAGACCCATTTTAGACCTCAAAATTCCCTTAATGACTACCTTCGTTAGCCTATCCACCACAACCCCGATGGAATCATGTTGTCTGTATTTCCTCGGTAAACCTATGATAATGTCCATGGAAATGGCCTCCCGTTTCCACTATGGAATCAGAATCAGTTGTAGTAGTCCACCTGGATGCTTACACTCTGCTTTGACCTATTAACAATCTAAGAAACTAGCTACAAACTCTGCTACGTCTCTCTTCAATTTTGGCCACTAGTAAAACTTCTTTATTGTTGTCAGCATCTTCTGATAGCCCAGGTGACCTAAATATGGTTTCACATGAAACTTCCTCAAAATCACCTTCTTGAGTTCACTATTGTCTGGTACATATATCCCGTCTCTAAACCTAAAAAATCCATCTATCGTGAGATGATAGTCCACATCCTATTCTCTTGCACATGTACCTGTACCACTACCGATAGTTATACTTGTACCTATACCAGTACCTATACCTATACTCTACTATAACATTTTCCTAAAATCCATATGCCTAATATCCTGCTGACCTTCCTGTAAGATCGTATCTTGTAGATATGTCCAATAGGAATTCATAGCTTTTATAGGATTCACCTATATCCGCATGCTAAGAGAATCTGCAACCCTCTTCTCTTTACCTTTAATATACCTGATAGTTTCCAACCATCTATCTTTTGAGGCATTCATGTTTAGTTGGTCAAATAGATATCACAATCCACTGTGATCACTCATAAATACAAATTGTCTACCTAGAATATAGTGCCTCCACATCTTCATTGCATGAATGATCACTGCCAACTCAAGATCATGTGCCAGATAGTTCTTCTCATGCTCATTTATTTTCAGTGACTCATAACATAACACCTGACCTTACTGCATAATTACTTCATCAAGCCTTCTTTTGCAAGTATATGCACATACCACAAGCTCTTTGTATGGATATGAAATATTTAACATTAGATAATGTGCCACAAGCTACTTTAAATGCTCAAAATTGGTTGAATTATTACCTTTCTTTTGCAATTATGTCATAGGATAAGCAATATGTGAGAAGTTCCTAATGAACCTCCTATAATAACCTGCTAACCCAATGAATTACCTTACCTTATCCATAGTCCTAGGAGTTTCTCACTCCATGATAACCCTTATGTTTTCTGGAACTACTCCTATTCCTTCCTTGGAAACAACATGTCCCAAGTAATGTACCTCTTTCTGAAAGAAACTGCATTTGCTAAGTTAGCACACAACTAATGCTTTCTTAGCAATCTCAACATTGTTGTTAAATTCTTGGTATACTCTTCTTCATTTTTAGAATATACCAATATATCATCAATTAATACAATAACAAACTTGTCAAAATAAGCACGAAACACACTATTCATCAAGCACATAAAAGTAGCTGGAGCATTAGTTAAACCAAATGGAACTACAACAAGCTCATAATGTTCGTACCTAGTCCAAATTTTTTTCTTATAAATGTCATATTGTTTAATGTGTGGGTAAACCCACGAAGTTGGGTTACACTTTTGTGAGAATTGGGGGCGGATAACTTTTTTTCTCAACAATTCAACTGACCTTTTATAAAAGTTTGCCCAAAATGTTATAGAGTTTGGCCGAAATTCCAAAATTAGTTTGGGCGAACTCATTCTTTCGTTTACATTGACGACGTAGTGACGGCGTGGGAAAACAGATTTTTGGCCGAAAATTGGAAAATCGGAAACATACGTTCAGCCGAACTATTAGTTCGGCCGAACTCTTAAAATAGTTCGGCTAAACTTTAGTTTATAAATACACCAGCCCAGAGTTGTTAACGGGTTTCGGGCTTATTAGTGTCTACGTATGCTGCGATCATGTTTCGTCTGCGTCTGTTGTGTGTTTCGGGCCTGCATCTACGTCTACGTCTCTGGTCTTGGTAGAGTCATCTGTTCGGCCTCGGCTCTGAATTTCAAATTTCCAGGTTGGGTTTCAATTGCTGTAAATTTTGTCTACATCCGCGTTTATTCTGAGGCTTATCTATGTGACTAATATTGCTGTAAATTTCTTCTGCGTCTGAGTTTCCATCTTCATGTTAGTTTAAATGTTGTAAATTATGTCTGCATCTGTGTTTATACTGAGGCTTATCTCTCTGATTAATATTGTTGTAAATTGCGTCTACGCCTGAGTTTCCATCTTCATGTTAGTTTAAATGATATGACAATCAAGAACCTTTCACTAAGGATATGTATAAGTGGATTTTCAAACTTGCTTTTGATCATGAACTTATCTCTGATACCATGTTGGGAAATCCATAGGTTTTGAAGTTAAATTATTTCCCTTATTATGACATTATGTTGTTTGGCCTCGGCTTCGAATTTTGAATTTCCAGGTTGGTTTTCAATTGTTGTAAATTGCGTCTATGTCTGTGTTTATTCTGAGGCTTATCTATGTGATTAATATTGTTGTAAATTGTGTCTGTGTCTGAGTTTCCATATTCATGTTTAGTTTAAATGATGTAAATTACGTATGCATCTACGTTTATACTGAGGCTTATCTCTGTGATTAATATTGTTGTAAATTGCTTCTGCATCTGAGTTTCCATCTTCATGTTAGTTTAAATGATATGATATTCAAGAACCTTTCACTAAGGATATGTATAAGTGGATTTTCAAACTTGCTTTTGATCATGAAATTATGTCCAATACCATGTTGCGAAATCCATATGTTTGGCATTTAAATTATTGCCCTTATTATGACATTATGTTGTTCGACCTCGGCACAGAATTTCGAATTTCCAGGTTGGCTTTCAATTGCTATAAATTGTGTCTGCGTCCGTGTTTATTCTGAGGCTTATCTCTGTGATTAATATTGATGTAAATTGTGTCTGCGTCTGAGTTTCCATGTTCATGTTAGTTTAAATGATGTAAATTGTGTTTGTGTCTGCATAGACTTGTAATTAAGATGAACCTATCTCTATAATTAAAGTACAAAATTCTGTGTTGGTAATGCGAAAACCTCAGCTGTGTTGAGATTTTGCATATAAATCTGGTCACAAATCTCATGGATAATTCCAACAATAGGATTTGTTGCAAAAATGATGGCATCAAATCCTAAAGAGGAGATATTATATCCTATTTTGTTGTGATAGGATGCAATTGAATTTATAATTCAGTTTCTTCACTACATCTATAAATTGTAATCCTATAGAGGCAGAACATATGAGATATGAGGGATGAGAGGAAGAGGAAGTGCAGATGTGAGAAATCTACTGTTGTAATCTCTGTTGAATAATAAGAAAGACGATACCTCTGTTTGGTGGATGTAGCCCATCTTGGTTGGGTGAACCATGTTAAATGCTGTCTCCATTTTTTTTATGTTGTGTGTGAATTTATTTAAGCTTTCTGCTATGTTAATTCTTAAAATTGGTATCAGAGGCGTGTGAGAGTGAGCATTGCGTGATTGAAAATGGAGGGTCTATGTTAACTAGTTTTCCAAAGGGCGTTGTATCGAAGACCAGATCTGTTGATCTGCGTTTGCGATGGAAGAGAAGGTTGTCGTTGATATGTTTTCAGTGGGAGGAGTAGTTCCCCATTTCAAAGATCTGCGTGGAAGCTGCTTGATCTGTTGTGTGAAGCTGTGCTGATCGGCGGCCAAGCATGGAAGACTGTTAAGTGATGTGGAATCTATGGCAGTGTATTGAGCCTTGTTTTTTCCATTCAAAGTGACAACGTCTCTGTATGTTGCACGTGGAGGTGGATCTAATTCTTCAGGAAATAAGTACAAATTCCTTGCTAAGTTGAGAATTTGCGTAAGAGACTATCAGCAAAGAGTAATGCAGTTCACTTTGTTTCTTGCCACGATGGAAGAAGTGACTCGGTTCCCTCAGGCGACTCTAACAGGCATATATTTAGGACTTGTATCATCCAGAGAAATTGTTGCTGCACGTAAGAAGATTTGCTACTGTATGTGAGCTACCGTGGAGGAGAATCACGATTTGCGGTGCTAATTTTGGGAGTAGGAAACATTTCTTAGTGCAATAGGTTATGGCACATTTCAGGTATCCTTAAAATTTTTTTTTATTGATAAGTTGCTGCAATGTGATGATAATGAAAGTATTGTGTGAAGCTTTCTATGATGCGCGAGAAGTTAAATTAACTATGGCAAAAAATCAAAGTGCTCGGTTTGAGATCGAGAAGTTTAATGGGAGGAATAACTTTGAAATCTGGAAAGTTAAGATGCACGATTTACTCGTACAACAAGGTGTGGCGAAGGCACTTTTGGGAAAATCCAAACAACTTTTCGGCATGATAGATGACGAATGGAGTGACATCGATGACAGAGCACTGAGCAACATACAATTTTTTTTGTCGAATGATGTTTTATTTAACATTTTGTCAGAGAAAACAGCCACTGGACTATGGACAAAGCTAGAAAAATTGTACATGATGAAATCCTTAACAAACATGATTCTTCTGAAGATACAGTTATACAGCTTGTGCATGAAGGAATGTATAACAATAACTGATCATCTAAATACCTTTAATGCTCTCTTGGTGCAGTTAGATAGCATAGAAGTAAAATTTGATTCAGAAGATAAAGTTGTAACTTTATTATGCTCTTTTCCTGAGTCATGGGATCATTTTTTTACCTCTATAAGTCTTAGTTCATCAGAAACCCTTGAATTTGATGATGTTGTTGGAGCTATGCTATCTGAAGAAACCGGAAAAAGGTAAAATTTAGAAACCTCTACATCAGAAGCAATGATCGTTAGAGGTCGATCTAAAAAAAATGCTTCAATCAGAAAAACAACTCTTGGTCAAAATTGAAAGGGAAGAAGAGTAAGCTAAAATGTTGGTTTTGCGGCAAATCGAGACATTTAAAGAAGGACCATTAGAAGAGACAACAAAAATCCAAAGGAGACTCTTCAATAGAAAATAAAGAAGTAAACACGATAGATACAGGTTCAGGTTCGGCATCCGGTTTAGGTATAAGTGATGAAGTTTTATCAGTTAATTTTTCATATCATGATCAAAACTGGCTATTAGATTCTGGTGCGTCCAATGACATGTGCATTCATAAAAAGTGGTTTAAATTTTGTAAGTCAATCAATGATGGAGTAGTTTACATGGGCAATGATGTCTCATGTAATGTTGTGGGAATTGGAAGCATCCATATTAAAATGTTTGATCTTAACTGATGTAAGACATGTGCCAGAACTCAGAAAAGATATTATTTCTGTAGGAGTGTTAGAAAAAAATGGCTATAAACTTTTATTCAAGGTGGAGTAATGAAAATTTACAAAGGAATCCTATTAGTAATGAAAGAAAAGAAGGTTGGAAATATTTTTCAGTTAGAAGGAAGAACAGAGTTAGATCATGCTTCTACTGTATCTGAAAACGACAGTGATTCTATTCGACTATGGCATCAACGGTTGGACCATATGAGCGAAAGAGGATTAAAAATTTTATTAGATCGTATGTTACTTCCTAGTTTAAATTTTTTTAAGTTAGATTTCTGCAAACATAGTATTTATTAGAAACAATGCAAGAATAAATTTAAAACTGGAAAACATACTAGTAAAGGAATCCTTAATTATATCCATTCTGATGTTTGGGGTCCATCTCCTACAACCTCATATGGAGGATCATCATATTTTTTATCTTTTATATATGATTTCTCTAGAAAATTATGGGTCTACATGTTAAAAAGAAAGTCTGATGTATTCACAGTTTTCAAGCAGTTTAGAGCATTAGTAGAAAATATCATTGGAAGAACCATTAAATGTTTAAGAACTGATAATGGTGGTGAGTTTACTTCAAAGGAATTTGATAATTATTGCAAGGAGGTTTGGATCGAAAGACATAGAACTACTGCTTATACTCCTCAGCAAAATGGATTTGCTGAACGCATGAACAAGACTCTCTTAGAAAGAGCAAGAAGTATGCTAAGTAACACCAATTTGCAAAAGGAATTATGGACAGAAGAAGTATATACGGCTTGTTATTTTATAAGCCAATCACCATCAACTGCAATAGGATGCAAAATTCCTCAAGAGGTATGGAAGGGTCATCCTTGTAATTATTCTAAACTAAAAGTTTTTTATTGTGATGCATATGCTCTAATTCCAAAACATCGACGTTCTAAATTAGATCCTAAATCAAAAATATATATCTTTGTTGGATATGGTGATGGGATTAAGGGATACAGGTTGTGGGATCCTACAGCTCACAAGATCATCATTAACAAAGATGTTAAATTCAATGAATCTTCACTTGATAATCTAGATGTAGATATTAAATTGAAACAAGAAAATTTACCTAAGTTTCATCATATTCAGTTTGAAACCAGTTCAAATACTGATGATAGTAAAGATGAACAAGTTTCAGATGAATATCATGAATAATTTCCTATAGATAATAACATTCAACAAATTGTGGAAGAACCATAAACATCTTTAAGAAGGTCCACAAGAATAAGACATCCTCCTAAAAGGTATGATGATTATGCTACTTCAGTTGCTTTAATCGCTAATGATGATGAACCTTTATGCTATCAGGAAGCTATAGAAGGTTCTAACAGTGATAAGTGGAAAGAAAATATGAAGGATAAAATGAAGGCATTATACAAGAATGCCACATGAGACCTCGTAGAATTTCCTAGTGACATAAAAACTGTAGGATGTAAATGGGTTTACAAATTGAAAATGGGTGTTGATGATAATGAATATAGGTACAAAGCGAGGTTGGTTGCGAAAGGTTTTTCTCAGAAAGCAGGAATTGACTTTCATGTGATATTTTCACCAGTTGTTAAAATTGTTTCAATTCAAATTGTCTTAGCATTAGTTGCTTTACTTGATTTAGAATTACAACAACTAGATGTTAATAATGCATTCTTACATGGAGATTTAGATGAAGAGATTCATATGGAACAACCTGAAGGGTTTGTTCAAAATCGCAACAAGAAATTTGTCTGCGAGCTCAAGAAATCATTGTATGGTCTGACGCAGTCACCAAGACAATGGTACAATAAATTTGATTCTTTCATGACGAGTCAAAATTATATAAGAAGTGAATATGATCATTGTGTTTACTTTAAGAAATTAATTAATGTAATATTAATTATCTTAGTATTATATTTTGGCGATATGCTTTTAGCAAGAAAAATCATAACTGAGATCAATAGGTTAAAGGCTCAGATGGCTAGGAAGTTTGATATGAAAGATCTAGGAGCAGCAAGACAGATTTTGGGCATGGAAATTTTCAGAGACAGGAGAAATGGTAAGCTATGGTTATCAGAACAAAATTATATTGAGAAAATACTCTTAAGGTTTGGTATGAACAATGTGAAGCCATTTTCAGTCCCTTTAGCTTCCCATTTTAAGCTTTCTTCAATTTTATGTCCTAATACAAAAGAAGAAAAGGAATATATGTCTTGAATACCTTATGCTAATGCAGTAGGAAATTTGATGTATGCGATGGTTTGTACATGACCAGATAATTCACATGCAGTTGGGTTGTCAGTAGGTATATGGAAAATCCAAGGAAAGAACACTAGGCAGCAGTGAAATGGGTGCTTCAGTATCTGAGAGGCACAAGTGATTATTGTATCACTTATGACAGAAGTAGTGAATTAGTTTGCGGATATGTTGATTCCGATTTTGCAGGTGATTTGGATAAGAGAAGGTCAACTTCAGGATATGTATTTACTCTTGCAGGTGGAGCTATTAGCTGGATGTCAAAGCTACAAAACATTATTGCTTTATCCACTACAAAAAAATAATACATAACTGCTTCACATGATTTCAAAGAAGTGGTTTTGTTGAAAGGTTTGTTTGGTGAGTTTGGTAGGTTGCAAGACAACATAAAGTTATTTTGTGATAGTCAAAGTGCAATTCATTTGGCTAAAAATCCGGCCTATCATAGTAAATTAAAGCATATACCTATAAAGTACCATTTTGTAAGACAGGTTATCACTGAACAGGGAGTCTCTCTTGAAAAAGTGCATACAAAGGAAAACTATACAGACATGTTCACGAAACCAATTTTATTAGAGAAGCTACGATGGTGTCTGGCTTCTCTTGGCTTGTAGAAAAAATAAAAATAATAACAGGAACAAGGTATGAGGCTAATTGTTGTCAAGGTGGAGATTGTTGAGATTGTGCATATGAATCTGGTAACAAATGTCATGGATAATGCCAACAATAGGATTTGTTTCAAAACTGATGGCATCAAATCCTGAAGAGGAGATATTATATCCTATTTTGTTGTGATAGGATGCAATTGAATTTATTATTCAGTTTCTTCACTACATCTATAAATTGTAATCCTATAGAGGCAGAACATATGAGATATGAGGGATGAGAGGAAGAGGAAGTGCAGATGTGAGAAAACTGTTGATGCAATCTCCTGTTGAATAATAAGAAAGTCGATACCTCTGTTTGGTGGATGTAGCCCAGATTGGTTGGGTGAACAACGTTAAATGCTGTCTCCATTTTTTTTTATGCTGTGTGTGAATTTATTTAAGCTTTCTGCTATGTTAATTCGTACAAGTTGGGTATACATATTATTTTTCCACAGTAAATGAGCCAACATGACTTAGTGACTCAGAGAATGAGATAATGAAATGTATTCAATAGAAGAAACAATAGCTATAAGGGAAAAATTTAGTTGAACTCCAGCTTATTTTTCATCGAGTAAACATACATCAACAGCAATTAAAAGATCTTGTACAAACAGTAGACATAAATGTTAACCAACACTGAATGCTAGTATGCATAAATACTACGAATCCAAATATTAGTCCACTTAAAAGTTGTAGTTCATTGGAAGAGACATACTATACAACCTTCCTAAATTTAAGGTCTTGCTCTTTCATCAATAGTATAACCATTTATCACTTGTCTAGCCTTTTATTGTTTCCTAGAATTTTTTTTTGTTTTGATAATAGTTATAGATTTTTGTTAGGAAACAATAATTATAACTTCTTTTTTAAAAATATATTAATAATAAAGGCTTAACCTAGCTACATTCTTCAACATAAGAGACATAGCTGTATTGTGATATTTTCCCTTATTTCCAACTTAGTCCATCGTTCTAGAAAAATCCCTTTTAATGAAGCAGATATATCCATAATGATCCACTGATATTTTTTCACCAACAACTATTCCATTTTGGACTTATATATCTCAAAAATATTCTCATTGAATTTATGCATATATATCTTTAAACTACTCAACTATTTTATTTCACCATAGGAATCAATTCGATATATCTACCGTTTTAATGGGGTCTATCACATTTCGAGAAAAACACATTAGCCATAAAATTTTCCCATTGAAACCAAAAGTAATTGATACAAAACATAGGTTTTAACCTTATATAGTTAATTGTTTCAAATAAATTCTTAATAAAATAAAAAAAATATTCAATGTAAAACACATGCATTAACATATAATTTACTCGAGAAACCCAAAACGAGAAGATCATATTTTTATTAGTATATTAATTTTTAGACCAGCAGACACACACACACACACACACATATGTATGTATGTGTATATGTATATATCCTATGACAATTATAAACTACCAATCCATTACCTTGGATCAGATCAAACTTTAGTTCTTTAACTGAAACTGTAGAACCATGGGGTAAACTACCATGCACTAGTAAATTGCTAAAAGAAAAAACCATGTGATGAAAACCATCATAAAGGGAGAATTTTTTTTTCCCAAAAATGTTTTTTTGGGGCACTAACCCTGAACACCTGTGTGTGGGGGATTTTTCGTCTCTATGAAACCCTAAAGTGGGGGTCCTTTCCTCCCATTTTATTCCCACCAATATGCTTAGAAAAATATATAGTGCATGGGGGTATTCACATAAAGAATATAACACATACCAAACATCCAATAATTCTCCTTAATGTGACCATCAATGTTGCAATGGTTAGAATTATTTATACTACCCTTGCATAGATGTGTAGTGGCTATTTTATTCTTATCCTTCCCCCTTTTCCAGTTCTTGTTCCCCTCCTTCAAAGCTTCTTGGTGCTATTTTCTCATCAAACCACTTAAGTAGCCTTTATTTTGGCCTATGGTTTCTAGATAATGTGTGTATACACATGGCTCATACATTATCCTTAGCTTGGAAAGAATCAATTTTTTTTATAGATGGTTATATAGACCCCACATATACTTAAGGAATACATTTTGGCTCTTGGGAAAGATATCCGACAATATGACCATATTTTTTAACTTAGTACACTCTTATACACCCTTATGTCTATGTAAAGTAGTGTGAGTGATTCCATGGGTCCTCTACATACTTCATAGGGTATAATTACGACAGGTAGTGTTAACTTCTACAAGTTCTATAGGTAGAGTCTGTAAAGGGCCAGATAGCCTCTAGATCTTATCTTTTATGAAAGGTGACATATCCAGTAAATGCCCCTACAGTCAATCTCTAGAATAGATCTAAATAGAAGTTCTTCATTTTAATATCCATAAAACACAATCACTTTAAGGAAAATCGTGTACACGTGCCATTTCTCACATACATGTGTCATTTATCCCATAAACTCTTAAGGAAAACTTTAAAGCATGTGTCATTTCTCAAGGCTTTATCCCATTAATTCAAGGCAAACTTTGAGGCCTAAACACTGAAAGTAGCTTAAATTCCATTGGATATGATCCCCCAAACTCAAATGGAGTAAAATTTTAAATGTTAAAAGTGGAGTGTTTTATAATGTAATGGATATTAATAATCTAGATTAACATGGTTGTATAGAACTTCCATAGGATAGTATCCCTAAAACTCAAGGTGAGTAAAATGTAAAATGTTAAAAGTGGAGTGTTTTATGATGTAATGGATCTTAATAATCTAGATTGACATGGTTCTACTTTATTAATGTACCTAAATTTACACCTTCCATGTTGCTTTATTCTTTTAAAATGTTAAAAGTGGAGTGTTTTAGGATGTAATGGATATAAATAATCTAGATTGTGTTAAATATGATGTAATGGATCTTAATAATCTAGATTGACATGGCTGTATTTTATTAATGTACCTAAATTTACACCCTCTATGTTGCTTTATTCTTGTAAAATGTTAAAACTGGAGTGTATTAATGTATCTAAATTAACACCTTCAATGTTGCTTTATTCTTTTAAAATGTTAAAAGTGGAGTGTTTTATGATGTAATGGATATAAATAATCTAGATTGACATGGCTACAATGATATGATGATAGTGTAGGTTGATGTTGAAGCTGTAAAATTATTGTACATATCAATTATTATAAATTATTAAACAATTTGATAAGTGCTAAATCATACTTCTTATTAAGGACATAACTAATTTGTCATAATAGAACTCTGATATATAAGCACAGTCTTCAATTCCATTGTTTTGTAGGTAAAGTACTATCTTCACATTAAAGCATTTTACAAGGTTACTCTAAAACTAAAGGAAACTTCCATAGGATTTTATTCTGTCTATTGAGTGTTAACTTCTACAAGGTTCTATAGGCAGAGTCTGTAAAGGGCCAGGCAGTGTTAACTTCTATAATTTCTAAAGGTAGAGTCTGTAAAGGGCCAGGTAGCCTCTATATCTCATCTTTTCTGAACGGTGACATGTCCAGTAAATGCCCCTATATTCAATCTCTGGAACAGATCTAAATAGAAGTTCTTCATTTTAATATCCATAAACCACAACCACTTTAAGGCAAACTGTGTGCATGTGTCATTTCTCCCATAAATTCTTAGGAAATGTTTGTAAATCATGTGTCATGTTGGCTTTCTCTCATTAACTTTAAAGCATGCTTTTATTAAGTGCATAAAATAATTTTGTAAACCATGTAAATGTCGTTTCTCCCACAAACTAAAGGCTTTCTCTCATTAATTCAAGGAAAACGTTAAGGCCTAAAAATTGAACCTAAAGTGGTTGAACTCTCATAGGATTTTGAACTTCCATAGGATTTTAGTCTGTCTGTTGAGTGACAGTGTTAACTTCTACAAGTTCTAAAGGCAGAGTCTATAATGGGCCAGGTAGCCTTTGGATCTCATCTTTTCTCAAAGGTGACATATCCAGTCAATGCCCCTACAGTCAATCTCTAGAACAAAAATAGAAGTTCTTCATTTTAATATCCATAAACCACTACTACTCTAAGGCAAACCTTGTACATGTATCATTTCTAACGTATCTCATTTGTAACGCATCTCATTTCTAGATGTGAATTCTACCATAAAATTTAAGTCAAACTTTAAGATAAACCATTCATGTGTCATTTATCTCATGCACATGTGTCATTTCTCCCATGCATTTGCAATAAATTTCAATTTAATATATTTTTATTGAATTTGTACTTTTTTCAGGGATTAAAAAACCCATTAAATATGGTTGAAAAATTGACATTATGCATAGATTTTTCTTGCTATCCCAATCCAGGGAAACAAGTGATTACATATGTGCTTTCCAATATTGCGACTAGAAAAGTCGTCCAAAGGAAAATGAATATACTGGGAAGAACAACAAACAATGAGGCATATTATATTGCATTGATAGAAGGCTTGGGAACAACTATGGAGTATGGATCAAATGGAATTGTAGTTTTCACTAATTCTGAACTTGTGCTCAACTAGATGAATGGCGTGTACCAAGTTAAGAAGGAGAGGCTAAAAAAACTGCATGGAATAGCAAACAATATCGCTAGCCAATTTCAATTTTTTCGTACAATACACTTTACAAATGTGAATAAAATGTCTGTTGATCTATTGCATGGGGAAATGCCAATTCAAGATTCATCTATCAAAGGTGAATTAATAGATGAATTAGAATTATATGGGGCAATGCCAATGCAAGATTCATCTCTCAAAGTTGAATTAGTTTTAAGACACTCTTATTCAAAAATTCAAGGTTCATCTCTCAAAGATGAATTAGTTTTGAGACGCTCTTCTTCAAAAATTCAAGATTCATCTCTCAAAGATGAATTAGTGTTGAGACGCTCTCCTTCAAAATTTATTGATGGACATTGTAACAAATCTTGGATATGTGTGTGTTTTGTACTTATAAATGCGTCTTTTTTAATGACCATGTGTTTTTTTCAATTATATACCAAGTTTTCTCCCACCACACCATGTAAAGCGCAACTTGGTGAACTTCAGATTTGCAACAAGTGGTGAACTTCACTTTTTTATAAAATTAAAATGCGAGGACTTCAACAATTTTTTGTTTAAATGGAGTTTCACACTTCTTTTTTAATGACCATGTGTTTTTTTCAATTTTATACCAAGTGTGCTCCCACCATGTAAAGCGCAATTTGGTGAACTTAACATTTTTATAAAAAAAATTGTTTAAATTAAGTTTCACACATCAATTAGTGCTTTGAAAGCTGTGTTTTACATAATTTGTGTACACTAAATTACATTAATTTTCTGAAATTTATTTTGAATTTATTTTAAATAATAATTTAAAAAAAATAATTGTAAATGTCCACTGTACATATATATATCATGGAGGATGAACAACGAAGATCAATAGAATCCCATATCTCTACGAGAGAGCTTAGGATCAGAGATCGAGGGATGCTCATGGTATTTGAATATAATCTTAAATCTCCATACATATACATACATGTGTGTACATATGGAATTGATTTTTTATCAATTTTGTGAGTTAAATTAGTTGTTAATAAGTTTCATTTTTTTTTTAGGAGCTAAGAGAAGAAGGGTGTCTACTCCATCAATTGAGCATGTCCATGGTTCACGCAATCATGGTATGGTTCACGCGATTTAATCAATGAATATATACATGTTTTTATATGTATGAATTTATTTTTGAATTTTTTATAAATTTATATTATTTTATGAAGCTTCTCTCTCATCTCGTGAGGTTGGTGGTGGTTCAGATTCCCTTAGAGGGCCATCAATAAGTGATGGCAGATTGCGTAAAGGTAGTGATATGTATTCCCCGAGAGCCCAATCAACGGATGGTCGTGTTGGTTCTCAACCAATCGGTGGTCGTGTTGGTTCTCAGCAGGGTCGTTTTGGTGCTCAAAAGTCTTAGGGTGGGCAAGATGCTAGCCAACCACATCGAGGTGGCCATAAATTTAAATATTATTTTCATTCAGTAAATTGTACAAATTTGTTTACATGTGTTATTTTAATATACAAAATTTTATATATTGATGGAGAGGCTGAAAATTTTTCTCCGAACGTTGCTAAAAAAAGACGTAGGGCAGAATGTGTCAGTCAAGAAGAAGGTTGTCCACCAACCATGACTTATCCATCCAACATTTCCGATATACCTTGGGAAACAAACATGCAGCAATGCACCTTAGAAAGTTGTCAACATCTTCATGCAAAATTGAAGAGAGATCTCGTGGCTTTGACTCTACCTACTGAGAGTCGACAAAGATTGGAAATAGTTACACACTCTTTAGGAGAACTATTAGATGTATACCAAAAGCTTGGGCCAACCACTGATACTTTTGTAGAAGTCATGAGAAAAAGAAAGGAAAAAGTGATGGGTCCTGATAAATGGGAGGTTGTTAAACAAAGAGTTACAACATAAATGGCCAAGTCTATGTTTAATTTCAAAGAAGGGCCAAAAATAAAGATGATGAAGGTGAAATATTTCAAGCACCTTCATATAGCTCATAATTTTTATGATAGACACCTTGCAGACTATGGAAGACTCCCATGGAACGACGAGGTTCCGCTTTATTTTGCTAAATTATTTTATGCAGAATTATTTTTGCAAATGAAACCCAATTACAATGGCCTTCCCTCTGAATTTTTTGGTCCTGGGAAAGGTCGATTGTGTGACTGTATGGGCACTAGGCGCGATGTTGAGTTGCCGCACCCTGAGCCACCATTGGTTAGTCGACCTTTTTGTGTCAAAAATTTGTGGTCAGAGATGGAAGCCACTTCTCAAATTAGTCGAGAAGCAAGGGATGCCATCATTGACAATGTTCATAGTGGATTGGGTGGAGTCGATGTTTGTCTGAATCGACAAAGAGCATGTGAGATTGCACATGCTAATTTTGTGTATTATACATATGAAGAGATTGAAAACATGAGTGTTGAAGATCTCAAAACATATGCAAATAATTGTCGCAATGGTTGGCAGGACCTAATTTTTCACGAAGAAGAGGGCATGGGAATGGTATGTGTTAATGGTTAGGGTTCAATTATTTTAACACATGTACAATCTGTAATAAATACATATATACATACATTTATTTGTATACATTAATCTAAAAAAAATGTATCATTGTATGTTAACACCATTTGCAGTTGTCACACTTGATGAATGAAGAAAATGTTAATATCACAGTCGGAGCCTCTAGTTCAAACAATCAAGATGGGTCTCACCATCAATCATACAATCAAGATGGTTCTCACCATCAAGATATGTTGGAAAATGTTAGTGTTTTTTAAGTGAGCATGATGATGTACAATTACTTTTTATCTATTATTATATATATGGAAACATGATGAGATATTTTTAAAATAAATAATTTTGCACACATGTACATGTACATATATATAATAAAATGTTTTAACCTATTCCAATTCCATCTGATGTTTTTGGGATGTTGGTACCTTCTTCTTCCTTGGGAGATGTGCCTTCGTCTTCCTTAGGAGATGTGCCAAATCCACAATCACAAGTATGGAAAATTTTTCACTTTTAAAATTTATGTTTTTAAGTTATATATTCACTAGTAAAAAATGATAAAATTAATGACTAGGTGACTAAAAATGTTAGTCACCACAATTATTTCAAGTGAATTACTACTAAATTTGAGCAATTTTATGTGACCAAACTAAAAATGACTAACTTAAATGACTAATTTAGTCTTGGAATAAAATATACGACTAGATAATAAGTGACTAAAGTAAAAGAGACTAACTTAAATGACTAATTTAGTCTAGGATTAAAATATATGACTAGGCAATAAGTGACAAAATTAATAATGATTAATGTAAATGACTATTATAGTCCAAGAATAAAAATATTGCCCAATAAAAATTAAAAGTATATGAATTATTCATTTACGTTAGTAAGTTTTAATTGTGCTAGTCCATATATAACATAAAAAAATGGTTGCAGAGCATTTGATGAAAGACTCAGAAAAAATTCTATGGTGATGAGACATCCTTGTCAATATTTTTGGAAATAATAAGTTTAATAAGCTCAAAAAAACTCTTGGAATCATGTTCAATGAGTGACCATAAAATTAGGGGTGTCAGAGTGGCTAATAATCATAGTTTATGGTGGATTATAGTCACCATAAATAACATTTGTCGTTTAGGTCATTTGTTTGGTGGCCAATGTTGGTGAATCACTATATTATATAATGGTACCATATATTGCTTTTTTAAAGGAAAAAATCTATTGAACATGAATTAAGTTGCATCTAGTGTAAATGTTAATTGTCGTGATGTTGTGAATGGTTTGCACATTATCTGTATCATATATTTGTAATCACTTCTTTCAAGTTTACTTTAAGAAATAAAGGAAGAGGTGTAGGACCTTTCCATAAGAAAGAATTGCACTAACTCCTTATGTCCTCATGTCATGCTTTTAAACATTAGCCCATAAATCAAACACATGCCCTAATTTCTCTAGTCTGGAAGCCCTTAGATGAATATGATAATGAAATCCTACACCCGCTAGTTCTAACCCAACTATTGAATGTCCTTGGTTGGCATGTGTAAATGCCTTTAATTGATCCATGGATATGTATGAAACCTAATTTTTCATTGAAATGATACAAACACCCAAATTAACACGAGGTATAGAAATTTCAACCTTGCAACTCTCTCATCCAATATTAAATACTTCACTAATTATTCAAGGGGGAATCTACTTAATTGTATATTAAATATTAAAAACGCTCATATTAACACAAGAAAATAATAATAGTATTTATTATAAAGTTATAATATAGTTAGATGTTAAATTGGCATGTGAGACCCCCTTGTTCATGGGACAATGGCTGCCCTTCATGCAATTATTTAACTATTTAATCCATGGAGGTATAAATACCTTATTTTCCCTTGGATTCAAACCCATGACATTTAAAAGGGAAAGAATTTATAACACAATTATAACAAGTAAATACAAACTTAATTTGTATATGTATCAAATTTAGTCTAAGAGTTGCATGACATGCTTAATTTTGCACGAAAGCAAGGGAACTCCTAAAGGGTTGATCACAATAGGCATGTATGGTCGATTACGATTATTAGAGGTATGTTAGTTTGGTTTTCCCAATCCACAACTTGCACACATTGTTATTATTGTTAAAGGTATGTTAGGTTGGTTTACTTGTTCAACATCATGCACATTTGGTTGTGTTCATTAAAGGCATGTTAGTTCAATGACAAAACCAATAGTTTGTCAAGTTGGTCAACTTAGCGAGTTTTGTGTCATGCCAATCGTCTTAATGAGAAACATGTCATGTTGATTAGTTTATTTACTGACATGCACATTCCATTGTCATTGTTAGTGATGTGTTAGGTTGGTTATTAACATCTATTTTTTATTAACACTATCTTGGAGATTAATCCTATCAACATGCATGTTTAACTACAATTGCGAGAGGTATGTTAGGTTGGTCAACCCCATCAACAACATTTATGTTCAATTACGAATGTTGAGGAATACCACATTGGTCACCCGATTACCAACATGTACCTTTTGGTTATCACTAGTAGAAGCATGTTAGTTTGGTCAACTTGATAAACTACATGTATGGTTTGTTACACATATTAAAGCTTCATTTGATTGTTCGATGCAATATATAGTGTGTAAGTCTTGTTACCATTATTGAAGGCATGTTTTATTGGTCAACTTAGTTAACATCACATGCATTCAATACGATTGTTATAGGCATCAAAGGATACTCAACCCATTTAAAGTAATGCATAACATTGATGGGGGCTTGGTTATTTCTTGGTGGGTGAAAATAGTTTGTTATTATTCCCCCACATTACCATGTGACATGTTCACCCCTCATGGGCCAAATTTCCTTCTTAAGGGGGTTGTTTATTTAAGGTAGGGTTAGTTCAAAGTATAGAGTGACTTTAGTAGAATAAATACCACTTATTTTTAACCATCGAGTTAAAGTGGTTCTTTCATAAATTTGAAGATGCTTCTACCACATTGCAATGTCTAAAATCAATTAATTTCCACTTGCTTGTGTTCATCAAAAAAATTTCAATAAAAAAAAAATGTATTTCAAAGCATGTTAAATAGCCCAATGCTCATTGACCCATACCACCAACGTTCCTAGATTGATCTCCTTTCTTGCATTTTTTGGGGTTCAACCTCATCCCTCATAACATAACTCATTTACTCCACCATTACATACACATGCATACTTCTAAAAAACATGGCAAACTTGACCATTGTCATGCCTTACAAAATAATTTCAAAAACATTGTTACATTTTCACCACAACATATACATATGTGCAATTTGTATCAATATTTCCTAAAGTGTTATCTAGCTCTCTTAATACAACATTATAGCACCTTGACACCCCTTAACCCTATGAATATCCTTGTATTGATTTCATGACCCTCTCCATTTTACGGTTTCCTCAAATTGATCTTATAACACCCTCCATTAAAATCATTAACTACACTTACATATATTCATCTTAACAAAAATTAAAACAGAAACAATACTATAATTATAATATTGTATAGATGAAATATCTCAACATCTAAGAATAATGATATATCTTTAAACCTACTTAACAATATCAACAATATATATACATATCTAAACTAATAATACATCAACAATATATCTACACATAAACTAATTATATATATTTAAACCCACCATGCTACAAATACACCCACGGTCATTGCTTCATTGAGAACCTTCTCCCTACGATAGTGGACCGATAAGGATTTCTCTAGTGACCCTCATTATTTTAAATTATTGTTTTACGAAATTTAAAAGATGAAAAAGGAAAAACATAAAAACTAGATTACACATCAACTCAAAACTGAGTATAAAAATCAAATAGTAGCATAAACATAATGTCCTGAAGATGGAAAATCTACTAAAAATCCCACTTTCAGAATCACTATACTAGAAAAGTGTAATGAATATAATAAAAATATGACATCTACAACATGATTCACTATACTAGAAAAGTAAAATGAATATAATAAAATATGATATCTACAACATGATTCCACCCACCATTGCCACTAAATGTACTCATGATTCCCTCACTTGAACTCCTCGTAAAGTCAATGTATATCCCTCAAACTCAACTTATCAATATAATATTATAATATAATGTGTTCAAAATACTCTTTGAAATCCATCATTAATCATGAGAAAATGATTTCCTCGTTAATCATTAGGAAGGTCAATTAGTTCGATTGTGTTATTATAAAAATATCTAGATATGGATATATACCATATGGATATGGATATGGATATACTATACCTTAGTGCATGTACTGTTATGCTATATTTGTGAATGAATCATCGTATTATGAATTATTTTAAATTATATTTAGGAAATCCAATCAACAAATGGCGGGAACTTCCAAACCTGGGCGGAAACCCTTCCCTCTCTCTAATTTCACGAGAAGGTGAAAATAAATGCGTTTGGAAGGATTGTTTTATTTATTAGTCAAATTTTAAAACCCATGCTGGTTCAAGGGTTTCGAATTTGAGCTCAGGCTTTCCATACATATTTCAATATCTATCCTACGCAACTGAGCCGAGCCTAGCCATGGGCAAGCATGGAAGGAGTTAGATCCCCATCAGCTAAGCCGAGTCGAGCCATGGGCAAGTGTGGTAAGGTTTCATTAGATGAACTGTCTTCCTCCGAGGAAGAATGGCCGCCAAAGCGTGGTAAGAATTCATCAGACGACCTAGATTCCTCCTTCTCTTATAAGCGTCACAAACAAATTTATTCATTCACATATTGGGAGGGATCAGAATGGGTTCTCCCCCATGCACTGCTTGAACCTGCTGAACGCCTTTGGGGCATGATCTTTGTGCATTCTGTCATACATTTCAGCATGATCATTGTGCATTGTGTCATACATTTCGATGTTGTGTCATACCAGAATGCTTGGTTACATAGTTTATACTTTGAATAGAGAACAAGATTGTGTCATACATTTCGACATTGCATTTTACAAAGTAATTGAGATAGTTTTTTACAGCACACGAGCTTTTGAAATTCCAAATCCACTCTTTCTTGATTGCATTTTACTGAACTTGCCAGGATTACAGTGAAATTTCATTAGCCTATTGGCCATCTCATGCGGATGCCACATATGACTTCAAATATGGTGTTCGTTCAATTTAGGTATGCTTAAACATGCCTATTTGCTAATTAGTATGTCTTTCTTTACATGCTTCTTGCTTTTGAAGATACAACTTATTGATTTATGTCTTATAAGTGCATTTCTATAAAATGCAGGGAGGTGGAAGATCTTCAGCATGGGAAACAATTGGAAGAGTAGAAGTTGGGGCTATGGAAAAGAAGATACTTGAGCTAAAAGCTGGGACTGAGTTACGGTCATACTAGTTTCAGTATTGCAATTTGCAGAAACGCGTTGAGGCTTCTTGTATACTTTTTTCCTTTCTAGATGAACTAGACATTTTTAATTTCTGGGAATATTATTTCTCTACTACCTTAAATATATTGTTGGTCTTAAATTTTTTAGAAAATAATATACTGTGGAATACCTCATTTAATTGCATAAATTTCCAATTATTGAAAGCAGTGTCGTGAATGCTATGTAAAACTATTTTCTTTGTTGGTATCTATGTGAAAATGGCTATAGATAATCATTAAAAGACTCATGATAGGCACCTGGTAAAAAATATCATGTATGTATACTGATATTGCTAGGATGTATGAATTTCCATTTTGTAGTTATTCATAGGATCCAAGCAGAATAATTGTTTCAAGAATTGAAACTATGCCAAAGGATCTGAACTCGTGAATTTACCATGCCCAATTTTAGGCATGTGGCTTGGGAAATACTAAATATTAATTTGGCTTTCGTTGACACTTAAATTACAGAATTTAAAAATTAAGACAGTACGTGCTTTAAAGCCATCAGCTTCTAGCTATCCTCTAGTTAACCAACAAAATGAGCAATGGAATATTAGTGGAAGTCATGAAAACTAATGAAAATGCATGTTATCAAAATGCCCAATCTGATAGTATGTATTAAAATATATTTGAAACCACCATCCTGGAAATTTACCACCTATCAAATTACAAATCTACTAAATAAAGATACAACTGGGATGTTAAGTTATCCTAAAACCAACTATCTAAGCAAACAGATCAGATCTAGTTACTTGCTGGAATTATTAACTCAAAAAACTTTGGGATGTAAAGGGGTAGTCAATCAACCAGTAAAAGAGAAAACCAAACCTGGAGTGATTATGCAAAACTTTAAGATGTACAGGAGTAGTCAATCAACTAGTAAAATACCATAGTCGCTCACAACCTCCTTCGACAAACTGTATGAGGCATCTTCAAATACTATACTACACTAGCTCATAAAGTTTCCCTATTAAGTAGCACTATCTACTCAATTCATATACCACACACTTCATAGTATGTGTTGGAATTTTGCAAAGATTTTGTTTTTGAAAAAACAATAACCACACTAAATATGAATCTTCTTTTCCTTCAAAAGGCTCCCATCTACAATGTGAATGAAAGGCATTATACCAAGTAACAAGGATAACAAATTTAGAGTACGGAACTTCTTGACAAGTACTAAGGTTGTGATTGCAACCATTGATTGATCAGTTGCAGCGAATAAGGATACATCTAATGCATGCCAGCCCCTACCAAATAATACATCAAAATTTTTTAACTGTATTGTCCAGGAAGCTTTATCTTTTAACCTATTGAATGTTTTGGAAAATTATCTTCAATGTTTGTATCTCCTTCTTGCCTTTTTGAATGGCTAGTGTTATTCCCAACCCTTGAATTTTTGTTGCCACCACTTCCTTTTAGCAGCCATAGTGTCATCTATTGCAACTAAAGTATGTAAGCATGCTCACAACTATTACGGCAACATTTTCCTAGTTTCAGTATTCCCTACAAGGAATACAATAAAATATTACCATTCAAGCCTCCTCAAAAACTATATACTAAAGATAGAAATAAGATGTTGAGATCCCCTTTATACTCCATGAAAAATCATGAAAATATTTTATAAAAAGATTACAATAATGCTCTCAATCAACCAACTCCATGATACAAGTCAACGATAACATGATAATGGAGTTGGTTTTGCACCAATCCTCCAAAAATGGCACCACAAAGTAAGGTTCCTCCTCCAAGTGGTTGACCATGTATTTACCTTCAAGAACAATGAATGAATCCTCCTTAGAAGCATGTGTGGCCTCCTCCAAGGTGGATTCCTTCTTCAAACCTTGAATGAATACACAAACACCATGCAAAACTCCAATAAAGTGGCACGTGTGGCATCATGAGTAGAAATTTCCATCAATATTCAATGCAGAAGATGTCTGGCTTCACTTGAGCACTGCTCAGTTATCTATCAAACAAACTGGGTATGATGGAGACATCTAGTAGAGGTGTAACTCATTCATGGCATTGGTAGTAGTGCAATGTTACTATTTAGCATTAAAGGTTTAGCTGTTGACACATTTAAGCCTTGTGGCTTGGTACCCAATTTCCATAGAGTATGCTATAATTTCAATCCATTTATATCAGAGAGCACAGGTGAGGAAAATCCCAAGCAATAAGAGAATGCAATACAACTGAGACGTGATATATTCTACCTTGAAGGCATGCTTCATTAGGTATGTAGCTGAAATGAGAGATAGCACAAGAGATATTTTTCCTCTGAGATCCTTACATATACTATGAAGGCATGACTCATTAGGTATGTAGCTGAAATGAGAGATAGCACAAGAGATATTTTTCCTCTAAGATCCTTACATTGACTATGAAGGCATGACTCATTAGGTATGTAGCTGAAATGAGAGATAGCACAAGAGATATTTTTCCTCTGAGATCCTTACATTGACTATGAAATTTTTTATTAAAAGTTGAGGTTTCATAGTGAGATGATTTTGCATAGGGGTCTAGAAGTTATTTGTATGTCATAATAAGAGGCAGCTTGAAATTTTTAACAAGAATTGAGTTCATCGAACTCTGGCCTAATCAAGCAAGAGGCCTAGTATTCACTTGATTCTTATACTTTGGAAAACAAGGAGTATTGTTGTAGTAACACAATGAGAATGAAATACTAAAATTGCTTGCAGTCCTGAAGCATTCATTCGTACCTCGTTAAGGACAAAAGGTTTTGTTTGATCTTGGATTTCTCATTTTGTATGCCTGTCACTTCAAGTGGGTATGCTCTGAAATATTTTGACCTTTGGAGAAGTAATATTCCTATTGTGGTGTGGGATTCGTTGGATACATGAAGGTGTATTAAAGACTCTAAGGGCTCAGTCTACATGCATTTCTTGACAATTATTTGACACCTAGATATATGAGTCATAACTATACATTGATGAGGCTTCATGCCTATCATAGTTTCAAGAATGATTTCAGCTCATGTTGATCCAAGTTTCAAATATTGCAAGCCATTCTTATCGGAGTTTTAATGGAAGATTATAGATCTAGGTAGAAAGGTTCTTTGTCCAAGTTTGAGGATTTATTTAATCACTCTCTTGTACCCTAGAACAAAATGTCCTGTCTTGTAGATTGTTCACTTGAAACAACCTCAATACAGTCTAAGATTAATCTGGACTGAATTCTCTTAAATTTGATTTGAAGTTCTGAACCAAATTACAATTTTTTTTTGTTTAAGGTTCTCATAAGTAGTTGTTTGAAAGTTGTGGCCTCTCCTCTACTCTTTGAACAAGACTATTGAACATAAGTATGATAAATATTTTTTATTAGAACTAGGGCCTAAAGAACAAAAGTGTCATTGGCGTAACTCACTTAAGTTTCATGCATGAATATTTTACTGTTTGAAAGGCTAGTTGTCTAAGTATACATCTGATGTAGAATGAGTTCAAACTTGTAAGAAGACTTCTCTAGTCCAAGGGTTTACAACAGAAGTCTTGATCAAGACTCGTTTCCCAGTAAGACCATCTCAAATAATACCTTTCCAAGGACTTGAATTGTGAGCAGTAACCTATTGTGACATCTCCAAAATTTTGATCTTCATAATGACAAGGCAAAAAACATACATCTTCACGACATCAAAGGTACATCAACTTAGTTTGATTTCTGTCTTTTCTCATTTAAAGGAATTGTCATCAGTTGAAGTAAGTGTGTTGTCACCTACAAAAGTAAAACCTTCATTATCATCAATTTCTTCATTGGATGGTAGAATTAACTTATTGCAACAATTGAGATAGTGTAAGGCTGGGTACAGCTCATATTAGCGGCATCCAATTCACAGATCCTTTCAAGAATAGAAGTTTCACATTTCTTCACATTACAGGACATTCGTACTATAAAAGGTAGAAAAGCTAAGATATTGAACAACGTTAAAAACCTATCATGATCGTCATGATCTGGTCAAGGACCTTTACTTAATAATTTGTAGGGTGTCTGAAGCAGATCATTTGATTTTGAAAAGTGCAACATGAAAATTAGTGATAACAACACCTTCAGCCATCATGGGTACTATTATAATAAGAGAATGAAGATTATGTAAGTATACAATGGAAACATCCTTACTCGAGATTGACTATGAATTAAGCATTTTTTATCCTTAAAGCAAATGAGAGGAAAAAACACCTTATGATTTGAAACAATATTTGATGTGGCTAGTTAGCAAAGGAGTTCAGAATGATGGTACTATATAACCTAGAAGTGACTTTTGCATAATGACAACTTTCTTCATGAACAAAGTTGTATAACAATAGATGAATTTTAAACAATATTATGACCTCCAGGAATAATATGTGGTCCTGGTAAGTCTAACCATATGCCATTATAGTAATAGTATGTTATAAGTAACTCGATAAATCATAAAAGTTCTCGGGAAAAGTTCACTCTATGATGATTACGTCTACTAAAATCATGAGTGCTTGGTTATAGAGTTTATAATCTGAATAGAGAACATGATTGTGTTATACATTTCGGCATTGCATTTTACAAAGTAATTGAGATATTTTTTTACAGCACATGAGCTTTTGAAATTCCAAATCCACTCTTTCTTGATTGCATTTTACTGAACTTGACAAGATTACAGTGAAATTTCATTAGCTTATCATCCATATCATGCAGATGCCACATATGAATTCAAATATGGTGTTCATTCAGTTTAGGTATGCTTAAGCATGTCTATTTTCTGAGTAGCATGCCTCTCTTTAAATGTTTCTTTCTTTTGAAGATACAACTTAGTGATTTATGTGTTATAACTGCATTTCTATAAAATGCAGGGAGGTGGCAGATCTTCAACACAAGAAAAAATTGGAAGAGTGGCAGTTGGGGCTGTGGCAAAGAATATACTTGAGCTAAAAGCTGGGACTGAGGTACAATCATACTACTTTCAGTATTGCAATATGAAGAAATGTGTTGAGGCTTCTCCTATACTTTTTTCCTCTCTAGATGAACTAGACATTTTTAATTTCTGGGAACATTATTTCTCTACTACCTTAAATATATATTGTTTATCTTTAAATTTCCAGAAAATAATATAGTGTGGAATACCTCATTTAATTGCATAAATTTCCAGTTATTGAAAGCAGTGTCATGAATGTTATGTCAAACTGTTTTCTCTGATGGTATCTATGTAAAAATGGCTACAGATAATCATTAAAATACTCATGATAGGCACGTGGTAAACAATATCATGTATGAATACTGCTATTTCTAGGATGTAGTAATTTCCATTTTGTAGTTATTCATATGATTTGAGTAGAATAATTGTTTCAAGAATTGAAATTATGCCAAAGGATATGAACTCATGAATTTTACCATGCCCAATTTTAGTCATGTGGCTTGGGAAAAACTAAATATTAAGTTGGCTTTTGTTGACACTTAAATTACATAATTTAAAAATTTAGACATGTAAGTGCTCTAAAGCCATCAAATTCTAGCCATCCTCTAGTTAACCAACAAAATGAGCAATGGAATATTAGTGGAAGTCATGAAAACTAATGAAAATGCATGTTATCAAAATGTCCAATCTGATAGTATGTGTTAAAATTTCTTTGAAACCACCATCCTAGAAATTTACCACCTATCAGATTACAAATCTATTGAATAAAGATACAACTAGGATTTTAAGTTATCCTAAAACCAACTATCTAAGCAAACAGATCAGATCTAGTTACTTGCTAGAATTATTAACTCAAAAAAATTTGGGATGTAAAGGGGTAGTCAATCAACTAGTAAAAGAGAAAACCAAACCTGGAGTGATTATGCAAAACTTTTGGATGTACAGGAGTAATCAACCATCTAGTAAAATACCATAGTTGCTGACAACCTCCTTTGACAAACTCTATGAGGCATCTTCAAATACTAGACTACACTAGCTCATAAACTTTCCCTATTAAGTAGCACTATCTACTCAATTCATATACCACACACTTCACAGTTTGTGCTGGAATTGTGCAAAGCTTTTGTTTTTAAAAAAACAGTAACCACACTAAATATGAATCTCCCTTTCCTTCAAAAGCCTCCCATATACAATGTGAATGAAAGGCCTTCTACCAAGTAACAAGGATAACAACTTTAGAGTACAAAACTTCTTGACAAGTGCTAAGGTTGTGATTGAAACCATTGATTGATCAGTTGCAGCGAATAATGGGACATCTAATGCATGAAAGCCCCTACCAAATAATACACCAAAAAAATTTAAACAGTATTTTCCAGGAAGTTTTATCTTTTAACCTATTGAATGTTTTGGAAAATGAACTTCAATGTTTGTATCTCCTTCATGCATTTTCAAATGGCTAGTGCTATTCCCAACCCTTGAACTTTTGTGTCCATCACTTCTGTTTAGCAGCCATAGTGTCATTTGTTGTAATTGAAGCAACGTAAGCATGCTCACAGCTATTATTGCAACCTTTTCCTGGTTTCAATATTTTGTGCAAGGAATACAATAAAATATTACCATTCAAACCTCCTCAACAACTCTATACTAAAGATAGCAATAGGATGTTGAGATCCCTTATCTATTGTAAGAAAAATCATGAAAATATTCTAGAAAAAGACTACAATAATGCTTTCAATCAACCAGCTCCATGATACAAGTCAACGATAACATGATAATGGAGTTGGTTTCACAACAATCCTCCAAAAATGGCACCAGAAAGTACGGTTCCTCCTCGAAGTGGTTGACCATGTATCTACCTTCACGAACAATGAATGAATCCTCCTTAGAAGCATGTGTAGCCCCCTCCAAAGTGGATTCCTTCTTCAAAACTTGAATGGATGCACAAATACCATACAAAACTCCAATAAAGTGGCACTTGTGGCATCATGAGTAGAAATTTCCATCAATATTCAATGCAAAAGGCTCCATTTGGAAAATTCCATGGTATAAGTATAGTCTACAAAGGAGAAGATGAAGTAATTATCAATGAGTGGACATCCTCATCATAATAGCTTGGAAATGTGTGCAAGGTGAGTTCCTCTCATATAAGGTGTCCTCCCCATTGACTAAAATTTTTTTCAAAGGGGTAGTGACCGTTAAAATATTTGTTGAAATTGTTGGTGCCTTATAATCATATGTCTGGCCAACATATCAATTGTTTTAATTAATGAAAAGATTTGTAAAAGGTCTTTGAATTATCACTAGAAATGAAAGTGAGACTTGAACACACTGAAATAGATCTGAGAGAAAGTTGTATATTCTTCACATAGGTACAAAAATGGATCACGCAACACTTTGAATGCATGTGCAACTGCTACTATATTTCATGTTACCTTATTTTTTCTAAATGCTGAGTATAGTTTGTTGGCAATTATCATTTATTCACTAGTGGCTTGGCCTCTTCAAATGTGTAAAAAAAACATCAAACTGTTCTCAAATATTTGCTACAGGTTGTATACATTTTTTGATTTGTAAGAAATGATGTGTTTATCTAGAAACAACCCTCATGCACTATTTTAATTTCCACATCGGATGAAGTCAAAGTTGTATGGGGCTTCTTCATGTTGTTTTGGATTTCTTAGCCTACATGCACTTTGTCTTGCTTTTATTTTTTTTACTTTGAATTTTTTCATGAAATTTGCTTTAGTTATTTTTGTCATAACTCATTAGGTTCTAGAAGATGTTCATTAATCTTCTCCTGCCATGCTTGATAATTAGTTTTGTCTATAGAAATTTTCCAAAATTTTTCCAAAACTCTCTTTTCACAGTGCGCAGAAACTTATTTATATAGTCCATTTATGCCAATGACTTACTTATCTAGTGGACCATTCTATGTTTTGGGATACTGTAAATTACCTACTATTGGTCACCGATCAAAAAATATTCATTAACATGAAAATTTTAGTCGTTTTTTTAGTAACTAATTAGCCTTTTTCTACTAGTGATTCCACCTCAAAACGTTCCATTAAAAAATGAGATATATCTAGATCTTGAGTTATTTTAAATTTTTTGAATTATAGTTTTTTGGAGATTTTCTTTCTGAGCCACTCTTAGGAGATCTACCAAATCCACTAGCACAAGTATTCAAATTTTCACTTATATATATTATAAGTTGAAGTTCAAAAGTTTTATTATAAGTTGAGATCTAGAGATTTTGAGTTATTTTAATTTTTTTGAATTTTAGGTTTTTGGAGATTTTCTTTTGGAGCCTCTCTTAGGAGATGTGCCAAATCCACTAGCAGAAGTATTCAATTTTTCACTTAAATATATGTTTTTTAGTTATAATTTATAAATTGAAGTTTAAAAGTTTTATTATAAATTGAGATCTTGATCTTGAGTTATTTTATACTTTTAAATTTTTTCAATTTTAGGTTCCTACAGAGGATTTATTTTCTCCACAGACTCTAGCGATGGAGATAGGAACATCCATGCCATTTCAACCATTTGAACAAGTTGTCTAATTTTTTTTTTAATATTATTGAAAATAAGTTTATATATGCATTTTCATTTGAAAATTTTTAATATATATATATATATATATTGTACAGTTTACTGTGGAAGATTTTCCTGTGGGGGAAGTTTTAGTGGACGAGCAACAAGTGGAGAGGGAACCTCATGAGGTATTGCATGATTTTTTTTTACATTTTGTTTTTTACATGAAGTTCTATATATTCTCACTCAATTTTAAAACATTAAATTTTAATGTCTGTATACGTTGTGTACAGGTTCCCCATGCTTTGCAGGATAGCTTGAGGATTGTGACTTTGCTGGAAGAGACACTACATCCATCTGTATTTGATGGATGATGAACATGCACATGTGAAACATTATATTTTCAATATATTTAGTCTTAAATTTACTTTTTTATATATAATCTTATCTAGATGCAGTCATATATAACTTGATACTTGATACTTGTGAGATCTACAAATTTTGGACATATTTTATGTGAGCTACAATTGGTACCTGTGAATGTGATATATAATGTTTTTATATATAAATTGATACTTGATAATTTATACTTGTGAGATCTACAAATTTTGGACATATTTTATGTGAACTGCATTTGATACATGTGAATGTGATATATAATGTTTTTAAAACTTAAGTTTTTGATGGTTGAACTACATTTGGCATGTGAAGTAATGTTATAGTGTTATGTAATTTGTTTTGTTTTTAAAACTCAAGTTTTGGATGGTTGAACTACATTTTTCATGTGATGTGAAGTAATGTCAACTGTTATAATTTGTTTTGTTTTTAAAACCTAAGTTTTGAATGGTTGAACTACATTTGGAATGTGAAGTTGTGTTATAATTTGTTTTTTTTTTCAAGTGTTATGGTTGAACTACATTTGGCATGTGAAGTAATGTTACTTGATACTTGATACTTGTGATCTATAATGTTTTGTTTTTAAAACTCAAGTTTTGGATGGTTGAACTACATTTGGCATGTGAAGTAATGTTGTGTTATAATTTGTTTTGTTTTTAAAACTTAAGTTTTGGATGGTTGAACTACATTTGGCATGTGAAGTAATGTTGTGATCTATAATGTTTTGTTTTTAAAACTTAAGTTTTGGATGGTTGAACTACATTTGGCATGCGATATAATGTTTTGTTTTTATTGGATAGTTTAACTACAATTGACATGTGAAGTAATGTTGTGATAGAATGTTTTTTTTTTTAAACTCCAGTTTTGGATGGTTGAACTACATTTGGCATGTGAGTATGATATAATGTTTTGTTTTTAAAATTCAAGTTGTTGTTTTCCAAACAAAAAAAAATCACATGAATATATGTACATGTAGAAATGATTTAAGTACAGATGTTTGAATATATATGTTAAAACGATTGAATTAAAATATATATATATATATATATATATATATATATATATATATATATATATATATATATATATATATATATATATATATATATATATATATATATAAGATTCTAGGTCTTGTTAGATGTGTCAAACAATCATAAAATTTTAAAAATGCATTCTATAATGTATATATATATCTAGTGTGTGCAATATTTTTCATGAATGCATGTATAGAAAAACTACTTTCAGTTAATTCCATCCTAGAACATATATATCCAGTACATGCAACATTTTTCATCAATGCACATAGAAAAGCTACTTTCAGTTAATTGCATTCTAGAAAATATATATCTAGTACTTCAACATTTTTCATCAATGCAAATAGAATTTAGCTACTTTCAGTTAATTGCATTATAGAACATATATATCCAATACTTGCAACATTTTTCATTAATGCTTGTATAGAGAATCTACTATCAATTTTAATTGCATTATAGAACATATATATATATATATATATATATATATATATATATCCAATACTTCTAGAACATATATATCCATTACTTGCAACATTTTTCATCAATGCACATAGAAAAGCTACTTTCAGTGAATTGCATTCTATAATATATATACATATCCAATATATGCAACATTTTTCATCAATGCATGTATAGAAAAGCTACTTTTAGCTGATACTAGTGTGCATGTACCAAAACAATGTACATGTGAAAACACTTGCACAGATATCATAACAAGGTAGCTCAATTTTTAGTTGAGTTCTCGAAGTTCTAAAACATGAATCCAAAGAGAAGAAATTGTTGAACAGTTCAATCAAAAAAATTCCAATGGAATGCCATCTTCAATGATCCGTTCATGATCAGATTTTGACATTTTCCATTTCTTAATTTTCAGTTTTTTCTTTGATTGAACCTCTATCAACTTTATGCATGTTGCACACACCAAGTGACTATATTGACAACTTATGACATCAGGTTCATAGTATTCAAAGTAAACAAAATTTCGACTTTGATAGTTTGTCTGAAAAAATAACCTTTCAGTATAATATACTCTGTCATATGGAAACCCATGATCATTATAGTTTCTAATAATTTCATCTTTCGTTCATTGCAATGCATCAAAGAATACTTCACATTTTCATCGTTTTCAGTAGGTGCAATTACAGCAAAAACATATCCTACACAATAAAACAAACTTAACAAACTTATGTATTTAAATTTAGATCATAATTAACATGGAAATTTAACTTTAAAATAATTTTAATATCTATTTCTAGATCTCTATCATTTTAAAGAAATTCAAATGTTACCTTCTCTAACAAGATCAGAAACTACATCATCATCAGATGATATTGTAGTCTCCTCTGGTTGCATTTCTTCAAACATTGCAACAGACATTTTCCCCTTTGTATTTAGCACTGCATGTTTCCAATCTTTTACATACATTTTTTTTTCACAAACGTCATTGGATTTTGTGTTGTCTATGCAAACATGACAAAAACAAGAATATTCTCTTTTATCCAATGCAAACACATTTGTGGACAAATTTTTTTAATTGAATGCAACTTTTGAGTCCCTTTTATTGATTCAACGTCATTTCCAATTGATCTATTTACATCTTCGATCCCAATATGCCAAATAAACCTATATATGGAAAATTCAAAGAAGAATGTAAATATGATATCAAAATACCATCAAAGATAATCATTGTGATAAATGTACACTATTTAAAATTGGATATCCAATAAAAATTAAATTGAATGTACCTTCACACTTCCCTTGATTAGTTAGTCTCATGGCTTAGAGCAGCAATGCACCATTGAATAACTTCTTTATCGTCCACAAGTCAGTTTGCAGAGGGGTTTATTTGATACCTTTGAAGTGCTCGTTTTATGCATGCCACTGCATCGTAATGTTCTCCTTTTCCATGGTCAGTCTTAAATAAATTCCAACAATGTTTAATGCAGGTTTTCTTATGAAGACAACACAACCAAAAAAATGATCATGAAATTTGAATTGACCTGCACATCCATCTAACCATATCCAATGTTCATTGAATTTCATTCCACGATTTTTCAAAGAGTCATAAATATTTCCAAAACATTGTTGTAGAAAATATGTATCATGTGTACGATCATCACTGATATAAAAGTGATATTCTTTAATAACATGTCAATTTTCACTGGTTCTTTCTATTTGATTGATGTTTTGTTCAGCATGTCTATATAGAATATGGATGAGCATGGAGACTTGGTTAGAATGATATTATTCACTCTGATTTTTTTTTGTGGAACAAATGTGTAGTTTTCTGCATAATCTATCACTGACAAAATGGTCCCTGGTGGAAAAACTTCACGAGATTTTTTGAATTGCAAGTCTTGTCATCGAGCTCTATGGGAATTCTTGGTGTATTTATAAATTTCTGCCTCAAACTTTCTCAAAAAATCTATCACAAAAATTTCTTCTTCTTGTAATTCAATTCTTTTAGCACTATTTGAACCTTGAATCGATGTATGGATATATTCATATCTCTTCCATTTCACTTTCATGTTAGACAATGATTGATCATTTATATCAATACGATATTTGTTTTGAAATTTAGTCAAATTTCCACAATCATCGCATTTTTTACCACCAACACATTTCTTTTCGTAAAATAATTCATCGCTTTCTCTTTCACATAGAATTTGAGATATGAAATCATGGATAGTGGAAGGAGGAGGTGAATCTTTCCAAAATGTTCTACCAAAATTAAGGAATGTGTCATAATATAACTGAAATTCCACATGATAATGACAACAACAAGTGTCGCGTACAGTGATAGGTTTTACATACCATGGTTTTTGTTGAAAAAAACATTGGTTGAGACATAAATTTCATGATTATCTTCTTTGAACTTGTTAAACAACTCTATCTGAGTGGTTTCTAGGAAATGTTTTTCATGTTCTTCATACTAATTTCGTGCTATTATTCTTCGCATCACATCCCTTTCATTTAGTGAAACACGTCAATTTTTCTTCCAATATTCATATATATTTTTTTAACATTTTCTCCAAGTCTATCTTTGTATGGTTTCATACAAATAGCTCTCCAACAAGCGAGTTCATCATTTACATCTCTTTGCAACCGAAATTTCCGATGTTTATGCAAATTTTTTCGTGAGGTTCCTAATGCTCATGCCATAGATTTTATCAAGTGATTCTCTTTAATACTTGATGAAACCACTGCCATATCTATTTCTATACACACAACTGAAACATTTTTCTCTCTAGATCTTCTAATTGAATTTACAACACTATTTATATTTTGTATCACATTTTCCTTCATTTTTTTATCTTTTGTTGATTTTAGAATACCCAATAAAGTCATAGCTTCTTTTAATTTCCTTAATGATAGGACACCTTTCAACATTTGCGCTTGAACTATCACATTTTCCTTTATGAAGTACGTATCAAAAATGTGTTTAACACGATATCGTATAACATGGTCAGCTCTTTTATCTCCATGTGTGTGAGTGTCAACATTTTCTAACATCTCATCATCGATATTGATTTCATCTGTACATATTCAAATGAATAGTACATAATAAGTTTACATATTCAATAAATAGCTAAATTAATAAATATGTATAATTTCAATAATACGTGCATGTGTTCAACACACACACACACACATATATATATATATACCTTGTGATTCAATTTCTTCACCTGAATTTATTTCAACATTTTCACCATCTTCAATTATTAGTTCAATATCTCTTTCACTTTCTCTTTCAAAATTTTGTATCTTATCATAAATGTTTTGAGGAATATCTCTCTCTCTGTTTACATTGAAAAATATTTTTCAAACTAGTTCATCAAATAAAAATTAAGCTTGAACACATTTTACACTAGGAAAATTTTAATATCAAATTCATGATATTTACATTTACATATCTGCTTCAACTTCTAATTGAGGTTGTTTTTCCCTTTCAATATTTGAGAGTGCTTCTCTCTTTCTTTTGCGAGATTCTCTCCCCCATTCTCTACGTTCCTTAGGGTCTCTTGTTCGATCATATTTTCTCGTGCAATTCCTTCAATTTCCCATGATAATAGAGTATGAAGTTCAAAAAATTTCCTTCAAAAATTTAGACAAAAACTCAATTAAAAAAAACATCACAAAATATTTAATTTAAAAAAAAAATCATTTTAAAAATTTTGCAAAAAATACATACTTCAATCCAAAACACTTTAAAAAATCCGAAAAATATCTATTATAAAAATGAAACGAAGCTCAAAATATTTCCTTCCAAGTCCTGCAAAAAAAATTTCATTTAAAAAGTTAGATAAAAACTCATTTAAAAAAATCATTATAATAGATTTACTTCAACCCAAAACATGTACTCTAAAAAAATGTCACTTCAAAAAATACCTCCAAAAAATGTCCATTGAAAATTAATTCCAACTTCTTAAAAAATGTCACTTTAAAAAATACTTCAAAAAAGCCTCTAAAAAATATCACTTTAAAAAATGCCTCCAAAAAATGTCCTTTGAATATTAAGCCTAAAAAGAGTCCTTTCGAAAATTAAGTCAAAAAAATGTCTTTTGGAAATTGAGCCCAAAACCTCCGAAAAAAAATACATCCAAAAAAATGTCCTGCGAAAATTAAGCCCAAAACCTCTAAAAACAATGAAAATTAAGCCCAAAACTTCTAAAAACAAAATACCTTAAAACCAAAA